>JAUCMX010000002.1:23955748-24323248 GCA_033459395.1 Hemibagrus guttatus
GAAATGTCAGTGGAATATGTGGAACGTTGTTGGTCCAGATGCAGAGGAGCTAAAAAGAAAATCCTAATGTATGGTGATGGACAGGTTGGTTCATATTGTTCAGATGTGCACCAAGCAACAGCAAAGACATGACAAAAGGAAGCAAAAATCCAATAATCCTAATTATCAGCACTGAACAAAACCACAGTCCAGCCTTATTGTTTTCTGTTGTCTTATAAGAGGGAGTTTAGTCAATTCAGAGGTCAAAGTTCACCTCGATGAAGTCGGCATGAAGCAGAAGTAACCGCTACCAGACACAAATAAGCTTCTTTCACATACTACATCCTTTGCCCTTCAGTAAATCTGTTTTTGTACAGGGTGAATATATTTGCCCTGCTGGATTAGCTTTTGTTTTCAGGTTCTCTATCACTGTAGCAAGAGGGCCAAATATTCTAAACACTAATGCAGATGTTGGCACCTGTGCAGCTGTAATTACAACACGATTCATTTAAAATGTGAGCTGAGACTGCAGCTCTGGTTAACTACGTTAATGTAATAATAATCATTATTATTGTGCATTTACGATTAGATTTTTATCTCAATGTTTTTTAAACGTGGTTACATTTCTAAATGAATTGATGCACTTCTATTAAAAAGACTCCATGTAAACTGTTTACACTTCAGTTACGGTGGGTTACAGTGAAAAACATAACACAAAAAGAAAAACCCCCAGCAGAACAGCATGAATTGGGTTGTGTTTTGCTGGATATGAGTGAAGTCTCACAGACATGATGTTGACTGAAAAGCTAATTGAAATAGTCTTGGTCTCATTGCTATATTTAGTGTACTAACATTGTTTTTTTTTCACCTGTCTGGCAGCAGTGCAATAAATAATCCTTCTTGGAAAAAAAAATAATGCAGAAATAATTTGATCACGTCAAACATATTCTCGCCAAGATTTCAGAAATCGGCATGACTCTAGTCCGAGTCAATTCTGGCCTGTACAAATGCATATGTACGGGAATGAACGTGACGCTAAACATTAAAAGACTGAAGGGAATCCATCTGACAATGACATGTTCATAACGATAAGAAAATTCCTGCAGAATTAGAGAACAATGCTGCTGCTACCAGCAGCACAGACGTTCCAGTTTCCCAGGACATGGAATGCATGCAACCCTCACATGCTTTAAACAACCAACATGCAAAACACTTTGACTCTGTCCTTCTCTGACTTCATGCTTACTCTCAGGTAAAGAAGAGACATTAGTGCAGGCAGTGATGCTGTTCATCAAACACAAAGCTTCTCATGCACTCACACCAGCATCGAGAGCAGCTCTCGTTAGAGTTTCTATATCTACTAAAAAAAAAAACAGGCGATACACGTACATACATCAATGCACACAAAGGTGATCAAGCATGAAGCGACACTTAAAAGTGAAAATGGAGAATATGTGTCACTAAACTTTGTGTAGTTTTCTCTGTATCTACTTCCTTCTTTCTATTTTGAGCCAAAATGCTTCAGTTGAACTGAGTGTTACTTAAACCAACCAGTTACAACTACAGTGCTTTTTTGTTTGTTTGTTAAAGTACCTCTGAACTCAAATTATGCTAATAATATGGTATTCATTTTTACATTTAAACTCAGTCGAAACTCAAAGCTCTCCAGCTTACATTCATAGTGATATTCTACTACATTAGAGCACCATGTGGTAGCTAGAAGCAAGAGAACCTGCATGCAAAGCTAACGTACCTAATGTTAATGACAGAAAAATTGCTTTGGTTTGTTTTAGTAGTTTTTTTTAAAAAGAGGTTACTATTGGTAACCTGTAGGTACTATTGGTAATCCCAGGTAAAACCTGTGCCAAGTTGGTGTGCAGACCAGTTGGTCCACTGTGGAGACCCCAAACAGGGAGCAGCCGAAATCAACTTAACTATTGATTAGAATTAAAAACATGAAAATCACTCAAATTAAATAAAATCTCATTTGTGTTTATATGACAAATACATGCTAGTTTACTAGAAAGTTGCTAGTCTGCTAGCTAACAAGGTAGCTAACTATCTAACTAAAGGCTAACATTATTGCTGAAAAAAATCTTGGTTGTTTTGGCAACAAAAGATGGTTGAATGTCTAGTTTTGCTTTACTGGATAATGTTACAAGGGAAATGTTAGAAGGATGTTCTGGTAACTTAAATAAACATTTAAAAGAATATTCATCAAGCTACATATTTGTTCCCATGTTGGGTTTTCATTATAAATGTTTCTATAGTGCTCCGGTTTCCTCCCCCAGTCCAAAGACATGCGTGGTAGGTTGATTGGCATCTCTAAATTGTCCGTGTGTGTGTGTGTGCCCTGAGATGGGTTGGCACTCCGTCCAGGGTGTATCCTGCCTTGATGCCCAATGACGCCTGAGATAGGCACAGGCTCCCCGTGACCCGAGAATAGTTCGGATAAGCGGCAGACAATGAATGAATGAATGTTTCTATAGTAGACACATTAGGAAGATTCTGTTGACATCAAAAAAAAAAAAAAAAAAAAAAAAAAAAAAAAAAAAAAAAAAAAAAGCATCTTTTTCTGAACCCTACCGATTATACCTAACTACTTTTGAGGAAAGATTGATATGTATGATGGCATGCCAGTGTTTCCTTATGTCATCGTTTATATTCATAAATCCTGGCATTTTAAATGGAGGTGAAGCTTTAGAAAGGCTCCTATGCCATGGTAATGTATTATTTTATCTTAGTTTTCTTATTACAAACATTATTTTTAATTCTTCAGAATTTCATGCATGCTCAGGGTTTTGTTTTGTTTTTATTCAGATTTTCCAACTTTCTTAAATACATTTTACAGACTCATTATTTCCAGACATGTGTGAAGACGTTCGCACACGTTTGGGGGAATAAAACACTGGGGTTTTGCTATTATAGGAAAAAAATCAACAATGCAGGTTAAAGCAAAATGGGGTTACGCGTACCACCTCAAAGTTGATTCTTTACCTTTAACAACATGTTTTGAAGTGTTTTATTCCTCTTACTGCACACAAATTCACCAATAATTACATTTGTTACATTTATAAATGAACAATAAGGCATTGTACAGTACATGTTATTAGTTTATAGTTATGTTTAATGCTTTATGTTGAATGCTTACTTATATTAGAGCTCATCTCTTCAACAGCCTCACTTAAATGTATTAAGAAAACCGTAGTGGAAATCTTACTGACTGTTAAAAAGCGCTGACTCTGCAGTCTATTTCTGTAAATGTTAAATAAACTTACAGAAAGCTTTTATATATATTTAACTTAAATAAAACCTTGTAATTTCTTTATTATTATTCTTCGATTGCTTATTAGAACATGTTTAAATACCCCAGTGATTTGAATGAATCACTCAACATCCTCTGGTCACACGGATTTGAGTGTTGAAGAGCATGTAGTATAAAAAGGAAGAATAACTTGCCAGGGATTACGCTCAGTATCAAGCAGAGCTCCTTCATGCACTACACATGCAAAAGCACGATGCTCCATCACCACTCCGAGCCTGGGTACTCACCGTTCCCACGAGCTGTGGTTCGTGTATTTTGTTTGGGTGGAGGAGCGGAAGCCTGTTTACTAGTGCCCTTCTGTACCTTTTTAACCCCTGTCTTGGCATCCTTCCTCACCCCTGCGCCTGTCGCCTCGCTTGAGGCCTTGCTGGATGCGGCCTGTTGTTTTTTAGCAGCGGGTCTTTGAGTTCCAGACGCGCTGGCCTGTGCGCTGCATGTGTTTTCTTTCTTTTGTACAGGAGCAGAGACGGGACCAGAGCACTCTGGCGTGTCAGAAATGAAAATGAAATGAAAACAGGCAGAGCCGCAGACAGACAGACAGACAGACAGACATACAGACAGACGAACACAGAGCTTTTTGGAAAACCAGTAGTTTATCCAATTACGACTTACAAATTCTGAGTCGTACAGTAAAAAATGGTATGCTTTATACAATTAGCCAAAAAGGATAAAACCAAATGACATTTCAAGTCTTGAGAGGGAAGGAAGTCATTTTTCATTGCGTGGCACTTTCCTGTAAATTCAGAACTATTAAAAGCTGATCAGAAGTGATCTGTCTGAGCAAAGGGCTTAAGACAGGACAAGGCAGAAGAAATACTGCAAAAAATGTGCAAAATACAGAAAACACATCTCTCTCTCTCTCTCTCTGCATTAAAAAATGACAAGTCCACCGTTCATTCACCATTAAAGCAGGGGACTGCTAACAGCAGTGCCATTCTCTCTGCTTTCACTAAAGGGAAAAGAAATCAGTGATTCAGACAGCACACGAGAAATTTGCTGAACCCAGACGTTTCCGTTGGAAAGGAAAGAAAGGGAAAGGTCTCAAATCTGGACATGCTGAATATTAAATGGTTTTTGATGTAGCTCAGCTGTTAGTGTAGCGGTGCCAAGCAAACCTGCTCAGCAGAACACCCCTAAATCTACCGAAACCGATGCACAACATGTTCAAGGCTGCATGTTTTGTTTTTTCTTTATGAATAAATACTGATCATTTAATGAGCGCATGAGACGCCTGCATACTGTTTTCACCCACTACTGTAGAACTACTGTTGATCAGACACTGAAGTTTGCATCCCCTAATTATTTCAAAGTGAAAGATTTAACATGTTCCACTAGCTCACAGTTTTAATATAAGAAAAAATGAATTGCAAGAAGTTGGAAATGTGGGTGAATCTGGCAGCAAAACAAGGATCAGAGATTGAAAGATCCTTTTGGATTGTCGGTGTGTGACTGCTGACACAGTTACAACAAATATATCAAGATCAATTGGAAGAATGTTACAGCTGACAGAATCTCAAAGCTACTCAGAAGTACGAAAGCGGTTGGAGAGAGTTGTTCAGGCAAATTCTTAAAATTATTATCTCAACATACTGTACATTATTGGACTACTTCTCTTATGAGATAAAGGCACAGCTACACAAACGTCACGATAAACAGTTAGTGTAAAGTTCACTTGTCTTGTGTTCATTTTGTCTAAAGGGTATGTAAAGTTTTATGTACATTATGCAACAACCAATTTTCCTCAAACATGTATAAATCGTACCTGCCTCAACGTGCTGTACAATTAGAAAAAGCACAAAGTCCTCTCTGTTTCCCTCCAGCTCAAAGTAATGCTTAATAATTCAGTTCAGCTGCTAGATGCAGATATTTACTATAACATTTATCTACAATCAGCAAGTATGTTGACCATTTCAACCAAGATCTGCAGATTTCTATAAGGTTCTCAGACTAGTTTGAAGCTCAGCACACCTTTGAATTTATACATTTATTTCAAGAACATTATTTAAATGTGTACCGTAATATTTGGTCTGTTTAATACAACAGTAGATTTATTTATTCCTATTTTTATTCCTAAAATTTTCCAGAGACAGATTACAAGTTGACATTATTTCTAGGGTTGTTTTGAGTTATTGAAGTTTGGATTAAACCCACTGAAATAAGATAATACCTATAAGAACAAAAGAAAAAGAAAGACACAGACCCTGGCTATGCTTTACAGACCCCTGGCGGTCCCCGGACACCACTTTGAGAACCAGACAGCAAATGTGCGCGCACACACACACACACACACACACACACACACTAAAGATAAAGACAAACGCACACAAACAATTTAAAAATATGTCACCTTCTGTGTCATCAGCATCTGGCGTAATCACAGTCTTCTCCTCAGCGGGAGTTTCTGGGGACTCGATGTCCACTTTGACCTCTTCTGCAACTCCACTGGGAACTGCATGTCCATTTAGAGTCTCTGTGCTCACTGCATCCTCTGAGAAAAAGCAAACAACACGGTCATTTAACTATACTCTAAATCATTAACCTAATCTTTAATTAAATGTGTGTCTGTGGCCTTTACAAAATAAATAAAGAAAGTATTTATTCAACACACTTAACTAACAAACGAACTAAACAAGGGAAGCGTTTATTGCTGTTTGTTCAATTCCACATGGATCTCTGATGGTTTCATTTGTAGTTTCTGCCATACACAAATGAGTTTGCTCCCTTTCGGCTACTCTACACAGAAATGAGATATGTTCACTGGATGATCTCTAACACAAGCCACAAATCAATGACAAATATCACACCTATGAATGTTTTATTGAGTGAAAATACAACCTTGGTCTGGAATAAGAACCCCTTTCCTGATGAGCTCCTCACGGGTTTGTCTGGTGGAGATTTTCCTCTCTAAAACTACACAGGCAGATGGGAGAGAAATGTTCATGATAGCACAAAAGCTGTACTTACAGTATCAGGCCCTGGCACATGACTCACTTTAAATGAAGTCAATAGATTATGATGTGTGTGTGTGCGTGCGTATTGTAAATCCCACACACATAAATGTAATCTATTTTCATAATCAATTTTCAGTTCCTCTTTTTTCATTTCAAGGCTTTATTTCTTCTGTAAATACTCAGTTAGTATTACTGTATAACTGTATAAATGTTGGCTAAGCCTCAGCAAAACTAAACGTTGTGGTTAAATATTCTGGTATTATGGTATATTTATAAGCGTTTATTTTTGTAAATCGGACATATTTGGTAGTTTTGACATTGTCAGCGAAAAAGATATTAACTAAAGTATGTGAGAGTTGAAGACAAAATGGTGACAAATCAAAAAAAAAATCCTATCCTTTATAGAAATAAATGAACTTAAATTATCTAAAGAAAAAAAGAATCTTGTTGCTAAGTAAAAACAAACAGGCAAAAGTGTACCTTTGGAGAGATCCTGAAACTTATCGCTGGTTCTTTTCTTCCTCCACTTCCAGGGTTTGAAGATTTTACCTATAGACGATAGTCTCCCCTTCCCTTTCAGCTGAGTGGACTGGGAACCTCCGACTACCACATCGCAGTTGGCCAGAGAAGATTTTTCCAGTCCTTCCACTGTAAAGAAACCACATCCACATCTAATGAATAGATGAAGTGAATATCTGACATTCAGTACAGTGACATTTTGAATGGCTATGAATGTGAATAAATTGACATCAGGAGCAAATGTCCTGCATATGTAAAAAACAAAACAAAAAGAAAAACATCACTAATCAGATGACCAAACAAAGAGCCATGAAGTATAGCAACTGACAGCGTGGTCATCATTTCATACGCTGTGAGTCTGATGGAAAACTGTTAACTCTTGGAGTAGAAGTAGTCTTGAACCCTTTTAGATGTTTAAACATGTAAAAATGCAAAATTATCATTTCAAATTGTCTCAATAAGGTGTAAGATTTGTCTTGTCAAGAATTTCAGATTATTCGTTCTCATTAGACTAATAGGCTTGTTAAAGGTTTCCTGTTCAGTTAGATCAACTTTAGGATGCTTACACTGAAACACTTTGCACAATGAATGTTTCCAGCGTTCCTGATCTGAACCAAATGTTTACAAGCCACCCTAATGCATTGGCACATTTTTTTTTTTTACTAAATCTGAAGCATCCACTGAAAACAAAACAAGCAGAAGAGGAAATAATAAGGGTTTTCCTTAAAACTCAACAGGATATTAGACCCACTGTGTAATGCACTACTCTGACCAAACCCAGCCAAAACAATAGCCTGCACAATCAGCAGAGAAATGATTACAATAACAGATATTTCTCTTTTAATAGCAAAAGCATTAACAAAGTCCCAAAGTGGCACACTAGTATTAACTCTTTTAATGTGATCCCAGAGAGCTCATCCGTCTGAAACAAGTTTAAAACGTAAGCGTACTATCACTTAAACACGGTGAGGAAGTGCAGTGGAAGCACATTGGTGCAGATGGTGACGTTGCCTCCTAACATCTCCAGGGTACCTGGTGTGAGCCTGGGCTTGGGTTACTGACTGTGTGTGTGTGTTGTCTCAGTTCTCTCATTGGATTCCTCCAGGTTCTTGGGTTCCTCTCACCTCCATGAACTATGCTAAACACTCCCTAAATGTGAATGTGTATGGTAGACTGCTGCCAGGGTGTATCCCTGCCTCGTGCTCAGTGTTACATGGATCGACAGCAGGTCCCTTTATGACACTGACCGAGATGAAGAGGTTGTAAAGATGAATGAATGAGTAATCAGAAGATGGTGACGTCCACTTCTAGGCATTTTCCTCCCATTATCTCTGCTTATCATCATTTCTAAACAAGGTCCGTCCAAGTATTAAAGTAAGTCATATAATAACATATTAAAATAAAAATATATAAAGAGCAAACTCGTGTTGCACAATACATTTGTATGCTGTCTCAGGGTAAAAATTATAGTCCTAAAGTTTAGTAAACTGATCAGGAAAATTTTAGGAAGCTTATTTATCTAATAAGAAAGAATAATCTGAGAGTCACATCTTGACTTGGCTGGACACATCCTGGGGAAACACCTAATTAAGACAATTCAAACATTGAACTAAAATGTACAAGAAAACATCTGCCTTGAGAGCTGAGAGAACTAAACAGAAATTTTTATAAAGGTATAAAATCTGTTCATTTTGTCACTGCTTGTATAAACCTCCTCATATATGGCTTTGTTCAGTCACTAATGCTTAAGCTGACTACAATATTTCTTCATTGAATGTTCAATGAATGTTCTTCATCAACCCTGAGCTCCACTTCACAAACAGGAGTGCACTATTACCGACACATTTCTGAGAAGTCCTTTACATGGCACTGACAGAGTTCATTAGTGAGAATGTGTTACAGGAACATGCCACGGCTACGACCTTCTCAGCACAGACTTCAAAATATCAGCATGATCACGGACTCGCTGTCCCATGAGTTCACTAGTGTCAAGTGTCAAGTGTCTAGTAGCAGTAAGTCAAACCGATTGGACTTTTGATTTAGCACAAGACGGGCGTAAACCTTCACAGAAATCAAGTCTACTGGAAGTTTCCGTTTGAACGGACGATCATTAATAGCATCTGTTAAAGATCTCTGGAGAAAGCTCATGCAGCGTCAGGCTGAGGCACAGCTGGACTCTCACAGCCTATAAGCTGATATTTGAGCACAAATAACAGCAGCATGTCCTGTTGCCTAGACAAACAAGTGGAGTATCTCTGTTTGTATGCAAAGTGCTTTAACACCCACAGTGAGAAACACATCACAGCATTCGTTTCGTTAAAATCCTTCCTCTCGCGTGACGTAATCCTGTAGGCAATGCATCATCGTGAATCATTGCAAAAACTATTGATGAAAGCTTAAAATTGAAACAAAAATAGACGAAAGAGACATGATTGTGGGATCTCAGCTGAAGAATTTTACAGTGTCTTTCATATCAGCGCTCTCATGGCAACCTGTTTCTTATTAGATTAGTCATACTATTGGCTTGCATCACCGACTAAATATAGAGGAAAAGAGGGAGAGAGGCTGTTGGAAGAGGTGGGATGTGGGTGTGATTTCTTTTGCTTAAGTGTCATTTGAAAACAAATCTAATGATACAGCTTGTCTGTCGCAAATATAACATTATTTCTTCGGTCAAGATCAGTAGCAGTTCCTCTTCTGAAAATCTAGACAATATATTAATATGTTTTTATGATGAAAAGTATGACGTATGACTTCTTGTCCTTTCCCTAAACTCTGATCTTGCGCTACAGTTCAATTATAATAATATATCCTTTTGTTCAATATATGAAATATGCCGCTTGAGGCTTTTATAAGACCAAGGATGGAAATGAAGCTTTTTGCGCCTCCATCTTCTAATCTCGCTGTTTCAGTTCCTAATAAATAAACACAGAGTGGAAACGAGAGAGCCGTGTGAGTGAACGTTTTGTTCCATTAAGGACTGGAAAGAAGCTGTAATGCTCATAATTGTTCTTGATGACCTGCTCCAATGAAATGATAAGAACACCATGACGACAGCTTCTTGTGTTGATTTAAGGACAAATCCTGTCTGGATTCAATCATTATCATGAAAGACAGCATCATTTGTTTGTGAGGTGAAGCCTAGTGAGTTCCTCGTTTGTTTTGATAAGAGATGATGTGGCGTGGTATTGAACGTTCAATATATACGTTTATGAGGGTTAGGATTTACAAGAGGATGCACAAACAGTAAGAGGTCTGGATATCAATAATGTTAATGGTCCTATTGATTTTAAATAATATGTATATGCATAATTCATTGGCTGAGATGCTTGCTGATTCAGAATTGTTCAGAACTTGATTTAGTATGTTATAAAACACGATGAGGCATGCCCTTTTAGAAAACTAACCAACAACACAGTGGCTTGATGCCTTCTCCAGCCGAAAGTCGATTTTTTTCCAATAACAACACATCCTGAAATGATTTGTTCCTTTTATACCACAGAGGTTTACCACTGATTACAATTCTGAATCTACTAATGCACGGTGCATCATGCTTTTTAACCATGTATAGTTATTTTTAATCTTGTAGAACGCAACACAAGTTAGTTCCTTTTAACACTTACGTTATAGCAAGTATAAATAAAGGTTCCCTCAGCCTGTGAACTGTAATATTACAGAGAAACCAGAAGTCGTCTGTTCTGCAAACCTTCCCATATTTGGGAAAAACTATTTGGAGTAGTAGCTGTTACTAGTTATAGCTGCTGTTACTATAGAAACAATAAAATGTTAGAATGAGCACATTAATATTAACATGCATGTTAATAGAAATGTCAGTTTTGCTGTTATAGAAAATGAATCAACACCTACTGATTATTCATGCGTCAGAATAAGCACCCTAAAAAGAAAATAGGATCCAAACAAGTTAGAAAAATATTGCCTGATGCCAATATGTTGAGTGACTTATGATAAGTTTTTAAATATGTCTTTGCCTTGCAATGTATTACGGTAAACTTGAATCCTCCAGTTATTTCTGTTTTTTTCACACTGTGACTCGTTCACAAGCCCAACCCCAACAAAACCAAAACATGCTTCTTTTTCACTATCGCCTAGAACCAGTCAACATAGCTACGGTAAGCAGTAGCCTACTCTTTCATTCACAGATTATATTTATCTTATAGAACTTTTACATTACTTACTGTGGAATAAAAGCCAGAGGATATCAAGAAGGTTGACTATTTTAAAAATGTCCCAGTGCTGTATCAATATACTCTAAAGAATTGTAACAGATTGTCAAAAGGCGAGAGAGACTCAAGCATTCGGAGAAGAAACACAACAGTCGAGGAAGGAGGGACATCAGTGGTGGCAGTGCAGCAAATGTCCAACCCTATTTGAATGCTTGTGCTGCCGCAATTGGCAATTCAAAATGGCACTTATTCAAGGACTCGGATGTGTCTGGAGATGAGAAAGGACAGCGGCGTGCTTCACTGATGATGACCTGCAGCTTTGGAGCCTATTTTTTCATCTGCCTGTAATTAATTGGAAGAGATGACAAAGACTGAGCAACCCCAAGGCTAGATGCCAACTGAGTAAGTGAGCTGGATGAACGGACTAATGTTGCTCATTTGTAAGAGCGCATTTGCCTGTTTTGGACTATACAATTCACCACCATTACAATACAATAATTAATAGTAACCAAAGAAAATAAAGTCTCACAGCTGGTTTGAAAAACTGTCTTTGCAATTCCCATCCATGGACGTCTATATATTGTTCAATAAAAGGTCATGATCATCGGCCTATTTTTGCTTGGTCCTTATTCACCTTGATTTGGACATTTTTTGCTTTGTGTTACGGTCAATGTGCACATTTTCAAAAGCAAGCCTCACAAAAAATCTAGCAACTGAATTTCCCCTGGATCACCAGTGCTCCCAATGACCAATCACTGATCACCAGTGACCCCAATGACCAATCACTGATCACCAATGCCTCCAATGACCAATCAGTGATCATCAGTGCCCCCAATGACCAATCACTGATTGCCAGTGCTCCCAATGACCAATCACTGACCACCAGTGCTCACAACAACCAATCACTGACCACCAGTGCCCCCAATGTGCAATTACTGATCACTAGTGCTCCCAATGACCATTTACTGACCACTAGTGCTCCCAATAACCACTCACTGATCACCAGTTCTCCCAATGACCAATCACTTATCACCAGTGCTCCCAATGACCAATCACTTATCACCAGTGCTCCCAATGACCAATCACTGATCACCAGTTCTCCCAATGACCAATCAGTGATCACTAGTTCTTCCAATGACCAATCACTGATCACCAGAGCTCCCAATGACCAATCACTGATCACCAGAGCTCCCAATGACCAATCACTGATCACCAGAGCTCCCAATGACCAATCACTGATCACCAGAGCTCCCAATGACCAATCACTAATCACCAGTTCTCCCAATGACCAATCACCAGCGCTCTCAATGACCAATCAGTGAACACTAGTTCTCCCAATGAGCAATCACTGATCACCAGTGACCCCAGTGACCAATCACTGATCACCAGTGACCCCAATGACCAATCACTGATCACCAGTGCTCTCAAGGACCAATCACTGATCACCAGTGCTCTCAATGACCAATCACTGATCACCAGTTCTCCCAATGACCAATCAGTGATCACCAGTTCTCCCAATGACCAATCAGTGATTACAGTAAAAGTCAGTTAATCCACCCATAACTGTTTTCTATCGTGTCCACTTCCAGACTGCTCTCTATCATTGCTTTTTGACCATCTTCCTGATAGAACATGTATTTTGTCAGGATGTAAGTAGTTTACGGTTCCATCACCAAGGACAACTCCCTCATATAGGAAATTAGTTCTAAACAATTATTTTCAAATCTATATTCTATTGTATATGCCTTCAGAAACTATTCCTTCTTCATCGGACATATTTTTATATGCAAATGATCTTTACAATTCAAAGAATATGCAAAGTATCAGGATCATGTAAAGTATCATGCCTTTGAAATGACTTTAAAACTTATCTTGACCTAAATTTCCTACAAAATTCAGACATTAATACTTTTAAATATCATATATCCATCTAGGTGTCTAGAATGAACCATTTTCTTTTAATTTAGTAGCAAGTATAAAGTGTACAGAAATCCCAGAGTAATGCTTCAACTCTTGCACACACGTAGGCTAAATCCTAGCACTGAACCGTCAGGATGCACTGCTGCTGATGTTCATGTCGAATCTGTTACTGACCCACACTTACTTATATGATTTACACAAATACTTCATTACTTATAACTTATTTTAAAGTTTAGAGAAAGTCATAGATTAAACACGCGTCTCTGTTTGCTTTGTCAACTAAAAAAAAAAAAAAAAAAAAAAAAATCAAGAAAATCGCGAATCGAAAACAAACGCTAGTTGTACGCAGCAGCAGAATGTCAAACGATTTAACGTCAAAAATAGGACCCTTCGGGTGGGTGGGTGGTATTACTTTCATACTATTTAGTGCTCGATTTTGCGGTTTGGGACGCAGCCAAAGTTTTCTCCTTATGACTTTCAAAATCTTCCCAGAAGTCTGTACAGCGACAAACACACTC
This sequence comes from Hemibagrus guttatus, assembly GCA_033459395.1. NCBI lineage: Eukaryota > Metazoa > Chordata > Actinopteri > Siluriformes > Bagridae > Hemibagrus > Hemibagrus guttatus. Next base: position 23,969,145 of record JAUCMX010000002.1, read on the forward strand.
ACCGCCGGTTCCGTGAGACAAGCTGGACACTGATGTTTGGCCCATGACGGTGTGTGCTCCGTTAACGGGCCGCTAAGCAAAAACACGGCGCGCTCCCTGAACAACTTAACGCGCGGCTCATCATCACCGGCGGGCAGCTCCGTGTCCCGGTTCACCGGCTCTTCATCACAGCACTCACGAAACTCGTCAAAAAATCGACTTCACTGCCCTGAAATACCGAGCATTCCTTCATGGGGACTGCGTGCAAACCCGCAGCAGCTCACAGAGAGGAAGTAGCCTGACTCCTCCTTTCTCAGGCCCCTCAGCACTCAGCAGGGACGGGCGATAGCACCGAGTTCCTCTTCCATCCGATACCAAGACAAAAGAACCTCGATACTACTCCAGTATCTACGTCTTAAAAGTCTTATATCTACAGCAGACGTTTGCATACACATGCACGATACAAAATAGTAAACAAAACCCAACATAAAGCACTTGGCACCCTGTCCAAGCTGTCCCCCTGCAATGTGCCCCATGTCCCCTAAGATAAGCTCCAGGTTCCCTGTGACCCCGTGTAGGAGCGGTATTGAAAATTGATGCATGGATGGATATACAAAGCAATGTACTTATATTTCAAGGGGAAAATCCACTGCGAAACACATTAAAGTGTCAAGGCTTTTCTTTTGTGTCATTTTTCTATATAATCCAATGAAACAAAATGCCATTTCATCAAGACCTCGGTGCAACAGTACAATACTACAGCAGACTAAATGACGTGCAGTGTGAGACAATAAGTACACAGAGCAGAATACACAGAACGCTGAATACACAGTGCAATAGATACACAGTGCAGTGACTACAGAACAGTGTTGTGTGGGAAAGCTTTTGCAACCATGGGCTGAGAAGTGTAGCAGCAATATTCACAGTAAATAGTGTACCCTTAGTGTTATGAATAATAATATTTCAAAAAAAAGTTTCAGAATTAATCATTTCTGTGTAGTATTTTTGATGGTTCTTGTGAATGTCTAATAGGTTGCACTCAGGGCTATGACATATCTCTATAATGTTTTGAAATACTCACATTTCCTTTAGCAATTCATTGATATCGTACTGTTCTGTTTATTTCTATTAATAGGTATTTTCTTACTCATTGTAGTTTATGTATGACAACACATACAGTCATAGTAGTAAGCTTTCAGCTGCTCCCTGTTCGGGGTTGCCACAGCAGACCAACTGGTCCGCACAACAACTTGGCACAGGTTTTACGCCGGATACCCTTCCTGACGCAACCCTCCCATTTTTCCAGGCTTGGGACCAGCACTGCATCCAGTGGCTGGGAATCGAACCCGGGCTTTCCGCATGATAGGCGAGAAACCTACCACTGAGCCACCAATGCCTCATGACAATGCATACAGTCATGATTACTAAAAAAAACCTTTACAGTCCTTTTACATATGTGATTAACTTAATTGTCATTCATTATTGGGAGACCCTAAAGGTGTAAGATAGTGCAATTGCTATTTAACTGCACAAGCCGGAAGCAGAAGTGCTGTTGTGGTTGTAATGCGGAAGTATGTGAAAGCCCATTAAATGGTCTCTAAAATATCTATGCTCATAACATGAATTGTCTAACCGCACACTAATCCCTTTTCCAATCATCTTTTGCTGTAGAATAAATGGTTGGAAGAGGGTGGTATTGGGGCAAGTCGGGATCGTTATGCGAGAGGCCCTTTTTCCAGCTTGGGTCTGGTCCGAACTGGAATATCTTGCTAATACTAGTATTGTTGTATTTTGGAGGCATTGGTGGCTCAGTGGTAGGTTTCTCGCCTATCATGTGGAAGGCCTGGGTTCAATTCCCAGCCACTGGATGCACTACCGGTCCCATGCCCGGAAAAATGGGAGGGTTGTGTCAGGAAGGGCATCTGGTGTAAAACATTTGCCCAGTTGTTGTGCGGACCAGTTGGTCCACTGTGGCGACCCCGAACAGGGAGCAGCCGAAAGCAACTGGTATTGTTGTATTTTCTTTATTCTTGTGAGAAGTTAGCAGGTGAAGTGACTCTAATGTCACAGGAGGCAATGAGAATGCTGTTTACAGTGTTTAATAGGAGGAAACATTTCTGTGATATCACAGAACCCAAATACACTGAACCCAAACATCCAGAATGCAACACAAGTATACACAAGTTACAGCAGAAACTTGATCAATTAGGCGTAAATAGTTAGCAATCTAAGACATCACAAGCACAGTGGTGCATGGTAGGCGAGAAACCAACCACTGAGCCACCAATGCCCCCACATTAACGATATTACATTCCAAAATGAAAAAAAAACTTCCACATAAGACACACATGAATATCAAGGTGCCAATTCCTCATCTCTCCATATTCCTTGATTCCTGTGAACGCATTTGAATAATCAGTACTTGCTTAAAAATGCATTAGTTAGAGTTTTGGGATGCATCCTAAAGGACTAAAGTGCTGCTGCATTTCATTCATTCATTCATTCATTGTCTGCCGCTTATCCGAACTACACTCAGGTCATGGGGAGCCTGTGCCTATCTCAGGCGTCATAGGGCATCAAGGCAGGATACACCCTGGACAGAGTGCCAACCCATCGCAGGGCACACACAATCACACACTACGGACAATTTAGAGATGCCAATCAACCTACCATGCATGTCTTTGGACTGGGGGAGGAAACCAGAGTACCCGGAGGAAACCCCCAAGGCACAGGGAGAACATGCAAACTCCACACAATTGGGAATCGAACCCCCAACCCTGGAGGTGTGAGGCAAACGTGCTAACCACTAAGCCACCGTGCCCCCTGCTGCTGCATTTGTCTTTTTTAAATAGAGATGAAGCAAGGGCTAATTCCCGCAGCTGCCAATATTAGTAGGTAGCTGAAGGGCACTGAAATGAAAATAGACCCATTTGACTTACACCACAGTGGTGTACAAACATATACAAATCTTGGACACTATTGAAGATCATGTGTTCATTCTAATGATTAAAGATCTATAGAATTTGCCTTTAAAGAACACATGGTGCTTTTTATGTTAAGAATTCAAAATGATACCAACTTAAAAGCATAGCCCTTTCTAGGTGTGATATAAGAAATCTTTAATAACTCATACAGGCCACCATTTGGCTTTATAACTTTCTACAATCTTATACTCAGATTGACAACCCTAATATCCTACAAATATCACATCTGGGCATTTCTAGTCCTTCTTTTCTGTTGATTTGACTTAAATTGTTGCTGGATACCTACAAACCTTAGTGCTTATTTGTTGAAAGGGGCAAATCTTTCTAATTTGTCCAGTAAAGTGTTTTATATCTAATAGCTAAAAGGTTTTATAGATAAAACAGAGTAGTGCCCAATGCCTGTTTATCCCCTGGCAGCAGTTCAGAAGTAGCTCATTTCTGCTCACCTGGCAACACTGAGAGGAAGTAAAAGGCAATAGAGAATTTATTCCGGTCCTATGGACTTATTTATTTATTTTTACAACACTTCTTTTTTAGTTTCGTCACAATGATTAAAATGACCAGTTAATCCCAGATTTAAATTAAAACTGAACTTCAGCGTGTTGTCCTTTGTGATTTTGTGCATAATTCTCACTGCCCATAATTTTAGCTTTTTGTGTGAATATTAAATTAAAATGCAACCTTTTCTTCCTTCTAAATGTCTGATGATTGTGCTAGTGGGGAACAATAACATTAACCAGTAAGAGTAATTGATTATGACTGATTATAGGCTTTGATTTGGGTCTGACTCCATGTATGTTTTGACACACCCACTTTGCACAATCAAATCAAATGGTCAATAATTTCTGCCTGAATATCCTGTTTCACTCAATAATGCATTACGTTACGGATGTATAATGTATTATGATTTCTATTTCACAGCATCTTTAAAGCAAATGTTTGGTATCAATGTTTTTTTTTTGTTTTTAAATAGGATTAATTCTGAAAAGGAAATGTCCAGATAGATACATATTGATATAAACGATATTGCCAAAAGTTTTGGGACGTCTTCCTTTACATGCACATGAATGTAATATGGAGTTGGCCTGTCCTCTGCAGCTATAAAAGCTTCAACTCTTCTAGGAAGGCTTTCCACAAGGTTTAGGAGTGTGTTTATGGGAATTTTTGACCATTCCTCTAGAAGCGCATTTGTGAAGTCAGGCACTGATGTTGGACAAGAAGGCCTGGTTTGCAGTCTCAGCTTAAATTCATTCCAAAGGTGTTATCGGGTCTTAGTATGCTGAAGCATTAAGAGTTCCTTTCACTGGAACTAAGGGGCCAAGCCCAACCCCTCAAAATCAGCACCTGAATTCCATGATTTGGAGGGGTGTCCCAAAATTTTTGGCAATATAGTGTATCACTGATATGTTTTAACACAAGCTTGCTTTAGTGGATTAAATGATTGTTTTGTGTGTGCTTTGGCTGAAAGTTAATGTCAGCTCCAGTATTTTGTTCATTTTTGTAAACATCAGTATTTTGTAAATGTTCCTTTAAAATGTGTTAAAGGAAATAACAAGATAGGAAGGTAACTGATGAAGCAAGCTGGCTAAGCAGAAATGTTAAAATGTCACCTGTGTACACTTATACTTTCAAAAATATATATATATTGATATACTGTATATAATTGGCTTATATAATGCCTTTCATTTCTGCATTGCACAGGTCAAGAATTCAAAGAATTCCTTTTAATGCAATATTTCAGCATCAAGTACAAGGAAATTATTTCCTTAAACATCAGGAAATGACACAATCTGTGCACTTCAGATGCCTCTTTGAGATCAGTAAGATGAATGTCTGCCATTCTGCATCCTCCATTGTAACCTCACAGGTTTCACTGTAATCAAGTGTTCAATGCTGGAGCTTCTTTAACATTAGTGTCTAGTTTATGCATGGCTTCCTGAAAAACAGGCCAAAAGCCACCCTCTCAACACCAACCCCACTCCCCCTCCCCTTCCAGTTTGTCTCTGGCTTAGCGGAGAAGTTGTATGTGGGAGGGATCCGGACAGGAAGTCTAACGGAAACAAGGCTGCTCTGGAAATGGAAAGCATTGTTCTGTAAGCTGAAGTTCTCATCCAGCTGCGACTCCCCACCCCTTCCCCTCTTCCTGAGCGCTCTGCTCGCTATCACAACACTGTTCCGTACAAACGAGCCTGAAATCCGTGACTCAGTGCACGACACCATTTGGTAGCAGCAGCCATATTTAAAGGTTAAAGGCTGCATTTGTATCACCTCATATCAAATGGCATTTGAAACAAATTCTGGAGGAAAAATGACTTCCTGTTGAGCCATGACTTTATAAACCACCTTTTTTTGGCAGTACAATGTGAGAGAATTTGAGATCCAGATGTCAAAATTTGGGTCACTTTTTTCTAGTGCATCCAAAGCTACCAGTGACAATACATCAAAATGAACTTATTACACTTTGACCATGCTGAATGTTATTAGATGTATTAATCTTGATCAGCGTTCACCTCAGCAGCTGGTGCCCTCGACAGCCAGAGGACGGCCATAACATTACTTCAGACTGATAGCACGCTCTGCTTGCTTCTGATCAACACACACTCTGACAAGACTTGACAGGGCACCTTTTGTCTCTCACAGAAAACACACACACACACACACACACACACACACACACACACACACACACAAACAAACCATACAGTTGTACACAACGGAAACTGATACACCGTCTGAGGTACCTGATATGTCCTTAACTAACTGTACAAATAATTACATTAGACAGAAAGCTATATCTAGCACCTCTCCCTTAACAAGTAATTATAGAACATAAGGGTTGTACAGCTATAAGGAGATCAGGTAGAGTGCATACTTTGCATGTATGAGGGTGTTTGATCCCTGGATCAAGAAACAATGGAGATCCAGTGTTCATCATGCCTCGTACCTTTAGGGTTGGAGGTTCGATTCATTAAATCAGCGGTGCAAAAAAATGGATTAGATGGATAAACACATCTGCACTAATAAAAGTTTACATCTACTCTCAAGGGTTCTTTTAGCTTGACAATCAAAGAACCGTTAAAGGTTGTATGTAGAACCCTACAAGACAGACTTTTCAAAGTGGGATTCAAATAGAAACTCTTCAGGAATCCAAAGACTGTACTAAGGACCAAAAAACCAGAACAGACTTTTCAATTCATTCATCTTAAGGAACTGTTTTATCCTGGTCAGGGTAGATGGGGAAACTATCCTGGGAAAGCTGGGTATGAGGCAGGAATACACCCTGGATGGGACGCAGGGCAACACACACACACACATATTTAAAAGCACTAACATGCTCTTTAAAAACTTGTATTGTGTGTTGTATAAACAGTCACACATTATATGCTAACCTGTCTCATACTCTGTATATTGTGCTCTTTATTTCATTTTTCTGTCTATAAATTAAATGTATAATGTCGTTATTTTATGTATGTACTTTTGAGGGTCACCAACAGCTGGGACCAAATTCCTTGTGTGTATAAAAACATACTTGGCCAATAAACCTGATTCTGATTTACATCACACCAGTGTTCATCGCACAGCACCACGAACGTATACAGTGCATACACATGTTCACACACCCATAAATACCTAATGTAACCAATCTGATGTAACCAATCCACCCAGGTGGAGAAAATTAGGTAAGAACACATGAATAGTAACCCTGATGCTGGAGCTATGCCACCCACACTAAAGACATATAATATGTAAACATTATTATAATACACTATTAGGATAAAGGCTAAATTTAGAATCAATAAAGCTTCTATAGCTTGGTATATCACTCTGGATGAACCCTTTAAGGTTCTATATAGAATCATAAAACAGACTGAATTTCATGTAGAACCCATTTGGGAAGCAAAGAACTATTCACTGAGCATTAACATATAAAAAAAATAAATAAATGCTGGAAATTATATAATGTCTTTTTTAGAACATATTACAGTTTGATCTAAATCTGTTTATATAAACAGGATTCTTTATATAAACGGTTGACAGTTTCCAGGAAAATGTCTTCCGAATCAATAATCAGGTTGGTGATGTATGCTCTGGAAAGCAGCACAAACTCTGCTTGCATGCTGACTCATAGTGTCCTATAATGTTTTCTTGTTAGAGATCATTTATAGTGGGTGTTGTAGTGAGTCACCAAATTGCGAAACGTCTCCTACGATTTTTAAGTAAGTTTCTAGAGAACACTGCCATCTTTTGGTCATCTATTTACTTTTTCTTGACCTTAAACTAGGAGTCAGGTACGGTAGAGCAGAGATTTTACACCTGCCTAAACACAGCTGAGTCAGCTTAGCATTTAGTAGGGATTTTATGATGCTCTACTAGACTGGACTTATGGGAGTTTGATTTGAGGGGAAATGCATAGAGGTGCCATTTCCTGGATTAAAAAAATTCTCCCTTTCTACAATATTCATCAATAATACTCTTTTAGATTTAGCTTGTCCCTTTCTTTCTCTGTCCTCCATTAGCTTCTTTTTAGAAAGCTTGAACGATTGAACACTTGAGAAATCCCCTTTTTCCAAGAGTGTAGTTAGATTATCCATGTTTTTTTGTTCTTGTTTAATGTGTTTCAGGATCTAAGTGTGTTAAAGATTTTCTATGGAAAAAAATATTTGCTAGCTAGGGCAACTGTTAGCTAGAGGTAAAAAATTTACATGTAACTTGACAAGTGCTCTCAGACTCCATGGCCTGAATTCTTATCAAACATTATAGCAGATTGCTGTTATGTTGGCAAAGAGAAAGTACTAAATATTGATAACGGGTTTTTATATCTTAGAATAAACTAACTTCGGTTAGATTTCTTTCATATTTTTAGTGTGGGATTAATTCAATAAATCTCAAAGACATTTTTCTTATCTGTTTTTTAAACACATTTTTTACCATAGGTGCCAATAATTTTGGAGCTAGCCATACACTCCTCAAGTCATCTGTTGGTTAATCTCCCGATGCACTCACAGCGTAAACATCATGATGTTTATTTTTACATTTGGACCAATATAATATAATATAATATAATATAATATAATATAATATAATATAATATAATATAATATAATATAATATAATATAATATAATATAATATAATATAATATAATATAAATGAAATGAAAGCATGCTGAGTTTATCTACATACCATGTTCTTCCTCCATCTGAGTTCAGATGATTGAAGACTTTAATCCAAATTCCTGTGGAGTCAAATATCCCGAGAGACAGAGGTCTTTACTAAATGAGGAGAAAAACATCTATCCATTTGCTCTAGAGTGCAGCCTAAGTGCCAATGAGCAGCCAGCGATAGTACACACACCTTTCACTTCACTGTAGCCTCCCATCAACACAAATGCAACCCCCTAAATGCTAACGCTTCTAGATAAGCTACTTCACATAATGAGGGCTGGCCCTCTCTCTGGTGCTGTCACTGCCGATGAAGAGTGCTTGATAGTAGCATTAGTGTGCTGGAAACACTGCTCACAGCAGCCACCAACGCATTCAGGAGACAGATCCAATCGAAATGATGACCACTGACGTCGGTGAAGTGCACCAGCAATCTACTAAAAGTGCTTGTTGGGAGGCAGCCCGTTGCATATAAATACTGCCGCTGCATCGACGCAGGCCAGGGTAGTAGAGATCATCAATTATTAACTGGCAATCTCAGCACAAAATATCTGGTAATTATTGTTTAAGTGGTGCTCTTTAGTTCTTTCCTCTCCCCAAATGATTTATTTATTAACCGCAAGTCCTGAGATAAAGTTCTCAAGTGTTGGAAAATATTTTTTTCTCCCCAATTGGTGCATGCAAATTAACCATTGAGCACAAGAATAGAAAAGTGGGAGAGGCCTAAAAGCATCACAGAACAAAGATCAGTGCAGGATGGTAGAACGGGTATAACCGCAAACACTCTCTCTCTCTCTCTCTCTCTCTCTCTCTCTCTCTCTCTCTCTCTCTCTCTCTCTCTCTCTCTCTCTCTCATAAGAAGGATCTTAATACTATGATACATCCGGATGTTGCTGCAGCAGCTTTTTGTGGAAGCTGTTTATTTGCTTCACATAAGACAGAAAAAATTTTGCTAATCTTTGACATGTAGTATGTTAGGGATATTATTAGGGATCTAACGGTACCATGTTCATTTAATCACACCAGTAACAGAAAATGCTGACATGTGATACTATTTCATGTCACATTAATGGGCATAAAATGAATGTGCACTCTGGAAGTATTTCAAGACTAGGGATCAATTAACCAAAGCTCTGTACAAATATCTGATAAAAACATCTGATACTTGATAAAACATGCTTCAAAAACAAATCCCAGCACAGGGCTAGCAGCGCACAGCAGAAACCAATGATGCAACAAACACTGGTTATGTCAAGGAAAATAACAGCCTTTACCCAGTATGCTGTTCTTGAAGTACTGGGTAAGCCACTATAGACCCTTGTCAATAAACAATAAAACCTATTTTACCTAGAGCTGAACAAAAAGTGCTTTTCTGGCGTGAAACCAAACCCACTCTTGTCCACAGCAGCCCTGATCAATCCAGGGTAACTAATGGAGCTAGCTGATGCACTATAAAGAACTAGCCTAGTAGCATAAGTGCCATGGCCTTGGTTACTAGGTAAAGCGTGGAAACAGAATAAAAATAAAAACTACCTGACATCTCTGATTGATTATAATTCACCTATAAGTACAGTATAAGTTACTTATACAATAATAAGGATATATAAACTATATTAGGGATGATTTGTCTAACATTAATCAAGGACTTTTGTACTATGTTTTTTATGTTTCTTATGTTCTGTAAATCTGATTTGAGACAATCTCCATTGCTAAAAGCGCTATACATGCGAACTCCACACACATACACACAGAGGGTGCTAAGGGGATCGAACCACCAACCCCAGAGTTTCAAGGCAGACCACTAAGCCACCGTGCCTTCCTCCGACTCTGAATACATATGAGATGGAAGTTGTAGTCTGCTGTAGTCTGAGGCTGTTTGTGCTCATTTAGAACAAACTCTTTAGGAAGAATCACTGCTCCTAATTTAGCAGTCTCCTAATTTAGAATGTATTGAACACTTGATTGTTCAGTTGTTTCTTGACCAGCTGTGTGTTATTGATCAGTTGACCCACAAGAGAATTTGACAAAAGCTAAACAGTCGATTTACAGTTTAAGGTACTATTTAAAAAACGGTGGTTAGCCTATATTAGGAAATAACTGAAAATCATGAGGAGTGTTCAGCAAACTTAGACATACAGTAGATGTGTCAAAGATAAAGAGAGCAACATGCCAGCATGACCTAGAGGGTTTAGGATACAATGCAATCTATGAGTGAGTCTCAAGAACACACTCAGGAAGTGCACATTATAGTTAGTTTAAAGGTTACTTATACCATAGCACTGTCAAATTAGTGAAATTAGACAAAGTATGGATTCTATATTATAGAATTAATATATTGATTCTAATTCATTATTGTTTCTATAGCAACAAGTCCTTCAATGGGGTCTTGTATGGTGTACATTCCACATAATCTAAGCCTAATAATGAACTGGATTAAGAAAAATTTATTCAGCAATGAGAAATATATCATCACTGATATGTAGGAAATGTTTATTTAACATGAATGGATGGAATCTCTGGTGTCAGCACTTAACAACACAACATCAGTCCTGAGCATCTTCAGGGCATGATATTGATTCATATAACAGCAAAGCCTCTATTCTCTTGTCTTACATAACATGGAACAAGAACAGCATGGCAGGGGGAAAAAAGAAATTGTTTTAAATCCAAGATCTACTGCATTCTTCATGCACTGAGTATGTGTGAAACCTAATGACATGAGCCTGTGGTGCTGCCAGTAAAACCGCCTCACAAGGCAGCAGCAAGCTGAATTCAAAATTACACCATACATACAATAGCAAAGCAAATGCGACAAAATGTATGCCTTACTTTGAAGAAGGACAATCATAAAGCTGAACCATAGTAATGATACTTTGAGACTGCATCAATGTGGATTGCTGTCTTCACCTAACAGTAACTCATTATGTAAATAACTCATACTGGTACTGGAGTACCCCCTGTCCTGCACATTCTGCTGTAACACACATCACACTTTACTTCAACACAGAACGATTGTTAATTATCTGATTAATTGACAAGAAAAACACTAACATTTGCAGGACAGGTTGAATTCCAGGAATGCAGTTGGGAACCTGTGGGGTAAATCATGATGAAAACCCTTATCACACCACATAATGACATGATTGACTGCTACACACTGATACTCATTTGAATAAAGGCAAGAAAACTCTTTCAAATTCTCACTACCTCCATTTTGTCCTCCATTTTTTGTCCACCACTTTCCATCATTTTGTCCCGTATTGTGCCTGTTTCTACAGACAATAATAAGAGACAGGACTTTGCTAGACTGAGTGGGATCCCCGTTTGCATTCAGAACAGCATCAGTTTCTCATGGCAAGGTTTTCTAAAAATATTCCTTTGAAATGCTGGCCCCTATTTTTGTTGCAGATTTGTCAGCTGCATATCCCCTCTTCTACCACATTCCAAAGGTTTTCTACTGGATTCATATCTGGTGACTGGGGAGCCGTTGCAGTTCACTGAACTCACTGTCATGGTTATGGAAGCAGTTTGAGATGACTTTGTGATTTGGTACATTATCTTATCTTATATAAGATGGGTAAACTGTGCCATAAAGGTGTGCACATGGTCAGCAGAAATATCCAGATCAGCTGTGGCATTTAAATGAAGCTTGACTGGTATTCAGGGGCCACACCACTCCCCACACCATTGTACCACCTCCATCAGCCTGAACTGGTGACACAAGGTAAGTTGGGTCCAGAAATCCATGCTGTTGACACCAAATTATGACCCGACCATCTGCATGACCATTTGCACCTGCAGAATTCAGGATTCATCAGATGAGGTAATATTTGTTCATCAGATGAGGCCCATAACAGCCTCGAATTCCTGTTATAGGATGACAGGAGGAGAACTCTTGGTGGACTACTGTTGTACCTCCTCCACCACGAGGTTTGATGTGCTGTATGTTTTGAGATTTCTGCTTACCATGGCTGTAAAGAGATACTTGAGTTACCATGGACTTCCTGTCAGCTTGATTCAGTCTGGCCTCTGAACTCTCTCATCCAGAAGACATTACCAGCCATAGAATTGCTACTTGCTATAACCAGACCACAGTGAAAGACACTGAGTTCACATTTTTTCGCATTCTGATGTTCAATGTGAACATTAAATTTACATGATTGACACATGATTGACAGAATGGATAAACCTCTAAGTAAGTAATAGATTTTTCTAATAAAGTGTCTGTTGAGAGTAGGTATACATGTATACACCATGATGTTGACCACTAAAGCCCCCAGTAAACTGATTAATTCAGTAATGAGGCTAAGATCCACATGTATATGGATATTTTGTTTAAAATATCTGCATTTTGTTCACTGTAATTGAAACATTTCAGCAGTCATTTCAGGTTTTTTTTACTATTTTGTTTGTGGACAGCAAAAACAATGACTTTACACAGTGTCACCTTTCACATGCACATAGTGTTTATATGTGTGTGTTGGGAGTGAATTAAGGTGCTGTTTATCATGACTGATGAACAGGTTATTCAATTGTGTTGTGCAATTTATTATTTATTATTTGCTAGCATGTTTTCATTAACTGTTCATTTAATTTCACCTTGTTATATTATTACACTCTCATGTGGAGGAACCATTATATGATACACATCCCACTGCTCACAAATCCATCACTCTAGCAGTTGACCTTGCATTTAAAAATAACCTTAAATAGTAGTTCCACTTCAGCATCAATCCACACGTGTTTGTCATTTATTTTTTTGTAGAATTTTGGCCAGGTTGGTGTTTTTCTGTATTTAATCTTCTCTACCTCTCATAATGCATGCTCTTATTATTCTTCTTCAGCCATTTAACATATGACATACTATCACCGAGCTGGTGTGCTCATGCTAGTGTTTATAAATTGTTGTATTTTTTGTATTTTAGTCTGGAAAAAAGATTTTAAAAATGTTGTTTGTATAGAATTTTGTGCAATTAACTGTATTTATTTTGGCAGCAATGCAGAACCCAATAGTCTAAGCACAGTGTTATGCCAAAATAAGTAAAGACCATTAAATCTATAAAAAAGATCATTAAACCTAAAAAAAAGAACTTTTTGTATCGTCTGTGCTTTGGATGGAAAAAGAGCAGTTTGTAAACGGTTGTGTTGCTTCTTCCTGCTTTTGGGCTTCATACCCATCACTGAAACAATAAGGTATGGCAGATTTTGTTAATCAATATTTGACATCCTGCTATTCTGCATGTAAGTGATTTTTTCGCCAACGAGGATGGCTCTTATTTGAAAATCTAGGACATTTAATAATAGCACATCACGGGGAGAGTGGAGAGCATTAGGTTTCAGAGTGCGGGAAAACAGAGGCTAATGATGCCAATAACTTGCATGAGATTTCCAACAACAGAACCAGGAAAAGAAGCTCATACCTCCTGCACAGTGAGAATACAACAGAACATAACACAAAGCATCCTCTTTTAGAGGTCCATGAGAAGAGAGAATTGAAATTTTGTGTGATCTGAGGCTTAACTGTAAAATGTCACTGGTCTTGTTCGAAACGATACCTTTGAAAATTTTTGTTGTGTTCTGAAAGATTTTTTTACACTTTTTGGGTTAGTATGGTGACACAGTGGAAAGCTTGCTGCTAAACAGCTCCAGGAACACCTTTGTGTGCAATTGCCTAAAGTAACAGCAGTGCAATACATAAAGACATGCAGATAAATATCAAGAGCTTTATTATAAACAAGAAAGTGGGGGTGATTTTAGAGACTTTGATCATGACAAGGTTGTTGGCGCCAAACTGGTCTGAGTGTTTCAGAAACTGCTGCATGCATTTACACAGGATGGTGAGAAACACAAAAAACATCCAGTGAGCAGCAGTTCCAAAAGCGGAGACTTTACAAGTGGAATTTGCTTGTTTATGGGAGAGGTGAGAAGAAATTGACCAGACTGGTTCGCGCTGACAGGAAGGCTATGATGAAGGCTCTGAAGACTATAAGTGATGCAGTGTATATGACATGTAACTCAAATAAGCACTATTGACAACTGAGCAGAAAATCATCTCAGGACACACATCAACACTTTAAGGTAGATGGACCAGAACAGCAGAAAACCACATCAGGACCTGCTAATGTCAGCCATGAACATGAAATTTGAGACTCAGGTGGCACGGTGAAAAGCATTGCTTCTAAACAGCTCCCCAGGTTACTGTCTGTGTGGCGGTCTACATGTTCTCCCCTGTCCTTGTGGATTTCTATGGGTTCTCAGTTTTCTCCTCCAACTAAAACATGTCAGTAGATGGAATGGAAATGGAATCTCCCCCATGTGTACATGTCTTTATACTGTAATGGCATCCCATCCAGGGTATACTCCTGTCTCACACACGTCTCTGGGATAAGCGCTGGATCTACCAATCATTACTGATAATGTTTGAATGGGGATTCTGGCTTGATCCTGAGCTCAGGTCACTGTCTGTGTGGATGTTCTGCATGGGTTTTCTCTAGGATCTCCAGTTTCCTTAACTCCCAGATTGATTGGCCAAGATAAATCGCCCCATCCTTGTGAATGTGTCTGTGCATGGTGCCCCTGGGTACAGGACTGAGTTCCCCAACTAGAGTGTATTCCAGCCTTGCACCTAGTGTGTCCTGAATAGGCTCATTATTTACCACAACCATGACAAAGTTAAAGCCACTGGTTTCCCATTTATTTTTTACATGATATCATTCAGAATGGCAACTGAGGCAGTATAAAAGCCCAAGTATGAAGCTGAGTAGTCATAAAAGCCGTGAAGTAAAGTCCTCATAGGATTTGAACTTGCAACCTTTAATTACAAGGTCAAAAGTTTACCCAGTGAACCACCATTGCACTGCACATAACACATTGCAGAGTGCAGTTTTTTAATGATGCGGTGTTCTTCATCTGCAAAAGAAGATGCATCAACTTTATAGCCTTGGATTTTACCTCATCTCAGATGTCACAGCACATAATCACATCCTGTTCTCTGCCATTGTTTGTGGATTCTGCAGCTGAAATTGTAGTGCATGTACTGTGTGTCCGGAGCTTAGAGAATCTACTGACTGGAGGAAACAAGTGATGAGTTTAATTGCTATTGCACAGGAAGAGCAGCAATCACTTCCAGGAACCACAAGCCCAATTATATCATAACATCAAGTACTTTCAGATCACCTTTTTTTTTGTTTTACATGCAATGCACCATCATACATAATGCATTATTGACATCCAATATGCACACCTAATGAGTTTTAAATGGCAAAACCACACATTATACAGAACATAACAAACAGAGCATGTCCTACAATAATCTACAGTCAGTCAGGAAAAAAAACTAATATGCACAACTGATTACAGTTGCAGTTGGTATACACTCATTGTCCACTTTATTAGGAACACCTATAAACCTGCACATTCAAGCACTGATCTAATTATTTAATTGAGTAACAGCAGCAGTATGCATAAAGTCATGCAGGAGTAGATCAAGAGCTTCATTTCACATCAAACACAAGAATAGGGAAAACATAATTAGAGACCTTGACTGTGGCAAGGTTGTTGGTGTCAGATGGGTTTGAGTGTATCAGAAACTGCTGATTTCATTGGATTTTTAATGCAATTACACATGATGGTGTGAAACATAAAAGATATCCAGTAAGCAGCAGCTCCACAAGCAGAAGCTTTGATTGATTATGAGATAGGTGAGAGGAGAATGACTGGTTTGAGCTGACAGGAATAACTCGAAGAGTAAACACTTTTTACAACCACAGTGAGAAGAAAACCATTTCAGACTGCACACATTTTGAAGTGGATGGACCACAAGAGCAGAAAATCACATCAGGTTCTACTCCTCTTAGCCATGAACAGCAGATCTGAGACCTCAGTTGGTACACGCTAATCTAAACCAGACAGTAGATTCAAAAAGACTAGGTGATGTTTTGATGAACATTAACTGAAGCTCTTGACCTGTATGATTAAAATCATTACACTATTGCCATATGGATAATTATCATGCTTGTACAGCTTGTACATGAAGGTGTACAAGCACAGGGGTTTTTAATAAAGTGGACATATGAAAAGCTCATGTAAATATTCAGGGATGGACAACAATGTATCAGAGTACTACATCATGTAAAATACTTTGCTCCATGGAGACCCACAAGGCTTAGTTGTTTGTCCTCTGTTTTTCCTCTATATTCCGGGTAATAGCCTCCCATCTTCTTGTGCCATTATCAGGCGGATAACACACAATTCGTTTTTTCTTTTCCTCTCTCAGACTCTCATGTTTCAGCTCAGATATCTGCATGTCTGGCAGTTATCTCATTATGGATGGCAGTTCATCACTTAAAGTTCATTCCAGCATTACTGAGCTGCTGTAGAATACCTGAAGATGAAGCTACATTCCAACATCAGGAGATTGCCATTGCCCTGGAAACCTGATGATCACGCTGACAATAAATGTGTAGTTCAGGACAACCAGCTATCATTCTCTACTCATATTGCTAACCTGACTCAGTGATGCAGGTTTCTCCTTTACAGCATCAGCAGGATTTGGCTGTTCCTTTCCACAGAGCCCACTCAGGTGCTTGGTAAATTCCTCAAGATTGGACTATTGCAAGTGGCTTCCCCTGCATGATATCCAATCTTTGTAACTGCAGTGGTAGCTCAGTGCTGGAATATTGATATGAAGGTTATGAGTTGAATACTTTTGGGTCCTTAAGCATAGCTCTTAACCCACAACTGTACAGTTGTATAAATAATTTAAATGTAAGCTGCTCTGGATAAGGGCATCTGCCAAATAGAGTGAATGTAAAATGAGTACATCTGATCCAGAAAGCAGCTGCATGCCTCTAACAAAATTCTTCTACACCATCCCATTGCTGTCTTTCTGTCCAGTGTTGAGTCGAACTATCCCATAGCCCCGCCCCCAACCCAATCAGCAAAGGAAGTACCTCTTCCAAAAGTCTACAATATTCACAATGAAAAATCTTACAATATTTATTGCTAGAAATAAAACAGTAGGTGGTTGTGTCAATTAAGGCATAAATTCACAGCAAGCATAGGTTACTTCATAGCAACATGTTACTCCATTTCAAAATATATCTAGACAGTCATCAATTTTGCCCTTGACTTCATTGTACAGATAAAATTCAAAAGAAATGTTAGTTTTGAGTTTCACTGTTCTCCATAGTACTTCAGTTTAACAAGCATAGCATCTCAGGGGCGTACTTTTTGTGAATGTTCACTTCCTTTCCCCCCACACAACACCAGCATCAGATTTAAAACACTGATGCTAGTTTGTGAAGACAAAAATGGACCAGTCTCCACCTATGACACTAATCAAACTTGCACTATACCACATTCCCTTCAAGCCTCAAACATAACTTGACCCACCATATCTCAAGACTATTCTCAGTACTGGCAACATGGTGGTGTAATGAACTTCAACCTGTCTGTCCTTTAGAGCTGAATCACCAGCTGTCTTCAAAAGATGACTCAGAGCCACCTTTTCACTCAACACTTATGTGAGCACTGAATATACACACAGAAAGAAAACATTCACTTAAATTGTACACCGTTTTAGAGGCTGTACCTACTTCCTCCTTACTTATCTCCTCTCTGTCTCTCTAACAGGGGTCTATCATGATGGTATTAATTAATTAATTAAACCTTGGCCTTTTTGTACCAGAATAAGGATAGATTTTTCAATAATCTACATCTGGAGTAATAATATGGGATGTAATTGTTAACTTAATAAAATTTATGAAAAGTAAGAGATCACAAGTCCGAATTCTGACAATGACACAGCAAACTGTGGCTATGAAAATAATTTGTGCTCTCTGGTGTGAATGGAGGTCACTCTGCTGTCAATGTGACAATAGCCAATCATAGCTGACTCTAGGGTCATGTATGTGAAGAGGGCAGTTTGCTATTTGCTCTGAAGCATATTATTCAGCATGAGCAGCAGTTTGATTCTAGGAGCTGGCTGGTTAAATGAAATGCTCTGATGGATGATATCTTTCAGCAATCACACCTAGTGGTATCTGCAGAGGCTCACTTATACTAGTTTATATTTGGATTGTACCCCACATGATATTTTTGTCCACATATAAGTGAGAGGTTAACACAGCTACAGGACCATTCTAGCTAGCAACCAGCATACCAGCTAGTGTAAACGAATGCCGTTTGAAGGACATGCATCATTTTTCTAAATCCATAGCAATCACACAACTCAATTTATGGAAAGGTGACTTTGAATGTATAAAATCAAATAATATATAGTCACATTCAAATTTATAAAGGATCGTTTTGCTTAGAAAGGACATAATCATGTGAAATATCTGTATTTGCATCATTGCCTAGTGAGTTCTGGTATCACTGTTCCCATACAGAAGGTGATAAAACATTCATTAGACTTTCATTAATACTTGGTGCAGCAGGGAATTTCTTGCAGTAGGACAGCCTTGTTGTGTGTGTTTGCTTTAGTCCATTTACATGATGTAACCACATCCTTTTTATTCCATCCTGACCATAATAATTTGTATTTCAAATATGTATTTTGAATACATGTATCAGAAGCCCAACCCATCCCTAAAGTGCTGCCTGAGCTTAAATTATAGGACAAAAAATATGGATCATTCGTAAACCATTCAATCAAAGTAAAACAGGAAAGCACAGAGTGGTCACTAAGTAAAGCAGAGTATAGCATTTATGCATTTAGGGACCACAGGAAGCTCAGACATGTATTCTTTTCCCAGCACAACAAGTGAGTCAGAAAATAAGAGGTTGTCCGACAATGAATGTAAAAGCCCAGGTGTTTTAAGAGCTACAGAAATGTGTGTGAGCTAGATGGAAGAGCTGGACCGTGAACTTCTGGGATGTAGTGTAAAATCATCCATAATATACCTATGTCTCAACTTTATCTGAATGTCATTTCAAATCTCATTCTGCAAAGCAGTTTAAAGCAGTTCTGTTCACTATCCATCACATTCACGATCTGTACAAGCTGTAAGATTGTTGTAACAGGCATTCTCACTGGCAGTTTAGAAACAGAGCAGGGTTTGCATGAACAACTGGTAATGTAAAAAAAAAAAACTGTCAGTAGCAGTGCTGTGCTGTGCTAGACCTGTGCTGTGGTTCTTGTGAATGCCAATGCAGCTCATACTCACATCTGCACTTGTTCAGGAAGTAAAGTAACCTGCACATGTGTTTTGGCTGATAAAGACATCATTAGTTTCTATTAGATACTTTGTTCAGATACGGGGAGAAAAAACCCATAGAAGAGCAGATAAATAAAACTCACAAGAATGCAGATTTATGAAAAAATATATATGTATGGTGAGTCAAATTTTTGTGAAAAGTTAAGATGAAGACAAATACACCGGGGTTTAATAGAATTAAGTGAGCCTAAAAGCAGACCAGAGCTGCTGCAGTACTGGGAACAATCACGTGGATTCAGACCACAGTGAACATGTCCAGTGTGAAAACCATCTTAGATATGTTTAGGAATGACTTTGCATCACAGTTTTCAGTTAAAACAAAGCTTTTATCTTATTGTTGTCTTGACCAGCATGTTGTATAGTGATCCCTTAACCCAATTGGATATGCAAATACTGAAATCCTTTTTAGGATTATACAAATCACTGGATTTGAGTTGCAAATATATCAAACAGAGACTCTTCGCTAAAGGAAAGAAAAATACTCATACTCATGTTAAAGCCCAATGTACAAGCCGATCAGCACAGCCATACACAAACACAAATACACAAATTTGCATACATGTGTGCACTTATTCGGTTCAGTGAACACAAAAGTACACATGCTACATTTTAGGAAGCATTTGTCTAGGGATTTTCCTCAATGCTCAGACTAATTGTGTGGTAATTCTGCAGTACTGTATAGGCAGAATAAAATACTTAAAGTAATAGGCTTGTGACATGTAAAGTAGTACAGCGACCCCCACTGATCACATCATCTGACCAAATATAGCCAGACTCTAATATCTTAAATTGTTGCTTTTCCTGGCTGGGTTTATTCAGTGATGAAACACAGCGCTTGATTTGCAGCATGCTAGATGAAATTCAATCAATCCCAGACCACCACAGGACAGCACAGAGTGACAACGGATAAGATCCTGGTACTGCTCCTGACCTTTTTAATTCATTAGAGTAGCAAACTTTATTAACTACATCTCCCAGTATGTTCTTACACACACACACACACACACACACACACACACACACACACACACACACACACACATCCACATGCACAGCTGGAGAATGAAATTAAGCACTCACAGGCATGCTCCATGTCTGGAAGGATAGAAACCGATTGCTTCAGTGTGTGACTGCTCTGTTTCTTCACTCACTCACTCTTCTCTCTCTCTCTCTCTCTCTCTCTCTCTCCTCTCTCTCTCCCCACTTCCCCTCACCACTGTCAGCCCCTCCCGTGCCGCTCACACAGCATTCCTCACTGCAGTAGAGCGCAGCAGGAAGAACACTGAGGACAACAAACAGCCATTACGTCCATTAAAGCAAAAAAACTGAGCCAGGGCAAGCCCATCATGTGGGACCTCCCTATCCACTGGGGCTTTCAGATTCAGCCCAAGGCCATGAGAGAGACTGAGGCAGGTTGGGTAGGGGGTGGGGGGTTATGGTACGGTTATTGTAAAACAGCAACGTCCAGCTAAATTACACGACTCGCTTATCCATTCATTCTGAGCTTGGCTTCTTCACAAGTCAGAAAACAGTTATGCAATACACAGCCACAGATGTTCTTTCAAATAGGTTCTGGACTTCCTGGCTCAAAGGATTGAGGCAGCACCTTGCTTGAGCGACCATCGTGGGCACTTGTGAGTCTCTTACTGTTTTCAGTCTATTTTCAGCAGTGGGACGTGACGCCAAACCCTGGCCAAAAAAAGCATAAATCTTCGCTGGTGATATTCGTCTCTGGTTGGATGGGAGTAAAAGGGAGCTTCTACAGCTTACCCCTAGAGGTTTGGCAGTCATATGAGCCAAGTATTTTAGTATTTGGTTTTGTGATTAAACTACAGCGGAGGCAAGATCTGTATCTGTTTGTGGGGGCGATTGGGTGCAAGTTGAGTTAAATTTGTAAAACCTCAACCGTATGTACTTCCTTCTGTCCAAATTCAAAAATTCTGATCAGAGTCATGCTGGATCCAGAGTGTATCCTGGGACCACTGGGCATGATGCAGGATTATACCTTGAATGGAAACCAGTTCCAATTCATATATGTTTACACATCCGGTTTACTCACTGCCAAATTTTTGGGAGCTGGGAGGAAACCGGACATGTGGAACATGTGAAACTCCAAACCCGACCTCAAGATTCGACCAGGAATGAACGTGGGAGATGACCACTACGTACATCCTTCACATCAAAAAACATGCATTTTTTCATCACAAATACTGCAATTTTCAATACCTGGCTTCTTAAAACTTGTGCATTGCTCTAATACTTGAGCTGAGGGTTAAAGTATTCTTGCCAGGATTGAAATAAAATTCTCAGGGGCACAAAAGCACAGTGAAAAGACATTAAGAACAGGTGGCTATATGTAGATCACCGTAACATTCCGGTGCTTGAGGGTTTTAAGGCAAAGCCTCTGGCTAATAATCCTCTACATAAACTTCCTCTGAACTAACAGTTTCGTTAACGCTGATGTCAAAGTGCAAAGTCTATTTCCAAAAGCAATTCATTAAGTGTCCTTGTGTTGTTGAAACAGCATTAAGATCCCATTACAAGATTATTGACATCCTGATCATCTTCTGTGTTACTCTGCCGGATATTGGAGGCTCGCACTGAGACTTTTTAACTCCTCAGCAAGGCTACTTTTTACTTTATCAACAAGTGCTGAGAGAGAATAACATATATTACAGTAAGATTAGGATAGAAAAAAACAAGCCTTTAAAATGAATAATACTTGTATTGAAATAATTTTAAAGCAAATTTATTAAATGACAAAAATACCCAGTAAAATGTGAATATAAGTTTGTTGAAGCAACAAAAAGATGTACGTGCACCCCCTCCCCCCCCCCGCACACACACACATACACAGTGTGAATGGAACAAACTGTCACCATTAACCAAGGCTGAAAACATTTTTTTAAGCAATATTCATGTTTTTCTATTTTACTTTTATTTATATCAATTGTAACCTGTAAAAAAAGGAAAAGTTGTATAAAATATAAAGTGGTGGATGTTGGAATTAAGTGTATTGAGATAAAGTGTATTAAACTATATTCAGGAAGCCTTAAATATAGAATTTTCTAATCTAGAAAATATTCTTATAAATATTGACACCTCTAAAACCTAGCTTGACAAAGTATATTAATGTATATTCAAGATTACGTTCTCTGGTTAATTCTCTGAGGGAGAGATTACTTAATCCTCTGGCTAAATGGGGTCAGTTGTGGTTCAAGTGGTTGAGGCTCTGGGTTGTTGATTGGAGGATCTACGTTCAAGCCCCAGCACCACCAAGCTGCCACTGTTGGTCAACTAAGCAAGGCCCTTAACCCTCCCTGCTCCAGGGGTGCTGTGTCATAGCTGCCCCTCCATTCTGACACCAACTTCCTCAGCTCAAAGACAAGAATTCCACTGTGCTGTAATGTATGTATGGTGATAATAAAGATTTCTTGCCCTCTTAATTCTCTAGGAGGAGAGATTGGTTAATTCTCTGAGGTAGAGTTTACTTACTTTGGTTAATTCTCTGGTGGAAGAGATTATTCAATCCTCTGGTTAATTCTTTGGAGAACAGATTACTTAGTCTAGTTAATTCTCTGAGGTAGAGATGACGTATTCATCCAGTTAATTCTCTAAACAAAGAATTAATCTGATGAACCTTTCAAACAGAGTTCTTTCTTTTCAGAAAAGTTTCCAAATAGAACTCATTTAGCAAACTAAATATGGAATAAAACCTGATGGGCAAGCTGTTATTAAAAAATAATCTACTTTGGGGAGGTGTAATGCAGTCCACTGTGAAGGAGAGTTACTGATGTCCCAAAGCTAAGAACAGAACATCCCGAAATATCTTATTCCACTTACACCATTTGGCTCCAATTATATTTATTTAAGTATTAATCTGTTTTTAGGTGCATTTAATGTTGTGGAACATACAAACAAGTTGATTTCTGTTATGAATTATGTTAGAGCAGTCTATATAGTCTCTCTCTTCTAAAGAGATAAATGCAGCATGTCATTAGAAAACCCTAAACCCTCCATTCTAAAGACGTTCCATTGCTGGAAAGAGGAAAATTACCTCTGACTGTTACAAAATGCTGACACTGGAGACTCCTCCTATGAATTCTAAATAAACTGCTGTGTGTTTCCTCATGGAAAACCTCACCATATAAACAACTGTATGTTTTTAAACCCACTAACCAAACAAGTCCCTATGTCAGTCGCTATATAAAAATTATAAAAAGAACCTATATATATATATATATATATATATATATATATTAACGTATTAGAACACGCACATTAATATAAACCTGTGATCTGACTTGGCAGCTATTAGAAAAAAAATAAATCTACACTGTCTGAGCAATCAGACGGTGCTATCAGTTACCTTAAATAGCCAAAAACTGGAAATCGCCTTATCAGACATTTTCAATCAGTATAAACAAATGGATTATTTTATGGCTGCAAGTGTGATATAAAATGAGTAAGGTCTCTGTTGGCTTTCAGCGTGAGATGTCTTTTCCTCCGTTGAATAACCTTACACAAAATGTATTGGTTGAAGATAACACTTGCAAATTTTAGATGATTATAAACAAGTGGAACACTTGGACCATATCAGAAAGCAGAAATAGGTTTTGATATCAACATTTACTATGAAGATGAAAACAACTGTGTGATAAAAAAAGTAACCGTTTTTGTTTGTTTGGATCTTTTCTATAAAAATATTGCCTCTAGTAGGCTAGATAAAAATAGAAATACTTATGAAATGACACATTCCTAAAACCCTGACTATCTACATTCATATGAGCCATTAATCCCCACTGTGGAGTGCGATATGGCAAAGAAATTTAATGCTGAACATGGACACAGCAAAACAGGTGGAAATTAAATTTTTTTGGCCTCTGGGAAAAGAGAGCTAATACTAGCATAAATGAATTTCTAAAACTTATATGAAATTAGGACAATTAAGGATGAAACGTCTTATAAGTCATTCAGTCTTAAAAACTAGCTAGATGAAAGTCGTACCACATAAAAAGCATATTCTTGGAGATTGCTAACTTTCTTTTTGCTAGTTCTGTAGTGATGGGACAAAAATAAAGGTAGTAATATAGAAATAAAATCCCTATAGGCAACATAAAGGGAGAGACATGTGATGCTGCAGGACTTTTCTTTACTCCACAGACCCTATGGATCCTGTTAGAATCCTGTGAATCACTTAACTTGCTCTACATCTGTACACATTGTGGGTAAAAATCAGACTGAATATCTATGCTGATTTGGATTTTCAAGCATCCGAAAATCCTCTATGTGAAAATGCCTGAAAGACACACAATATTGGTTCAGACACTGAATGAAAATATGGCTAGCTGAGAACTCACTCACTATCAGGGACCAAAGTCATGCAAGAAATGTGGAGTTATTCTGATAATAATGCAATAATGGGATACTACTCCTCCATGCACATTCGCTGCGATTGTAAGTGATTAGTGATTAGAAGTGATTATAGCAGCACATCGCTCACTAGGCTCATTAGGATTTAGAAGACAAAACTAATTCTGAACTAGTGTAGTACCAGTATAATTCTAATTACATTGCAGGACTGCGGACAAGTGATAGCTAGAGTTGAGATGAGATGGGACGTCTCTGAAATCTAACATCTATCAATAGGTCTATGATCGCTCAATGATGGGATAATAACAATGATGTGGCTATCAAACACACACACGCACACACACACACACACACACACACACACACACACACACACACACACAGACTTAAAGGAAATTCAGCTGCAGCTGTCTTTCAAGTCTGTAATGCTCTACATGGGTTCATGCAGAGTTTCTGCCAAATACCAAACATGGTAAAAATCACAACAAAAAATAAATAAATAAATAAAATACTACATCTGTCATCTGTCCATATAGGGTTGAGTAGGGAGTACTTTATTTATCCCCAATGGGAAATTTGGTGTCACAACAGCCACAGCACAAGAGCAAAACAAGACAAGTTCACAATAAACTTATAAATATTGATATACTTTTATCTTTGAAAAACAGAGGCACTTGTAATTCACCTCTGGCAGTGATGCCACAAAAATTATCCATCTATCCATCTATTTTCTGAATCATTTATCCTACACAGAGTCGAAGAGAACATGAAGTCTATCACAGGGGACTTGTGACACAAGCTGGGGGACATTGTGTACTGGGAACAAACACAAACACAAGGCTCATTCACACACATGAGACAATTTAGAGATGCTAATCAACCTTTTTATAAAACCAAGGTACCGAGGAATCGCTAAAACACTATTACATTCCATGCATAACATAAAATTATATGAAGAAAAACTTCTTTAAGATTCCTTCCACCTACATCCTCATCTCTTTTATATCAAACGCACCATCAAATGTCATGTCTCTCCATTTTAAAGGTGAGCTGTGGTGCAGTAATCACAGCTGAAAGGCATAATCACCCCGCTAATACATGTGGCCTTTAAGCCTATGCAGAGAACACCCACGGCTGATGTCTCACACATTCAATAGGCACACTTTAAAAAGTACTCTGCTTCAGAGAGAGATAAAGAGGTTCAAATATTCCGTAATTGTGTCTCGCCGCCTTCGCAGGTCAACACAAGCCAGGAGGCCTTTCTATCTGGTTAAAGCTGTATTAAAACATTTTGGCACTTGTGAGGTTTCTATAGCGAATCCTTCTTTCAGAATCTTTTTATTCATTATGTAGAACGTTTTGTCTTATCGCAGACATCAGCATGTTATCTAAGAGAAAGGAAGTACAGAACTAGAGATATAAGTACAGAAATGACAAACCACATTGGTCTGTGTGGTTATGCCATACAAATGATATTTAAAACTGCAGGCAGGCACAAGTGCAGTAGATGTTGTAGGTCTAGACATTTTAAGAATTTGAGTCGTCACAGGGGAAAAGGAATTATGAAGGGCCTACATTAACAGGAGTTATACACTGAGAAAGAAAGTTCTACTTGGAACTTTCGCTGATAAGAAAACAACCGAAAAACACTTTTTTTCAGTTAGATAGATAGATAGAGAGATAGAGAGAGAGAGAGAGAGAGAGAGAGAGAGAGATAGATAGATAGATAGATAGATAGATAGATAGATAGATAGATAGATAGATAGATAGATAGATAGATAGATAACCGTTACTCTAAAGTGTAAATGCAGAGTTGCCAGTAAATTGATTTAAATATAAAGTAAATAATTACATGCTAATAAAATGCTATATCTTACATTATATAAAATAACATAACGCAACTGTTTAAAAAGTACAGTGTGTTATACTTTAATCAATTAAAAATAGCAAATAATTGTAAATTTCTGTGTTGTAAGAGGAATAATACTCTTTGGGGCAATAGTTAAGTATCAGGGTTGAGTATTTGTCTACAATGACACCCCCTTTCACAGTTTATTCCTTAATTAATACTAAAGTTCCGATCTATTAAGTAATGCAGTAAGTCATGTTAGTTAAAAGAACCTTCATGTAAAGTGTTTCCATTTCTCATATCGATCTATCCTTTTAGCTGATAGATAGATAGATAGATAGATAGATAGATAGATAGATAGATAGATAGATAGATAGATAGATAGATAGATAGATAGTCTATCACAGGGGATTTGATAAGTACACATGTGACATCAAAAAGCTCGGCACATTGAGGAGAAGTGGGTTATGTGTATTTTGGTGACGTATTCACTTGCCCTCCAAAAATATTGCCGACCTGTCTGTCCACTCGCCTCCAAATAGCACCGGACATTATGATTACTTCGTCAAGCCAACATCAAAGTTTGTCGTGAGGAACTTTAAAAATCTAGTTATTATTATTATTATTATTATTATTATTACTATTATTATTATTATTATTATTATTATTATTATTATTATTACTATTATTATTATTATTATTATTATTATTATTATTATTATTATTATTATTATTATTATTATATTCTCTTTGCAAGGAATAAAATCCAAACTCTGCATCCAAAATTGAACAACAGAATCATGTTTGCTGCTAAGTTGTTAATAAAGCCGGGACTGTACACATGCAGTATATGTACAAAATTTTGTGCCCCCTACCATCTCACACATATGTGGTTCTGCACCAAACTGTTGTATATAATGTCTTTGTATGCTGTAAAAGTACAATCTTCTCTTCCCTAGAACTATGAGGCCCAAACATGTTGCACAAACAAACTCCATGAAGACATAGTGTGCCAACATTGGAGTGAAAAAACTCGAGTGTCCTACACAGATCCCTGACCTCAACCCTACTGAACATCTTTTGGATGAACTGGAACACTGACTGAGCCCCAGACCTCCTCACCCGACATTAGTGTCTGATCTCACTAATGCTCATCACTCACTGAGCACAAATCCCCACAGTCATGCTTCAACATCTAGTGGGAAGCCTTCTCAGAAGAGTGGAGGTTATTATAACAGCAAAGGGAGAGTAAATTTGGAACTGGATGTTTAACACCTGAGGGTCAGGTGTCCACATACCTTTGGCCACTATCTAATTGAATGATCAGAAGACTAGAACAGCACAAATCATTAAAAAACATTTTAACAGTAAACTGAAATGTCTTTTTTTTCTTGTATTTTTTTCTATATATACTCTTGTATTGTTGTCCGTAACTCTATGGGGCAATACAAAAAGATTTGAAACACCAATGTTGATGACAGTAATGTAAGATTTAATTAATAAAGAAATTAATAAAATCTCTTCTCTGGTTAAATCAGCATACCTCATCTAATATATCTAGATCATCCGGTACAACTCGAAGCATCAACAGATCATCACACACACACACACACACACACACACACACACACACACACACACACACACATATATCTTCTAAATGTCTATTAGGAAACAGTGTCCACAATGTCTAACAGGAAACTCAATGTTGCACACGAAAACTTCAACCAGAGCACTGAACATAATGAGCATCCATTTAAGGTTTTAAATTCTTCCAATAGATGCAGAGTGCTGAACTCTGAGCTGCTTTAATCCAGGCTGTCTCCTCCACACTGTGAGAAGTGTGCAGCCCTCTCAGTAGGACGCATTCCCTTCAGCTTCTCTGTCATTAAAGGACTAATTGTGTGCATCCTCACATCAGCACCAAAGGAAGCCGAACCTACAAATTAATCCAAACAAAGTGTCCTGCTGAGCCTTTTTCCACAATGCTGCTGAAATCACACTGAAGACAAAGTCGCTTTTGTTCTCAAAATGCCGACTACCACGATTAGACGCACAGAAAGACATATTTAAATGTTTTTTATACACACTCTTATAGTGTTCATTGATGAAAGAAGTTTACAGTATTGTGCAATGGCTGGTGTTGAATTAAGACTTGAGGCAGTTACACATCTAAAACCCAACTGAACTGAAGAACAGCTGATTAAACAGCCACCAAAACAACTACTACAAGCACTTTGTACTTTATGACACATAACCTCATCACTGTACTAGCCCCCTGGTGGTCCAGCGGCAGGATCCCGCTCTCATTGAGGCGGTCCGGGTCCAATTCCCGGGCGCTAACCCAAGCCCGGATTAAGTGGGAGGGTTGTGTCAGGAAGGGCACCCGGCATAAAACCTGTGCCAAATCAAAATATACGGACTAAACTATCAGCTATGGCGACCCCAAACAGGGAGCAGCTGAAAAAACAACAACAACAACAACCTCATCACTGCACTACAATCCACTCAGATGCTACAGTCTTTTTACATTAATTCTATCTATCTATGTTCCTAACACTATGTATAGTTATGATACCTGTGCACTGTGTACAGCATGATCCAGTGAACTTAATATACTGTAATGTCGCACTACGATTGGGGTGCTGTTTGTGTCACCTATAATTACATTTACAAATGTATATGAAGTACACAGTAAAAGACATTTTAAACACAGGTAAAGTGTTCCTAGCATCACATATGTGCATATTTCAGATAGACAACTTAAAACATATTCCTATGGGTGCCCTCCCACAGTCCAAAGACATGCTTCTAGGCTGATTGGAGTCTCTAAATTGCCCATAGTGTGTGATTGTATGAGTGAATGAGTGTGTGTGCCCTGCGATGGGTTGGCGCACCGTCCAGGGTGTATCCTGCCTTGATGCCCGATGATGCCTGAGATAGGCACAGGCTCCCCGTGACCCGATGATAGATCGGATAAGCGGTACAGACAATGGAAAAAAAAAACTTAAAACATAAATAAATGAAACCTCTTCACACTCAGCTGCAAAACGCCCCAGTGCATGCTGTAAGTCCAGGCTTGAAGGAGCCAACAGGACAACATCATCTGCAAAAATCAGCGATGAAATCCCGTGGTCCCCAAACTGGACTCCCGGTGAGGTGACATTCCATGTCCCAAAAGCCAGATTCTTCGTCCAGGGTTTGGGTCGTCGGGGCCCCCACCCATGACTGCTACCCAAAACACACTGCACCAGACCCTTATGCTCCTTCCTGCGGGTGGTGGGCCTATGGGAAGGTGGGCCTACGTCTTTCCTTCGGGCTGTGCCCGGCTGAGTCCCGCAGGCAAAGACTCGGCCACCAGGCGCTCGCCTGCCTGCCCCAACCCCCGGCCTGACTCCAGGGTGGGTCCCCGGTGACGCCAGTCCGGGCGACGTAACAGTCCTTGATTTTACTTCCATAAAGGTTTTGAACCGCTCTTAGTCTGACCCTTCACCTAGAACCCGTTTGCTTTGGGAGACCCTACCAGGAGCACTAGGCCCCCGACAACATGGCTCCTAGGTTCATTCGGGTACTCAAACCCCTCCACCAGAATAAGGTGGCGGTTGAAGAAGGGGGCATCCTGACATAGAAGCCTTTATTTTTGTCACACATACATTAAAGCACAGTCAAAAACTTTTTCCCCAATATCCCAACTTTGGGCACAGGGTCAGTCATGATACAGCACCCCTGGAGCAGTGAGGGTTAAGAGCCTTGTTCAGAGGCTCAACAGTGGCAGCTTGGCTCGATTCACGATCAACAACCCAGAGCCTTAACCTCTTGAGCTACCACAAGTACAACCCTGAAATCGAAATTATAGACTGATAGATATGAGATATAGAGTATCTTTGCATGAGAAAGATAAACACATTATTTCAATAAGACAAAATAAAGTTGTTAAGAGTTACAAGAGCTGAATGACTCCCTAATCATGAAATCACAGGCAACTACTGTTTATAAAAGGAAAACAAAAAGGCTTTAGCTACTGCAACAAAGCAGAAACCATTTCTAAATGGGATCAATAAAAATACTTTAAAAAGTAAAAAACTAAGTGTGTAATATATTAGTGTAGAAATTAGCTGTAATGTACAAAAGTAACAGCTTTATGTAGCCATTTTTAATTTGTGCTATGACAAACATATCTCCCATAATCTATTTTATGCTCCTCCTCATTTCAGTATCTCTGCTATTGCCTCTACTTGCCTTTACTAGATATGAGATATTCTTCCCTGAGAAAGATTAATTCATTATTTGAATAAATCTGGGCTAAATGAACTCATAATCACTGAATCACTGGCAGCTACTGTTTAATAAAAGCTTACTTGGCTTTTTCACTGATCTGTACAAAGGAGTAAATTTAGCAGTGAGATATTACAGGAACTCAGTTACTCTGTCCTGCAGCTGGACATTATAAATGTTTGATACTGTATGCTCTTTGAAGGTCATGACTGATTTACTTAGCCTTCAAATATTGAACATTTAAATGTCAAACAGTAATAACATCAGCTGAGAGCTCACTGGGCATGCTAGCTTCTGTGTCCACTCTACAACTAATGTAAACATGTGTCTCCTGATATAACACATAATAACATGTGTAATGTAGTGGTGGACACAGAACGTGCTGAAAAACATTCATTCATTCATTGTCTACCGCTTATCCGATCTATACTCGGGTCACAGGGAGCCTGTGCCTATCCCAGGTGTCATTGGGCATCAAGGCAGGATACACCCTGCATTATTATTATTATTATTATTATTATTATTATTATTATTATTATTATTATTATTATGATGATGATGATGGGGGGCACGGTGGCTTAGTGTTTGGCACGTTTGCCTCACAGGGTTGGGGGTTCGATTCCCGCCTCCGCCGTGTGTGTGTGGAGTTTGCATGTTCTCCCGATGCCTCGGGGGTTTCCTCCGGGTACTCCGGTTTCCTCCCCTGGTCCAAAGACATGCATTGTAGGTTGATTAGCATCTCTAAATTGTCCGTAGTGTGTGATTGCGTGAGTGAATGAGAGTGTGTGTGTGTGCCCTGCGATGGGTTGGCACTCCGTCCAGGGTGTATCCTGCCTTGATGCCCAATGACGCCTGAGATAGGCACAGGCTCCCCGTGACCCGAGTGTAGATCAGATAAGCGGTAGACAATGAATGATTATTATTATTATTATTATTATTATTATTATATTTTATTTTTTTATTTTTTTATTTTGCGGCAATGTTTCTTTCACTAAAAAATAAATAAAAAATAAAATGAAATATTGACCTTGAATATAGCACTGGAAAAATAGAAAGCCCTTGTTCGCCCCCTGGAGGATGTTTCGAGGTAAAACACCCAAACCGTGAAAATTATTTACATGCTACAGATACACAGAGTCAAGCTAGGACGTTCAGTCCTGTATGTAAAATAATAACGAATAAACATCAAAATGTTAACAGAAAAGTAACCATTTAATGAGGAATGTAAGCAATCCTGTCAGGAAAAGATTGTGTGTAGTTTATCATAAGTTTTGTTCAGCCCCTGAACCCACATCAAGGAATCAGCATTAAAATTTAAAATAGTCATATATGTACATTGCACAAAACGAGATAAAATATGCAGAAGCATGAATTAGTTAGGATTATGGAGCAGTCTTGTATGCTAATGTGTTGCTGGTTTAAAAGGTTTGCTGTCAGGAAGTGGTTTTAAACCGTCAAGCCTTGCAGAAATGGTGCAATGATAAGACTATAGTCATCAGCATGCTAGCCAAAAAAAAAGGCTAGCATGATTAGGTTGTGAGTTCAGCAATCAGATAAGAGCAATATCAAACGTTTTGATGCTGGGAGACTGTGAGTGGATTTCTAAAGAGAACAGCTCTTGTTCTACGATCAGACTGAGTAAATACAGAGTCTTCGTTTCTGCTGGATTTAGACAGGAAGTTGTGTCATATACATGCATGTGTATACTGTCATTAGCCTTTTGTAAAGGTTATAGTGGTGGCTCATGAACTCAAGAACCCACGGTGTGCACACAAGACCAAGAAAAGATCCTTCTCAAGGGTTCTGAATGTTGTAATTCTGAATGTTCTGCATTCTGAATGGTTCTGATGCCTAGATACATTCAAAGCATTGAATTTCTTTGACATGTCACTACACAGTGATGATAAATGGCACATATGAAAGTAGACACTCTCTGAAATGTTCATAAGGATCTTAAATATGAAGGTGTTATCTTCAATCAAGAATTCTGTGTAAGGTTAACCCAACAGAGGGGAAATAAAGCATCTCTCACTGAAAGCCAACAGTGTCCTGGTTAATTTTATATCAGATTTGCAGCTACAAAATAATTCATTTGTTTATACTGATTGAAAATGTCTGATGTCTCTAGTCTACAACTGCAACAGAAAAAAAAAGCAGCCTTAAAACCACAGCACACTATGAAAGTAGGTTAACAGCTTGTGGACATGTGCTTGACCTTGGCGAATGTTGTTTTTTTTCTTCCAGCGCTGCACACCTACCATTGCTGCACAACAGATCCCATGGTCATTTAACTTTACAACACCATACAACAAGTGATGAATCACTAGCTACAGCATTTATTGGTGTCCAGCTTATTTTTTGAATTTGTATTTCAGAACTGGGGATTTTGCCATGTGTGAGTCAAATCTGTAGCATATAAAGGACAGTGATATAAAAAGAGTAATGTGTGTATTTCACTGTATAGCACAAAAACACCCCAGCCCAGCACTGCAATAACACCTACAGTAATGAGAGTGAGGTATCGTGACACCTATAGTACTGAATTTGTGTCCAGGTGTGTCCAGCTGATAAATGGTATAAATCGTATTTATATTAAGCTAAGCTTTTTAAAATTGTTTTTCAACCCTGAATGTAAGAAAGCATGCATTTAATCCTTCAATATATGTGTTAATCCATCTCATATAGCAATATCTCATTTCTTTTTATTTTTTATCATGTTTTCATTACTGATGACTGCGTTTTGTTCTTAAATGAGAAACAGTGATGAGATTTTTAGCAAATACACAAAGATGTGGCTATGTAGTATCCATTCTAATGGGCGGATAGCATTAAGGACATTCTAATGGTAAACTTAAAAGTATTATTATTATTGTTGTTGTTAAATCATTCATTTCATTTCTTTTTTACTTTCAATCTCTTATGTGACAAACATGTGGCATCCTTTTTTTTCAATATGACCCCATCAGTCAATATCACAGCTTAAAAGTAAAGAAAAGAACAACAAGAATAACAATAACTTTTCTTCTTCCTGCAATCATCAGAAAATTGGGATGATGCTGCTTGACCGTGTGACTTATGTGAAATAATTGCACAGTTCCAAATATTGTCTTATTGGATTGAGTAATAGGAGCGGGTGAATGTTGTGGGTCACTAAAATGCACTGCCAATAATCGATGAGCCATGGACAAGGACGTTTAATGCATAGAACTGTTAAATGATTTACACATTAATACCAAAATGAGATGCTTGAAAGATTTTAATGGGTATATTTGAGTTCAGGTCTAGTTGGGGCTGGAACATACAAAAGAGTGCTGTTTTTGTGTGGCTGTAATAGACAGAGATATATTTCTAAGTCTTCTATTTCTCTCTTAAACAAGCACTTGTTTGGTCAGGATACTTCACCTGTGATTAAAATGTATTAATTTATTGTATTGTATTATTTCCACATAATATCAGTGAGATGCAAACTGCAAGTCTGGTGTGGAATCACCCACAAACACCTTAACCGAGATCTCCTCTAAAGTGCATTCCCCTCTGACGTTTTCATCTTCTTGAAACTTTTAGTGTGTAAATGTAATATTGATATTTATGGGATTGGAAACATCATCTTAACGCATTGTGTATAAAAAGCAGCGGATATCAGAGTAAAAAAGTACCTGAACACGCGGATCGTAACCTGGTCAGGATCCTGGACCTGAAGGCTGAAGCCTCGCTCTGAGACCTCAATCTGTGCCCCATACACACCGGTGTGAAGCTCGTCAAACTGGGCAAAGTGTCCTCATTACTGGTCATGATGCAGTAAAAAGAAAAACTCCACTAAACAATAGCCATCGACGGAAAGCACTGAATGACGGAGAGCTTTCGCTTTCCTGTGCTCACACCGCAGGTTAATGTCACGTCTCACTTCTCAACATCATCAACTACCGGTTTATTCCAAAACAACAAGGTGCCTGTATAAGAACACCTTTTACGTCAATGGCTGTCTTATTAAAAACCAAACCTACAGCAAAAACATTAGCACATACCCACAAGCTGCAGGCTCGAACCCACAGCGCAGAGGAAACTTTCTTCCATATTACGCATGAAATTCATAAAGGAAGCGTCTTTATGAAGTGTAGTGAAAACAGACATGATGCTGTGTGCACTGTGTGGTTTATATAGATCACTTAGTGATAGACTGCTGTGGGCTTAGGTCAAGAACACGTGTATTTATAGGTTTGTTTAGTGTTAATATTCATATATTTTTTATATGTATACACACACACACACCGAATAGGCATAACATTATGACCAGCTGCCTAATGTTGTGTTGGTCCCCTACTGACACCTTTCTATCAGAACCAGCATTAACTTCTTCAGCAATTTGAGCAACAGTAGCTCGTCTGTTGGACTGGATCACACGGGCCAGCCTTGGCCGTCCATCACAAAAGCAAAAGCAATCCGTCAAGCCCGGGAACACCCCACAAGAGCTGCAGTTTTGGCGATGCTCTGATCCAGTTGTCCAGCCATCACAATTTGGCCCAAATCCTTACGCTCGCCCATTTTTCCTGCTTCTAACATATCAACTTTGAGGACAAAATGTTCATTTAGTGCCTAATATATTCCACCAACTATTCATTCATTCATTGTCTACCACTTATCCAATCGGGGAGCCTGTGCCTATCTCAGGCGTCATTGGGCATCAAGGCAGGATACACCCTGGACGGAGTGCCAACCCATCGCAGGGCGCACACACACTCTCATTCACTCACGCAATCACACACTATGGACAATTTAGAGATGCCAATCAACCTACAATGCATGTCTTTGGACCGGGGGAGGAAACCGGAGTACCTGGAGGAAACCCCCGAGGCACGGGGAGAACATGCAAACTCCACACACACGGTGGAGGCGGGAATTGAGTCCCCAACCCTGGAGGTGTGAGGCAAACTGCTAACCACCAAGCCACCATGCCCCCGCCCACCAACTATGTATAATTATAATTACAATATATTTCTACACACACACACACACACACACACACACACACACACACACACACACACACACACACACTCATTTATGTAGATGCGGCCACAGCATAATGCATATAAATCTTGCCACTAAACCTATTTATTTATATTCAACTGGGTAAGTCTGTGACCATGATAGCAAATTCCTGTTCTTGACTGACAGGACTAAAACCAAACATCTTCTTTAACTGTTGTAGCTCCTCCACCTCAAGGTTTCATGTTTTCTGCATGTTGAGATGATTTTCTGCTCACCACCTGTAATTTAACAATGAATTACAGGCAAACAGTGAATAAAAGATGGAGTAGAGTCACAAGAGATGTACTGATGAGAGAGAGAGAGAGAGAGAGAGAGAGAGAGAGAGAGAGAGAGAGAGAAAGAGAGAGAGAGAGAGAGAGAGAGAGAGAGAGAGAGAGCGAGAGAGAGAGAGAGAGAGAGAGAGAGAGAGAGAGAGAGAGAGAGAGAGAGAGCAAGAGACATTAGAGGCGATCCACCTACTGTTTTTATGGACATTCATTCAAGGAATTGGAGAACCCAGTAGAAACCCATAGGGCAAAAGATAACATGCATACAGTATACAGTAACTGGAGCTCAAGGTTGAACCTAAGACCCTGAAACTATGAGGCTACCCCTTCTCCTACTCCGCCACCCGTATGCCATGACATTTTTGAGAATGCCACATATAAATTTCCTGTGTGGAAAATCCCTGACCAGTCCATCCGACGTCACTATTTTGGTAACTAAAGTGTGTCAGATAAACAATCACCCCTCACTGACGTGTTTGTTTTTCAGCTCTCAGTGCAAAAACCATTTTGAAACATGACATCCAGTAAATTTATGTCCTAATACCTAGGTTAATGTGTAACTTTAGGGACAAGCCTTGATTTTAGAGGTTTTTAAAATCTGAGAGCAAGACTCAGCACAGTTCATTTCAACTGGAGATTCAGCAGCATAGGACAAGGTAAGAAAAGCTTTTTTAAATCTTGCATGTAACTGAAAATTATATTGTATTTGCATGTTTTAAAACATAAAATATTCAACCTAGCAATATTTAACATTTAATCAATGTTTCATATTAAAAAAATATACAGTATATAACCGCACGTAACCCCAGAAGGCCAAGACAGTATGTGTGTCAATTTTATCAATTTTAAAAGTTTGAAATAAAAGGAAACAGTATAATAATAATCTATAAATGATGCTAGGCAAATCCCACAGATTTGCTGTTTCAAAGCTGTTTAGCCATTAGTTAGCTATGTGAGCTAAACTCGTTAGCCAGATGAAAGCTCTGTTTTAAATATAAAATGTACCTTTGATAGTCCTGTCATGATAAATATAACTAAGTGCTACTACAGCCTATAGGTAACACTCAAGATCATTTTTAATGGGTATCTTTGCTAGATACACTATCTAGCTATGTAGTTATGAGCATGTATGAATTAACATCAGCTAGTAGACTATCTTAGGACCCTAGCATGCTACTAAAACCCCAACAGCATTTGGCTTTTCAGCTAATGTTACCTTTCTTAATATAATGTTCAAAATGGAAGTTCAGTTGGTTAGATAAAATAATGCATTACTCAGATATAGATCTTTTCAGATTAGTTGTATGACTTGTAGACATACGATTCAAATAATTTGCAAAATAATA
Organism: Hemibagrus guttatus; assembly: GCA_033459395.1. Lineage (NCBI taxonomy): Eukaryota > Metazoa > Chordata > Actinopteri > Siluriformes > Bagridae > Hemibagrus > Hemibagrus guttatus. The sequence continues at coordinate 24,006,646 of JAUCMX010000002.1, forward strand.
ACTCAAGTAGTTTTTTTTCACCAGACATTGATTTACTCTTATTCGAGTAACTTTCTTACTTACTGCTTTTACTGTTACTGTAGAGAATTATTACAGTAGCAATACGTTTACTAAAATCAGATATCTCTAAACCAAATAACACTTGAGTCATATTTGTTCCTCTCATTGTTTACTCTGAGTGATGTGTGTTGTGCTGCTGCTAGCTTGATCACTGACCTTGAACACAACCCACTAGCACAAAGTTGTAAAAGTACTGATTTTTTTTTTTACTCAAAAAAAAAAAAAAAAAGGACAATGACTCTTCTAAATTCTCTGGTAAAAGTAAAAACTAGAGCTTGTACATTAATAACGTTCATGTCATAATGTCAAATGTTAGTTAGCATAAAATTCACAAATCACATATCCACAGAGGTGATGCACTAATGTACATTTTGTACTTAGTTAATACATTTTAAGTTTGATGTTTTAATAGTTATTAAAGGTTGTATCCTGTCTCAGTTGTAATTCTTGACCAAAAAACAAATATAAACAACTGAACATGATCAATTAAATAAATTAAGCAAAATAAATTAAGTTTAAGTGCCTCAAAAACTTTCTATATGCAAACTGAACTCAAATAATTCACACTTTTTTTTTTAAATACTTCAGTACACTTAGTTGTGTACATGAATTTGAACTCATTTTAATCAGTGTCCACTTTCAATTATATTTAAAAGTAACCATTAAACCTTTTCACCCTTGTGGACTGACTGTGTTTTAGGCTCCCTGACATTTTTTGACAAACTACTAAAGGAAGATGAAACTGCTTCTTCTTATCCTCACCTGCTTTGCAATGGGAATGGCCAACCGAGTGTATATCCATCCCTTCCAGCTCTTTAGCTCTGGTGATGTCGCTTGTGAGGTCACTAACAGTAAAGACAAGCAGCCTTTAGATACTGTTCACTCTCTGACTGCCATTCAAGCCAGCACGGAACCGGATCCCCGGCCTGTGATAGAAGAACTAAAGAACCTCACCCAATGGACTGCTGTGGTGGCTGAACTGCAGAACGCTCTGGGTTTGCGAATGTATGATGCACTGAGCCGCAAGCAACGGGACGTTAATGTACTTTTCTCTCCTTACACTGCCTTTGGTACCCTGGTAACTTTATACCTTGGAACCTCCAAGAGTACTGCCAACGACTATGAGGAATTCTTGGGACTCATCTGGAATACTGAGAAGTCTGTTTGTACAAAAGTTATCAACGGACACAAGGTACTACGTGCACTTAAAGCCATTAGCTCATTAAGCAACGGTCCTCAAGATGAGTTCAGAACCCTTGTTTGGACCTTTGTAAGCAGCGATGCTGACTTGTCCAAGGACTTTGCACACGGCATTCAAGAGTTTTCAGACACCTCTTTTATTCGTGCTGTGAACTTTTCCCAGCCTAAAGAAGCTGAAACACAAGTTAACTTGTTTATTCAGAAGACATCCCACAGCAAATTTGAGAACCTTTTTAAAGACATCACCCAATCAACAAACCTGCTGTTTGCAAGCTCTGCACATTTTAAAGGTGAGTGTTTAAGGTCATTTATTTTTAGGCATCTTTGATCAGAACTTGAACTCAAATACCTTATAAAATATGTAATGCCTTTATATGCCCTTCTACTTGGTGGTTAGCACATTTGCCTCACACCTCCAGTGTTGGGGGTTTGATTCCCGCCCCCGCCATGCGTGTGTGGAGTTTGCATGTTCTCCCCATGCCTCAGGGGTTTTCTCTGGGTACTCCAGTTTCCTCCCCCGGTCCAAAGACATGCATTGTAGGTTGATTGGCATCTCTAAATTGTCCGTAGTCCGTAGTGTGTGATTGCGTGAGTGAATGAGAGTGTGTGTGTGCCCTGTGATGGGTTGGCACTCCGTCCAGGGTGTATCCTGCCTTGATGCCCTATAACACCTGAGATAGGCACAGGCTCCCCATGGCCCGAGAATAGATCGGATAAGCGGTAGACAATGAATGAATGAATGAATATGCCCTTATAAAAAAAAAAAAAAAAAAAAAAAAGGGATCCTCAGTTGTTCTTTGGATAGTTATGGGCTCTAGATTTCTGAAAGGGCCAGCACAGTGGTACAGCAGAGAGTGTTGCATCACAGCTCCAGGTCCCCAGTTCCGTCCTAAGCTTGGATCTTGTGTAGATCTCCGGTTTCCTCTCACATCCCAAAAACATACAGATAGTTGTATTGGCTACAATAAATTGAGCCAGATGTGAATAAGTGTGTGAAGGTGTTTCCTATCAAGGGTGCATGGTTTTGTTGAAGGCAACAAAAGCAATTCATTAAGTCTCTCTGGATAAAGGCAACTGCAGTGGTGGCCAACTGGTATCATAGATGACCCTGTGCTTTGACCCTAACTTCCTAAGCTGGGTTATGCAAGGAAAAGAATCTCTCTGTGTTGTAATATATACGTGACAAAAAACGGCTTCTTCTAAATGCTACAAATGTAAATATAACTTAGTAACCCTACAATCATTTGCTGCTGGAAATATATTGTTGGATAGATGCTTTACTGACTCTCAGAAAATGTCTAATCATTTGAAATGCATTCATTTATAGGGAAATGGAGAACAGCTTTCCAGCCTGAAAAGACAACTGTGCAAGACTTCTGGATTGACGAGAAGTCCACTGTGAAAGTACCTCTCATGACACACACTGGTGACTACATGCACCTCAGTGATCCTGACAAGAAGTTCACTGTAGTCAAACTTGGCCTTAGCAAGCAGACCTACATGCTATTGGTGCTTCCCAGTGAGGCAACCGGACTGCAAGACATTGAAAATAAGCTCAAGACAGACACCATATTTACATGGCATGAACATCTAAAGGAGAAGTGAGTAGCTTCTTTGAACAGTGGGTTGAAGAGTTAGTAAGGGTAAACATATTTTAACAGACAAAAGTAATCAAACTGATGTGAGCTGAACACGGGTCCAAGGTTCAACCCCGCAGTACAGCGGTGAGTCAGCCTTGAGAGATCGATAATTCAGAGTATAGTGCGACCCTGTCACACATTTCCATGTAAATCTACATTTTTGTTTCTTTCTGTAGATACCTGGAATTGTCCCTGCCTAAATTCTCAATGACAGCTGTGACTGACCTGAGATCATTGTTCACCGATATGTCTGTTGATAAGTTCCTGCTGGATTCCAATACCAACTTTCAGAGACTCAGCACCAAAGGCAATTTCATAGTAGATAAGGTACATTTTCTTAAATTCCAAAATATACTATTTACTATAAACTATTTAAGTACTTCAGTTTATTTTGAGATCATTGATTTCTTTTCATATTCACACTACTTTTTATAATTTCAAACAAGTCTGAAACATTTTCATTTAAGCTTCTCTGCCTGATGTCTGACAGGTGATCAACAAAGTGCTTTTCGAGATGTTCGAGGAAGAAAAGGAGGTTCTGAACAAGTCTCAGGATGAGAGAGCTCCTCTGAGAGTCACCGTGGACAGACCCTTCCTTTTTATCATTGTAGAGGGCAACACTAACGCTGTACTCATGCTAGGAAGGATACAGAACCCAACCCTGTAAAGCACAGTACGATCCTGACCGACGTGCAATATTATTGTCCTTTATTTTCTTTCTACTCAATGTAGTTTATTATAATATACACACAGCAAATGTTTTCTAGATTAATTAAATACGTATGAACTTTAATGTGTGATAACTCACCTTCCAATGACATTACACAGAATTATTTTCAAATATTGTTCATTAGAGTTTTACTTATCTATCTTGATAAAGTGCCAATACTGTACATTAACATTCTCTTAACAGGCATTATTTAATATCTATGAATCTCTGCATTAATAAAACATAAGTAACTAACACTTGTATTAACTGATTGTTTTAAATAATAAACCAAATAAGCAACAACTGGACAATTAAATACTTCTACCAGCATAAGCTACAATGGACCAATTTACATGCACTGGCCAGTATTCATAAACAGAAATATATGTATACCTGCCCATTCATGCAGCTGTCCAATAGCCAATCAATTACCTGCAGTGCAATGCATAAAATCATGCAGATACAGGTCAGGGCATTGCATGGCTGTTGGTCAGACAGGCTGGTTTGAGTATTTCAGAAACTGGTGATCTCCTGGGATTTTCACTCACAACAGTCAGTGACTCAGAATGGTGCGAACAACAAAAAGCATTAAATGAGTGACAGTTCTATGAGTGGAAATGCTTTGTCACTTTGTCGATAAAAGAGGTCAGAGGGAAAACGACCAGATTGGATGTACATGTTTGGAAAGATATAGTATAACTCAAATAAGCACTTACAACAGTGGTAAGCAGAAAAGCATCTCATTATACACAAAACATCAAACCTTGAGGTGGATGAGCTACAACAGCAGAAGATCATATTGGGTCCCCACTTCCTGTTAAGCAAGAACAGGCCATCATAGGCATAAACTGGTTTGAATATTTCAGAAATCGCTGGTCTCCTGGAATTTCACACACAGCAGTCTCCAGAGTTTATACAAAATAGTCTGGAAAGAATCCAGCGATTGGCAGACCATTTGGAGTTTACAGGAAGGCTTTAGTAATTCATTATCATCATTCAATTACAACACTTTACAAACTGTGATAAGCAGAAAAGCATCTTGGAATGCACAACACATCAAATGTTGAGGTGGAAGACCACATCCTGTCAGCTAAAAAAAGGAATCCGAGGTTACACCTCAGCATTAGTGAAGATTAGAAAAACATCACTTGGTCTTGTTGCAGTTTTTAAACTGTCCAACTCTTGTGCAGTCCAAGAAGCTTTTCTGATATTCATGGATATAACGCGGTATTATTTGAGCTACCATTGCTTTCCTGTCAGTTGAAATCAGTGTCCATTCTCCTCTGACCTATTTCATCAACAAGAAGTATAAATCAGATTTAAGCATCATACAAGCAGAAACACCTGCCATAACTTTCCAAGCCTTTTATTGTCAAGGATATGTTGAAAAGTTACAGTAGTCTCAGCTTCCTTCAGTGTTCATGTGAATGATAACAGCATGTTGACAAGATGTGTGAAATGCAAAAAGCATCCTGTCAGGGTCACTGAGCACTGAGTTTCAACTTGGCAACTTGCCTCAGAAGAGGCACTGTGGCAGAAAATATATGTAATTAATTCTGACACACAGTGCTTAAGCTTTTGACATCATTTTCATAACATCAGGAAGAGGTCCCAAGCTGTCAGATCAATTGTTTATGTAACTATGAATGACAGGATATACATAATGGCATCGTAGTCCCTTTCTAGTACACTCCAAAAATTTGTATTATATTCAGAATTTACATTGCATATCATTGTTAATCCCCTTGACCAAAGTTATTTAACATTTATCATTCCCAAATATCCAATAGAGTTTAAAAATAAATAACGTCTGACCACACGGACACATACTTGTAGTGTGCTTCTTCATCACAGGCAGAGCTCACAGCTTAAAGGTCTGCGATTTTTACCTTATAACTGCACTAAGAGCAACATGGCTGTGAATCATTCAGGAAGTCTTTTTGTTATTCCCTGTAAACTCTGAGCACATGCCTGCTGAATCACTATGGATCAGGAACTTCCCCTCAACCTGAAGGGTGAGCCCTAGGAGCCAGCCTGCTCTGCTGTGGCCAGATCCCGTGCCTCCCGCACCAGGTCCAGCAGAGCGGAGAACATGCTGATATCGCTGGGCTGGAGACCCATCTTCTGAATCTGTTGAAGGGAACGTGAATGTGTTAGAAGCTGAAAGTGTGTGCACCTTTGGTTTCATCAGCCTGAATGATAAAAAAGAAACTGTTACAACATTAACATACATTATTTGTCTGTCAAGTCGGTCATCATAACAGTGAATAACGTCTCAATCAGCTCCCTAGTTCAATAGACATGGCACTGATCAGGGAGTCGGCCATTTTACAGGCTCTCTCAACCACACAATCCTTCCAATGCACTGGAAGGTTCAGTCCCTTAAAAAAAAAATCCCACAATGCACCACTAAAACCAGGAAGCACAGATGTTCTCCATGTTCCCTTATTTGAATTGACATCACATATTTTCTAAAGCCTCTCAGGTTGGAAAAAATGGCGGATGAACTCTCTGCCAACTCCATCTACAAATGTCAGTAGCTTGTCATCATTGTTGTACCTCTCACAATTTTAGTGATTTTTTACTTTATTTGATGTTCAATATACAATTTGAGTCTAAGTGTGATTTTAAGGAATCCACTAACTAGCCTGCAATCCCGCAGGAAGTACAGTACCATGTTCTTTAAACAATCTAAAGAATAATGACAAAGATGCTGGTTCTGCCTTTTGATAAATGACAGTGGTGACGCTTTACCATGCAAGAATTTAATCATGTCTCTGGAAACTGAGTGAGGAGTGTCCCACTGTGTAGTGAGCCAGGGTCCTTACCAGTGCCCCAAATCATGGGGTATGTGGTAAGCTTAGTGGTTAAGGTGTTGGACTACTGATCGGAAGGTTTTCAGTTTGGATCCCAGGTCCACCAAGCTGCCACTGCTGGGCCCCTGAGCAAGGCCCTTAGGACCTTTGAATGCTCAGTTGTATAAAATGAGATAAATTGCAAGTCCCTCTGGATAAAAGTGTCTGCCAAATGCCAGAAATGTAAATGTCCATGATGTACTCACTCACAACCTAGGGAGTTGATACCCAGTATAAAACTGGCCAAATACTTTTATTCCTGACATGAAAAGAAAATAGTGAACAAATCAAACTCTGCCTGAACAAAAATTCAAATTTTTTTTCTCTCTCTCTCTCTCTCTCTCTCTCTATGCGGTAGCCTACTGCAAAAATATATATTATAATGGTGACTCAGAGCACATCCTAATTTTTTTTTAAATCACCTTTCTGTTCATACAAAATGCAAAAATACAGTACAAATACAAAAAAAAAAAGGGCATCCACCTTTAATTTATTCAACTCAACATTTTTGGTAGAATGCAGATAAACTGATTACACGATAATGTCAATTTACACAAACCAACTGTGGGAGCGATTTTGGAGAGAATGTACCAGGCGAGCTGGCACCATGACTTGGCTAATTTGTTTGGAATGCACACGAGCCAACAGTTAAATGTCTGCCGTGATGGCTACTTTTAAAGAACTGGGAATGCCTCCTCTTATAGTTCACCTATAAGTCAGAGACAAATAAACGTAACCTGCTGTTAGAAATGAATTATTTTAATGATCAAAGTAACAGGCAAATCACCTCGCTGATCTACTTACAAATCAGTTTATTACTGCTACCTCAATCTGTTTCAACTGCTGCCCTTTAATTTGATGCACTAATACAAATCTTCTTTACAACCCTAGTATGTGTTGTCTTTTGAGCTGTAGGTACCTGCTCTCCGAGGTACTCCACATCCAGGGCCAACTGCAGGCGGATCTTGCTGTCATCTGAGGGTCCGGTGTTGGCTCCTGCTGTGCTGGTAGTGGCAGTTTTTCTTGCCTGTTTCAGTCTCTTTAGACTTTCCTCCATCTTCCGCACAGAGCTCAGTACATCAGAGATGGTCTCAAAGTATCTGAGAAAATATTAAGAGATTATGATTGGTTACTGATACACTGTGTTATGATGTATTGTGATCCAACTTGCACAAGAATACATTTAAGCACTACCTGTGAGTGCAGTCTGAAAGCGCAACACGGAGCCACTCCTGGATGATGGAGGCCTTCACCACTCCTGTGGAGTCAGTGAGCAGCTGATGTAATGGCTGTAGAGCATTGTCCATGTAAGCTGAAGCTCTGGTGGGCACTTCCTGTTAAAGATGGGCAAAAAAATTTTGGGCATGTTCTTGAAAACAAAAATTCTTTTGTTATTTTGCTAACACTTGGCAAATTTTAAGCAGGCATTATGTCACTGGCCACTTATAGAATATCTGAAAGCTGTCTTGTCATCTCACAGTTATTAATATATGGAATTTATATTAGGGTTCCCCATTTCTGATCCTGAAGTGCAGGATTTCAGTGGTGATCAACTGAATCTGGTGTCTCTAAGCAGGATCACCAAACTGTGCTGATCTCCTAGATCTAGAGGTGGGGAACCCTGTACTACAGTCATTATTGTGTCCTGTTCACAACAGCAGACCTTATTGGTCCTTCTGTAAAGTCTGGGAACTTCTGATGCATTTTTCAGGAAGCGGAAGCTCCTCTCGGTCAGATTCTGAGTCATTCTGCTGTTCAGCGTTGGGATGCACCTGGATAAAGCCGCTTTAGAGTCGTCCAAGGCATCTGGGGTTCAAAAGGAGAGAGGGGGAGGGGGAGGGAGAGAGAGAGAGAGAGAGAGAGAGAATAAGGAACAGCTCCACATGAGCACTTTTGTTATTCTATATCAAATCTAGACTTACAACACTAACAGATACCTGAAACAAGTGCAAGGTTTTGGAACCCAATGTCTTGTAATCTTTCCTTCACCATATTAGAGATGTCAGGAATCTGAAAGCATAATAAGCATTATAATCTGAACAACATAAAGACACACCCAATACCAAGAGGTTAGTTTTCACTATGTACAATCTGGGAAGGTTTTAGAGGTTTTTGAATGTCTAGTGACATTAAGGCGAGCTAGCTAGTTTATCTAGTTTATCTAGTTAATCTATTGAATTACTACAGTACAACTAATACACACTTAGGATAAGTGGTTAAACAGTTATATTCTCTATACTCAAACTTTCTGCAAACAGGAACTGTAAAATAAACTGCTACAGACTGACCTGGCATAAATCTTTGTTGTGTGAACATTATTTATTAATATAATATACTATAATAATAATCACTATCAGAATTTACTATTTATATGTACATGCGTATATAAAATAAATAAATCAAAAACTCCCTCTAGGCCCCATGAGTTCACTTTGAGAGCCACTGCTCTGTACAGTGTTGTCCTATTGGTACCTGTTCTTGTAAGTGATCCACGTCAGCAGCAATAAATACAAGCTGTTTGGTGGACAGGAGTGTAGGACCACCGCTCTCGCTGTCTGCGTCCTGAGAAGTACGACTTGACGTAGAAGAAGCAGAGCTTGGGAGTGGCCTTGTGGCTTCTTTGGTGGTTTCTGAAGGCGAGGTTTTCGTCAGGACCTAGAGCAATGCAGAGAGACGAGAGAGAGCGTATGACTTCTGGTATAGCTTTAATTTAACAACTGTTGTGAAGAGAACATGAAGCAAAAGGAAATGTCTGCTCATACTGATTGCTTTATCTGTGGTACCTCAGTGAGAAAGGTGGCATAACGGGAGAGGAGCTGCAGCGTTAGCTTCCAGAAGCGATGGGCGAGAGAGGGAAGGTAGACCTGTTCGGCCCAACACCTGCATACACAGCTCCATAACACATCAGTCACCTGTAGCCGGTAGTGGTTCCCTGCTACACACACACACACACACACACACACACACACACACACACACACACACACACACACACACACACACACACACACACACACACACACACACAAAACAAAAAAAACAAACAAAACAAAAGATATACAAGAACCTTCCACTGATAATTATTAATGGAGCTAATTAATGCCATGCCTACCTGTGGTCTGCCCCCAACTTTAACCTCCAAAATGAAACCCCCTGGCTCTTATTTTTTTAAGGTGTGTTTTTGTAAAAACACAATATTCCTGTCTTTGTAGATATTTTAGTCCCCACCAAAGAAAAGCAAAACCCCATAAAACAATTCCATTTTCAAAAGTCAGTATCTGACGTGATGCCAGCAAGAGTTCAGTTCACAACATCACAAACTAAGTGGATTTTCTCAGGGTCATTCTGTTTATTTAACAATTTTTTTCCTCTGCATGACTTCTCTGGAGACTAACCTGGAGCTGGTTTTAATCCATCTGCAGTGGCATTTTCCAGACACCCAGCAATCTCCTTGCACCTGAAAAAACACATTCAGGTTAAAAGTTTAATGAGGACTACAGCTGCACATTTCTTAAATACCGTTTAATAACAGGAGATTTTGCACCAACTAAAGCCTTAAGTTGTTTTTCTTTATTATTGTGATTTCAGGTTTTCAGAGAACATGTAGCGTTCAAGCTGTTTTTTATCCTCTCCAATCTGGTCACCTGCCGATTCCCAAGCGCCAGCCAGCGCTCCCCTATCATCTGATCGCTGGCACCTGGAGAGGGTGAGGTTTAACAAATGCTTCCACTCTGAGAGGAGGTAAGCCAGCCAACTGCATCTTTTCCAACTGCTGCTCAGCTACCTTACAGCATAACACACTCAGCGTACAGAGTACAGTGCTATTCACCATCATCTGTGATGCAACTTACAGAATTTTTGTTATTTTTTTTGTGGAAACTACCTGGATTGTTGAAACTGCAAGCACATGATTCTCCTTGTAAACTCCTATCAGTGAAGACACATATGCAATTAGTTTCTATGATAACTCATATTTGATGCATGAAGGCATTTAATTCGTTCTGAAGGCGAGTTCTTACGGCAAAAATGTGTATTGCAAAACGAATTTTCCCATAAGAAATAATACAAATGTAGATAATCCGTTCCAGCCACCCAAAAAAATTACCAGTATTACCAATACGAACCATATGTAAACTGTATGGCTGCTTACAAAGAATTGACCCAAATCAAGCATTCCATGTCAAGGCTCCTCACAGGAAGTCGTGCCACCAAGCTTGGGCTAATAATAGAACAAACCACCCACGCCCCCAAAATATGCCAACAAAATAATGCCTGAAAAATCACGTTGCTTTTGAAGGAATGTGGAAGGCAATGTTGGTTGACACTTTCGAAACAGCTTTCGCTGACTGAAAATAAATTGGTAAAATTTGTAAACTCGCTTCGGTTGGCTTTCCACTGACACATGGGTTTTGAACAGCTCCCAGACATACGTGCAACTTAGCTGGCGTCCAATTCGGTTCGTTCGTTTGCTGAAAATGCTTCGTATGCCGATGCAAATTTCTTGCAAAATTTTAATTCTTAAGATTTAAAATAAAAAATGAAGGGGGGGGGGACAGGGGGCTTAGTGGTTAGCACGTTTGCCTCACACCTCCAGGGTTGGGGGTTCGATTCCCGCCTCCGCCATGTGTGTGTGGAGTTTGCATGTTCTCCCCGTGCCTCGGGGGTTTCCTCCGGGTACTCCGGTTTCCTCCCCCAGTCCAAAGACATGCATGGTAGGTTGATTGGCATCTCTAAATTGTCCGTAGTGTGTGATTGCGTGAGTGAATGAAAGTGTGTGTGTGCCCTGCGATGGGTTGGCACTCCGTCCAGGGTGTATCCTGCCTTGATGCCCTATGACGCCCGAGATAGGCCGAGTGTAGTTCGGATAAGCGGCAGACAATGAATGAAGTGAGTGGGCACTGCTGATGTATATATTAGGAGTTGTACATACAAAGATTTTTCCCTTCTGGCAAACTGCAGGGTTCAGTTGGATGGACTTAATAATAAGCCAAGGCTCAAAATAAACAACCCAGAGCACAGACATTCCAGCTCAATTTTCAAGAGGAAAATGATGACCATGTTTCAATTTGTGAGTAATAATGACAAATATCTTACACATTTCTTAAAAAACAGCATTGAATTACAGAAATCTAAATTACTTTGCTCTAATGGTTAAAAATAGACAAATAGTTTGGATGAACAGATGCGTGCTGGATACTTGCAAATAAAACAGGTACTGATTTTTGTAAACATAAATATCTGATAATCACAACCTGGGATATTCAGAAGGTTAAAATAATTGGCAAGTAATGTTAAGCTATAAAACAAAATAAAAACCTAATATGGATGTTTCTCTTTGTTTCCTATTATTATAAGCTGCAAAAAGTTTAACTGACATTAAAATCATTTTATTAAATTTGTTGTTTACTTTATATTTTAAAATGTACCACAAAGTCTGTTAGAAAGAGTCTGTAAGCACTTCCTGGAGGCATCAGGGACCTGAGTGTCAGTGTCACTCACCGCAGCTGAAAGTACACAGGGAGGTTCCATTTGTTGTGGAAGCTTTGATATGAGGGGTGTGCTCGGAGTCTCTTCACACTCGCCTGAGATCCACACTGCCTTTCAAACTTCCGCACAAAGTCCATGCTAATACAGTACCTCTGCAAAAAGCACAACAAAAAGGTATGTCTGTGAGTGTGATCAGTCATTCAGGTCATGAGGATATGTCTCACTGTAATCCGTCCTTGTGAGTGGATTTAAATTACATATGATGAAGACATTTCCCCATGAGTTCTGCCTTTTGGTGGGAAAAAAAGCTGTGTGTACGAGTCACATCTGCAACACAGTGACACTAACCCTGATCTTCTAAACACAAAAACATGGCTGCCCATGGAAAAGAAGAAAAAGATCAGTCTCTGAGTGTCAGGGAACAAGACTAATCCAACAGTTCAGTTACATGAGTGACATCTGGTGGAGGTGGAAGACTTCACTTAAAGGCCTTGGCAATGCATTTTCATAATTAACTACTTATTGTTAGTTATAAAGAGTTAGCGATGGAGTCTGTAGGTAGCTCAGTGGTTACTGATTGGAAGTTTATGAGTTCAAATCCCAGGACAACCAAGCTGCCACTGCTGGGCCCTTGACCCTCAGCTGCTGAGCTGTATAAAGGAGATAAATGAGATAAGCACCTCTGCTAAATTATGTAAATGTAAATAATAGCTGCTGTGGTTAAATTTACCATAGGTGCAAAAGATTTATGTGAAAACATCCACACGGTCATTCTGAGCAGAGATGACAAATGGTTTAAAAGAGCACTAAGTAAACCCAGTGATGTCAACCTGAAACCACATAGAGAAAACTGCAACACACAACACCATTTTTATTATGTCGCTGTAAAATGTTTACGCCTGTGGTTTTGCACTCATTACCAACACTTGTCATAACTCCTAACTGATTCACACACGGTATATAAATAACACAGAAATTTCCATTGTTCAACAGAAATGAAAACACCCACTTGTATATGCGGCTAAACATCTTCATGATAACAAAAAGCCAACACAAATTGTGTACTTACACACCGATAACTAAACCTTACTAGCACATAAAAAGACACAGAAACACTATTTAAACCTACAGCATGATGTTGGGCTCTAAGTGAGAGTAAAAATGAATAGCTGGAATGAATCATGCAGAATTGTTCTTGTGTGTGTGTGTGTGTGTGTGTGTGTGTGTATGGTATTTAATTCTTTACCTCATAAAAAGCATCTGGATTGCCAGGATTAAAAAGAGATGGGATTCTGCCTTCAACGCCTTTAATAGTCTCAGGCCAGACAGAGTTGACAAGGAAGTCATACCCAGGAACAATGTCAGCTTTGTCACTAAGTATAAAGATTACACAATGTTATGAGTACAATAAAAAAAAAAAATTAAAAAAAATACATTATCGTAACCTGCAGATTGAATGTATGCTTGGTGGCCTGGAAAACCAGTCACATGGTTAACATTGCAATTTCCTACCATATGAAGTTCTTTTGCACATATGAATTATAGTATTTTAAAGTTTGTTTGCCATCAAAAATATAATAGCAGTAATCACGGGGGAAAATTTTGACTATGTCTATATTAAACCCATTACACACATAACCAACAATTTTCACCAGAGCACAACATTTACTGCATTAGACACACTTAGCTAGCTAGCAACTGAAACATCTATAGGAAGATTCACTCTTTTTACAGCCATGTTTGTTCAACTAGCCCCATGTTTACTCTGACATGATCTCTACAGGCAGACAGCTTAGAAACACATAAAAACATTTCTGCCTCGGTTTGTTGAAACATATTTATGTTTTATTAAATCACTGATCTATGTTATAGACAGAAAATTAATTATGGTCCAAAAATATTTTTCAAGTCAGTCACAGATATATCCCGAACATTATGACCACCTGCCTAATATCGTGTTAGTCCCCCTTTTGCTGCCAAAACAGCCCTGGCCCGTCAAAGCACTGGACTCCACTGGATCCCTGAAGGTGTGCTGTGGGATCTGGCACCAAAATGTTAGCAGCACATCATTTAAGTCCTGTAAGTTGAGAGGTGGGGCCTCCATGGATCAGACTTGTTTGTCCTGCACATCCCACAGATGCTCAACTGGACTGAGATCTGGAGTCAACACCTCAAACTTGTTGTGCTTATCAAACCATTCCTGAACCAATTTTGCTTTGTTGCACAGCGCATTATCCTGCTGAAAGAGGCCATAGCCATCAGGGAATACTGTTTCCAGGAAAGGGTGTACATGGTCTTCAACAATGCTTAGGTAGGTGGTACGTGTCAAAGTAACATCCACATGGATGGCAGAACCCAAGGTTTCCCAGTAGAACATCGCCCAAAGCATGACCCTGCCTTCGCCGGCTTGCCTTCTTCCCATAATGCATCCTGGTGCCATGTGTTTCCCTGGTAAGCGATGCACTGTGTATTCTGACACCTTTCTATCAGAACCAGCATTAACTTCTTCAGCAATTTGAGCAACAGTAGCTCGTCTGTTGGATTGGATCACACGTGCATCAATGAGCCTTGGCCACCCATGACCCTGTCGCCGGTTCACCACTGTTCCTTCCTTGTACCACTTTTGATAGATACTGACCACTGCAGACCGGGAACACCCCACAAGAGCTGCAGTTTTGGAGATGTTCTGATCCAGTGGTCTAGCCATCACAATTTGTCCCTTGTCAAACTCACTCAAATCCTTACACTTGTCCAATTTTTCCTGCTTCTAACACATCAACTTTGAGGACAAAATGTTCACTTGCTGCCTAATATATCCCACCCACTAACAGGTGCCATGATGAGGAGATAATCAGTGTTATTCACTTCACCTGTCATGATGTTATGCCTGATTGGTGTATGTATACAAATATTCATTTGCATGTTACCAGAGCTTTTACCAAACAGCACCCTTCCAAGTAGAGCAAGGCAAAGCTTTGGAGATTAATTCAACATGTGCTACAAGTGAAAAAATGTAATTACCCTGACAGTGGCAAAAAAGAAAACATAACTGAAACTGAAACATGAAAGTCTGCAGGTGCATTATGCCAGGATTTTGCTGAGTCATCATGGGGTTTTCAAGTGCTGATGTGCTCTTCCTGTAAAGTAACTCAGGGATTTAAAAGTCTGCTAAAAATAGACCAAGCATGTCTAATACTATGCAATTAAATACACCGTACCTGGAAACGGTCCCTCCTGTGACCTCCCGGAGCAGTCGGTAATGATGAGGCACAAACTCCAGAACCTTTGCGTACATCATTTGAAGGCCGTTAGGGCTAGACTTCACAAACTGCTCAGTTATGACCTGTGACAATAACATGTTATACAACCTGCACAATGCCGTAAGGTGTGTAGAAAAGCAGTACTTTTCAATGGAGCATGTATTTAGCAATATAGTAATAACTAATATTCTAATCTGGTGTAATCCACTAGCATACATTTGTATAAGTATAGAGCAAGCTACATAAATAAAATATACCTCTTCCATGTATGGCTTGACTAAGACTTGTCCCACCAGTGCCTCGGCGTCTTTGGTCTTGTCGATGGTTGCGTAAGTGCGCAGGCAGTGACGCACCATGGTCACGTTTGATGTTTGTAGGCCCTGAATCAGCAGACCCTCCAAAGACTGCTGCAGCATAGCCGTGATTCCAGCGATCCTCTGAAATGCACAACACAATCCTCTCACAAACAGCTTCACTTTAATAGTACTTTCAATTTGTCTAAACACATTTTTTCATCCTCTACATTTTAATTCTAATTGCTATTAATATGTCTTGCATTAAATCTTTTTCTACTTGCCTGTAGTAGAGGAGTGTGGCATTAGAAATACTGATATGGTGATAAATTATGTTGTGATAATGCTCTCACAAGTGCAAAGGGAAGCACTATTTACATTTATGGCGCTTGGCAGATGCTCTTATCCAGAGCAACTTACAGAAGTGCTTTTGAGGTCTCCATCAATGACTACATTGCTACTGGTCAATGGCTACATTGCTACCATCAGTCTAAACTCTGTTGGAAGGAAATACAGCAAAGTGCTAGTCTAAGTATTACAGTAAGAAGTAATTCGTCGTTTGAAGACAGCCAGTGACTCAGCTCTTCAGACATCTAGGGAAAGTTCATTAAACCACATAGATGCCAGAACAGAGAGGAGTTAGTATACATGTCTTCCTATCTGCCTTCTTCTGCATACATGAGCTTAAAGATGCCAGTGCCACTGTGATTGACAGGAGGAGAGAGAGAGAGAGAGAGAGAGAGAGAGAGAGAGAGAGAGAGAGAGAGAGAGAGCAAGAATGCCAGCACTTCCACACAGAGAGTACACTCACTTTCGCTCCCTTGGCTCTTCAGATGGCTTTGGCACTGTTGCGATTAGCTTAGTGGTAAAGGTATTGGACTATTGATCTTCAGGTTGTGAGTTCAGAACCATCAAGCTGCCACTGCTGTGCCCCTTAGTAATGCCCGTAACCCTCAATTGCTCAGTTGTGTAAAAAAATGAGAAACATTTTACATAGCTCTGGATCAAGATGAATGATGAAGATGAGACTGATCATTCTTCATGTTTTTTTTGTTTTTTATTTTTAAATAGTAACTTGCTGGGGTATAAAAATAAAAAAAACTATGATGAATTGTCTTGTTATAGGAAAATAAAATTCAGGGTGGTAATGGAAGCATCTTTACCTCTCTTTACCACTATCTATTTAAGTGCTGATGCTGGCCCTGGAAAGTCATGTGAAAGCTGAGCTCACCGGGCGCACTTTATCCAGCAGGGGCATGCCTTTGCTCTGGACAGCATGGAACTGCAGCTGGTTGAACTCAGTGGCGATCCGCTCAAGAATCTGACCCGCTACCAGAGGACTTCATATAACAAGACAGATGTGTTTATGTGCAACGAAACACTGACAATGAAATAATGATATATTTTAGAGCCATTAACTTTACAGAATATGCATAAACAGAGCCTGACATTACCATACTAATCTCATATTTTCTTAATTTCAGACTGTTATTCTCACCAGAGCAGTGAATTATTTACTGATTAAAGAGCATAAACAGTCAAATTTACCTGCTTGTTTCAAGAGAAGTGGTGTCTTGGGCATTTTGGGAGTGTAAGATTTTCTCAATCTTCTCCACCGATCGAACCACATGCATAAGTCTTAGTACACAAACCTAATAAGAAGTCCAGAAAATGAGATACACATACACTTGATAAGAAATGTTTAGTTTAATCAATGGGTTAATAAATCAAATCAGAACCACACCTTCTTCTTCTGAATGTCATCTTGCCTGGTCAACTGCGTGTCTATGGCTTGGATAACTTCACTGACTGATGACCTCAGACTCTGTGCAAGCCAGAACAATGCAAAAGTGAAACTTAGCATTTAAAACTTAAATCAAAAAAGTAATGCAACAATCCTAGTGAAGAAGAAAATGCATAATATTGAAAAACCATGGTGCTGAAAGAGTTTACCATCACTTCTTCTCGCAGCTGGCCGAGAGGGACGGAGAGCTGGTTGAGAGCTTTATCCATTCCCACCTGAACAACACAAACATTAACTCCACACATAATACTTATCAAGTACACACTGATATACACCTACAGAAAAATAACAATGGCTCTCTTTTTTCATTTTTTCCACATGGTAAATGAGAGTTATGTCGATATACTAATATTACTGAATAAGATTAGCATGCAAAAAGATGTGCTTTTAAAATTTAAAATTAACATGTCTAATATGAAAAGCGGACATTCAGAGAGATGTACAGTGGGGCAAAAAAGTATTTAGTCAGCCACCAATTGTGCAAGTTCTCCCACTTAAAAAGATGAGAGATAACAAAGTATTGAGATGAACTTTTGTTATTGACCAAATACTTATTTTCCACCATAACTTGCAAATAAATTCTTTAAAAATCAGACAATGTGATTTTCTGGATTTTTTTTTCTCATTCTGTCTTTTCATAGTTGAAGTGTACCTATGATGAAAATTACAGGCCCTCTCATCTTTTTAAGTGGGAGAACTTGCACAATTGGTGGCTGACTAAATACTTTTTTACCCCACTGTATTAACAATTTAGCTACACAGACATTGTTGTTGTTGTCGTCAGTAAGCTCATTTCTTTTCTGGAGGTCTGGCAGGTCTACAGATACATGCAATGAATTTGAAATGGAACAAATTTCCCTATAAGTTTCATAGTAGTTATAGATGACTTTTTTCCGAGGAAGTTTTTAACTTTATTTTCTCACAATTTAGTCATTTGCCAAATCCCGCCCACTTGCTACCTCCACCTATCACACAACAGCTACCAGTTAGGGACAGTATGCAATCTAGCAGGTGTTTCCTCTGAGACATATGAAGCCATCCGGTGCATCTTTCTGAACAGCTGCTCATGCTTCATCACAGAACAGCACAATAAACCCCTGACCCCCAGACAGCTGTGCTATCATCATGATAGTAGCTTAAAAGTAACTTAAGTTCAGACAGAAAAGCCAGAAGACTTAACTTACAAGATTTGTGGACAAGTTGACAAAATCGGCATAATCTTTATTAATCAGCTCAACCATGGCTGTTTTGAGGAGTCTGTAATAGTGCTCCAGGTCCTGGCGCATCTCCTCCAGCTGGACACGCTTTCGGCAGTCTGCCACGAACTTATCCACGTCAAAATCATCCTGAAAATTCACAGAGATACAAGAAGATACAGTGAAAAATCCTCTCCCATGCTTGTGAATGTGAAATTCTTCTACTTAGTAACATTAAATTCACAACAGCGTGAAATTGTGTGGCACAAAAATTCAGAATCTGATGTACAACTAAAATGAACACTTTCATACAAATTTTGAGAATTGAGTTGCTTAAAACAAAACAACAACGGGTACACAAATTTCGGTCAAAAATTTTGGGTTTCATCTATAATGATATAAATCCACCACATAGATTTTTGTTTTATAATTTCTGTCTACTCGCCTGCACCACACAATCTGAAAGTTATCAACTTTTCATAATTCTTTAAGCTCCATCCACTTGGCAGAAACATATCATGTCATGCCATTGTAATCCCTGAAAAGCTTTTTCCCTGCTATAAATATTGCGTTAGTTGCATTATTATAGTCATTTCATTGAAAGTGTGCTCATGGTGAAATGAACATTTTTAAAAACACTATATCAACACCCAAAGAGCATTTTTCTATTATGTATGAACATTAACACGTTTTTAATTAAATGAAGTCTAATTTGCATAACTAAAATCACATTTTTGGCAATGATTTAACAGTAAATATCAGCAATTCACTGTGAAAGACTGAATATAATATGCATTGTTTGTATATAACCTTATTCACCAGCAGTGTTTTGTCTTAAATAGCAAACAGGTCTCCACAATGACAAGACAGAAAAAAGGGATTTCCTACTTACTGTCAACATTTTAAGGCCTAACGTTAAATATTGAGTTTAAAGGAAATAGATCAGTTAAGAAATTGGTTATAGATAAAAAGAACATTTTTAGAAGAAACAGAAGAATATACTATATATTTCCAAAAGTTTTGGGACACCCCTCCAAATCGTTGAATTCAGGAGTTGTTTTTCACGGGTTGGGCTTGGCCCCTTAGTTCCAGTGAAAGGAGCTCTTAATGCTTCAGCATACCAAGACATTTTGGACAATTTCATGCTCCCAACTTTGTGGGAACAGTTTGGGGATGACCCTTTCTTGTTCCAACATGACTGTACACCAGTGGTCATGGATGAGCGAGTTTGGTGTGGAGGAACTTGTCTAGTCTGCACAGAGTCCTGACCTCAACCTGATAGAACACCTTTGGGATGAATTTGAGCTGAGACTGTGAGACAGACCTTCTCGTGCAATATCAGTGCAATGACCTCACGAATGCACTTCTAGAGGAAGACATGACTGCACACCAGTGCACAAAGCAAGGTCCATAAAGACATGGATGAGCAAGTTTGGTGTGGAGGAACTTCACAGAGTCCTGACCTCAACCTGAGAACACCTTTGAGATGAATTAGAACGGAGACTGCGAGCCAGGCCAAAACTGGGACATCTGCCTTTACATGCACATGAATGTAATATGGAGTTGGCCCGCCCTTTACAGCTATAACAGCTTCAGCTCTTCTGAGAAGGCTTTCCACAAGGTTTAAGAGTGTGTTTATGGAAATTTTTGACCATTCGTCTAGAATTGCATTTCTGAGGTCAGGCACTGAAGTTAGAAGAGAAGGTCTGGCTCTCAGTCTCCACTCTAATTCATCCCAAAGGTGTACTATCAGGTTGAGGTCAGTTCTCTGTGCAGACCAGTTAAGTTCCTCCACACCAAACTCGCTCATCCATGACCACTGGTGTGCAGTCATGTTGGAAAAGGAAGAGGTCATCCCCAAACTGTTCCCACAAAGTTGGGAGCATGAAAATATCTCGGTATGCTGAAGCATTAACAGTCCCTTTCACTGGAACTAAGGGGCCGAGCCCAACCCCTAAAAAACAACACATGAATTCAATGATGTGCAGTGGTGTCCCAAAACTTTGGCAGTATAGTATATGTCTGATTAACTAACATCAATATGCTGGGCATTTAAGATAATGAATATATTTAGCATGAAGTAAAGGAATCATTTTTGCATAAAATTGTATACTTTTATCAGCTCAGTTGAAAGTTTCACATGCAGAGCACATCCCTGACTAGTTCACTCGTTAGCTAAGTATACTAGATTAGACTTTAAAAACCCTTTTATTAGACTCAGTGCTGAGGCAGTTCAATGAATACATATTTACATGCTTCATTTATTTTTAGATATTACACTCATATTCAGTCTGAAGTGCACGAAGCACAACTCCATCACTCTTGTTATTCTTCTCATGCACAGCAGTCATGTAGCTAGCGCTAGGGATCTGTGCTAATCACAAGGCGTCTTACCTTCATAAACTCGTCTTTGTTAAAACACAAAGAATCGGGTCCTTTGGGTAAATTCATCATTTCTAACTTCTACGACAGAACCACAAGGTGAATATGTCTTATCGCTTGTACACTGAAGCGCCTCTGTCCATGTATAAACTAATGACTGAGACCAAAGCGCCTTCGCCTTACTTCCGCAAACATGGCAAGCTCACGGATGTGGTCACATGACACAAGGGAACTGGCGTGGTCTTCCGTAGTAACGCCCTCTACCGAGCTCCAGGAATAAAGCAGTAGGCACTGGTTACATATAGAAACGGATGATCACATACCGAACAGCTCTGTGTTCTGTATATCAGTGCAAAAAAAATTAACACAACTCTTTAAGTATAGATAGAGGATGCTTGGTTTACTAACATCAATGTGCAGCATCAGTCGTAGGATCATCAATCATTCATGTTATACTATAGGACTAGAAGTTGCTTTCGGCTGCTCCCTGTTCGGGGTCGCCACAACTTGGCAAATATTTTACGCCGGATGCCCTTCCTGACGCAACCCTCCCATTTTTCCGGGCTTGGGACCGGCACTGCATCCAGTGGCTGGGGTTGAGGCATTGTCTGGAACCGAACCCGGGCCTTTCGCATGATAGGCGAGTAACCTACCACTGAGCCACCAATGCCTCTATTGTTATACTATAGGACTAATGAAGTTAAAAAGGACTAATATCTACAGTGGTCTATAAATGATGATAATGACGGTGATTATTAATAGCAATAATAATAATAATAATAATAATAATAATAATAATAATAATAATAATAATAATAATAATAATAATAATAATAATAATAATAGCTTTTTAGGCCCGTCAGTACATTACCCAAGCCTCATTAATAGTCTGACAGTTATTATAATGAAATTCACTGTAGTAACAATGTTTATTCAAAGTTAAATGTATTGCCTACGGCCAAAATAGCACACCAATAAGATACATAAGTAATACAGTAAAATAGTACACTGCCTACAGGGATATTACTCCTTAGTATGAATTGTGAACGCATCCATAAAATCCCTCTTGGCAAGACGATATTTGACGTTGGCTTCAGGGAACCATGCTATTGGCCAGCAGCGTGAGGGCGAGTCAGGTGATTTTTGAGGAACCGTAGAGAGAGAGAGAGAGAGAGAGAGAGAGAGAGAGAGAGAGACGCGCCCTAACGGATGCTCCGGTACACGCTAGTTTTTGGTTGTCCGCTCGCTCTTGCGTCTCCGAGCCGGTTTCAGCACTACAGTCAATGGGAACAGCTCTCGTTTGGTTGGACTAGTTCCGTGACAGTCGGGAAAGGCGCGTCGAGATCCCCGCGTGCGGTAACGGGAGTGAGTCTGTGGGACCGCATGCTGGAGCTTCAGCTCGTCACGGACTCACTTGCGGACGCCGAAGCTCGCACAACCGTGCGCCGGCTCTGACGCGTGATGGCGGAGTGCGGGCGGAGGGCGCTGTCGCTGCTCGAAGCGGCCCGCTCCCGCTACGAGAGCTTGCAGATTTCGGACGACGTGTTCGGGGAGTCGGGAGACGACAGCAGCGAGAACCCGTTTTACAGCACCACCGGAGACTCCAACTCGGACAGCTGTGCGGAGGCGAGCGAGAGAGCGAGCGGTGCAGGGGCCGGAGGCACGCGCGCTCCTCCTCCCGGCTCGGCCTCTGCTGGACACGCGGAGCTGAAAGAGGGAGAAGAGGATGACGGATGGAATGATGCGTTACAGGACACCGACACCCCACACTATAAAGACACACAGGGTAAGACAACGGACACGACGCGGACTCCCACAAGCCCTAAGATCCGGCTTAAAGGGATGCGTCGGGAAAAATCAGCTTTACACACATTTCTGACTTTCTACAAATGTCATAGATTAGGGAAGACATGATAATGTCTAAATTATGGATCACAGGCTATATGATGCTACAGTAATGGAAGATCATGTAATAGAGCATCATGGTCATACAATATCATCATTTCTCAAGCGTAATGTAATAGCATCACTGAAAATATCCTTGTCAGGATTCGGGAATAAGGAACCTGTGTGTTTCCTAATGGGCAAACGTGATAATGAAGGTCAATTAGGTCCTAAATTAGTTTTAAAGGTGTACCTTCCTGAGGAAAATATACATATTAAAGGTTCAAAAGACTTAAAAGATACCCCCTGATTTTGACACTCGTGATAATGAATTTCCAAATCCAACTATATCAGAATTCATTCATGAATTTTCAGTAAGAGCTTTTTCCTGGTCAGGGTCATGGTGGAGCTTGGGAAGAGTGGATAAGTAGGGATAGGTAGGAATACACACTGAATGGGATCCCAGTCCATTGCATTCACACAAGGCCAGTTTATTGTAGTCCATCTGCCTGCATGTTTTTTGAGTTGTAGGAGGAAAGACAACATGGAGGAAGCCCACACAGATGCAGGAAGAACATGCACACTCCACACAGACCATAATCCAAACTCATAGGATCGAATAGGGAATAGACAGGGTTCACTTCGGTAATAAAAGAGTTCCTATTCAAAAGGAAAGCAACCATATACAGACAGAAGGTTGGTCAGTGGACATGATCCAGCAGCAAATACACTAAACATCTATCAAAATGCTGGTTACAGGGTGACACATATGAATGTCAGCGAACACACAGGATGGCACAGAATAAATATAAAGTTTCAATAATATAAGCAGTATGATATGTAACCCATAGTGAAATTATTGAGCTGCACACATTTTGCATGGCAGGAAGTTAAGCCATGGGGTTTAATGCCTGTGGTTTCAGAGCCTGTGCAAAATGCAAATGCATGGTCTGGTTGCTGCTTCATATTATATAGGTAAGAGTAAATGAACTCCTCACATGACATTGTGACAAAAGGCATGATCGTGTTTAATGATCAGATGTCTACGAAACATCATTATTTCCTAATGTCACATAAGAATGACATATGACATATGATCATGTGTAAGATAAACGCAGTCATTCTTAAAGGAAGTTGAAATACCCACTGGTTTAGACTGACTCTGAAGGAGAGTATGTGGATGAACTGTGTTTAAATGCAAGAGCGTGGGCCGGCAGCTCTGACTCATTATTCTTAAAGCTTCAAATTACTGTTGTCTCTGTAATAAAGCAGGCTGATGTATTACTTAAGAAACACAACAAAGTGAGTAATGTGAGGATGAGGTGTTGGGAGTGGAGGGTCTGTAGGCTAAAACACCTTGTTGATGTAGATTGGTTTGAGCCTGTGCTTCAAATAAGCACTGTTTACAACCATGTGGGGAGAAAAGCATATCGGAACACACAACACATCAAACTTTGAGGTGGATGGCCTACAACAGTAGAAGACTACATCAGCTTCCACTCCGGTCAGTCAAGAACAAGACTCTGAGGCACATCATGTATACAGACTCACACAAACTGGACAGCTAAAGACCAGGTATTTTATTTCTAATCTTCAGCTGTATCAATGAGAAAAATCCTTTCGCTGTTGTAGCTCGTCCACCTCAACATTTTATGTGTGGTACATATTGAGATGCTCACAACAGATGCAAAGAGTGATTACTTGAGTTGCTATACCTTTCCTGGCAGCTAGAACCAATCTGGCCATTTCCTCTGCCCTCTCTTATCAACAAGTCATTTTCACCCACAGAACTTTCACTCACTCAGTGTTTTTGTTTTTCACACCATTCTGTGTAAACTCTAGAAAGTGTTGTGTGTGAAAATTCCAGATTTGCAGTTTCTGAAAGATTCAAACTAGCCCTTCTGGTACCAACCACTATGGCATGAATAAAGTCACAGCGATCACACTTTTTCTTCATTCTAATGTTTAATGTGAACATTAGCTGAAGCGATTGACCTGGGTCTGGATGATTGTGTACATTGTGCTGCTGCCACATGATTGGCTGATTAGATAACTGCATCAGTGTGCAGGTTTACAGGTGTCCCTAATAAAGTGGACGGTGAGTGTGTATTAGTACTGTTAGAGTGTACTGTTCATTTCTATCGTTTAAGGTGATGTGTATAGATGCTTACTGGCTATCATTTAAATTTCCAGTTATATTTATTGCATTTGGCAGAATCTTTTGTCCAGCATGACTCATACCTGGGCCACACGACAAGATTTATTCAATCCTAACAAAAATTTTTTTATCCCTCCTACAAGATTTGCCCTACATGTTCAGATTATGTTTACAAATCACCTGGAATCTGAGATCTCACTAAATTTCCACAGCAAACAAAACTCACAAGACTTCAGACTGCATGTCCCTGGTTATCAGTCCAATAAAACCCAAGAGTTTTCCTCCACATTATAGAATGCTGATCTGTATAAATATCATTTATATTTATATATCACCTCTTTAGTGTCTTGGTGGATCCAGAGACTATACTGGGAACACTGGGCATGAAATCAGAATATATCCCTGGATGGAATGGCAGTTTTTCACAAGGCACCATGCAAACACACTTTCACACATTCATTCACACTACTCTGAACCGCAGCTTAGCACATTCAGTCCACCTTCTGGCATGTTTTAGGGAGGTGGGAGGAAACTGGCATGAATAGGGGAGAACAAGAAAAATTCCATACAAGCTCAGCAGCAGTGAGTGATTCCCAAGTGAATGAAGCTCCAAGAAGAAGTAGAGCATCATGATGGGCCAGGCAGGTCCAGAGAGTCATTCAGGATCAGACAGCAGGAGCAACATGTAGTTCAACAGACCAAGAAAGAGAAAGAGAGACAGAAATAACACAATGTTCTTGTTTTTTAGTATTAGTATAGTATTTAGTATAGTATTAAAGGATGTACGTTGTGATCTGAACACAAGTGACTCTGGCGTGCCTCTCTCTGAATATTGAACATGTTCAGTATTTCACATTTGGGTGGCCACAACTGGGCTGTGAGTAGATCAGACGGCTTCAGATGGGCTTTTCTTAGAAGATATTCATTAAAGACCAAACAAAAATTGAGACACCTTTGCAATTAATTCAAAACCTACCAAGATACGCTCAAATACAGCCAGGGCATTACAGGAGTACATGGTTGCCTACAACTGCTTAAAAACAACCGCTTCTGCTATTGCAAATTGGCAGTATTCTAAAGATAGCAACAAACAACAGCACTACCAGGAGTTATTAATGATTCTGTTTATTCCAACAGAAGGAATATTAGGAAGGAATAAAGGTTAGAAATGTGTTTACCTTTTTTCATCCTTCTGTATTAAAGATGTTTTTCGGTGTAAGTAAAAACATCTCTAATTGTCTACGCGTCAGTCAGCATTAAAGACATATGAGAATGAGACAGAAAGAGAGAGCAGAGCTAATGAATGAAAACACTTTTACGCCACCCTAGAACACAGACGATGAAAGAGCAACCACTTAGCTTTGGCCTAGTGCTATTACAGGCACTGGCATCATGATCATGAGATGAATATTAGTCAGGCCAGCATGAGAAGATGACCTGGTTAATACATTGCTGTGTTTGCTTAATAACTATTGAACCTGTAACTCTGACTGTGTAACAGTATATATAAATCAATGTCACTTAGCTCTTTACACGCTAATGTGTCTGCATGATCAGTTTCACTTAAACTTTTATTTGTAGCACATTGTAAGAGTTCCTTTTTGTAAGAGTCATTTGTAGTAATATTTAGCAAGTCCATCCAAGAGTTTACTGTGTTTACTGTGTTTACTGTGTTGCAGTTTGGTTTCAATTACATGATAATATAATATAATAATTAACCTAACATAAGCTAGCTTGTTGGCAAATGTGGCTAGCAACAAAACTATCAAAAGTATCTACATCTTTCTATATTCCAAATATCTATATTTCATTACTTCTGTTAATCCAAGTATCTATATTTACATCTACATCTAGATGTGAGCAATGTTTTTTTTAATGCAGGTGCAAATGTACCCTATTATAATTCTTAAGTTTGTATTAAGAAAAAGTTGACATTTATGAGAAAGGGCTAAAATAACGATATAAAAAGAATGTTGAGCTATTTTTGTTCAGTCAGCTGTGTGTTTTGTAGGATAGCTATTTCTCTCTCAGCTGATAAAAACAATTCTCACCGGAGGGATTTATGAAGCATTCCCCTCAAATCCCATTCCAGATTTATTCCCCATTCACTCTTCTGAGAATGCTTTCCAGTAGATCATGGATTTGTTTATTGTGCCCCAAGAGCGTTATTGAGGTCAGGCACTTATGTTGGGTGAGGAAGACTGGGGTGCAGTCAGTGTTCTAGTTCATCCCAAATGTGTTCCTTCGGGTTGAGTTAGATTCAGGGCTCTGATGATCACTTGAGTTCTTCTACTCCAAACACATCATATCTTCATGGAGCTCGCTTTGTGCGCAGGGGCATTGTCATGCTGGAACAGGTTTGTGCCTCTTAGTTCCAGTGAAGGGCAATCTCAATGCTACAGCATACAAAGACATTCTATACATCTGTGTGCTTCCAGCTGTGTGACAACAGTGTGGGGAAGAGCCACAACAAAACTACATGAAAATCCCTCCCTCCCTCTCTCCCTATCTATCTATCTATCTATCTATCTATCTATCTGTCTGTCTGTCTGTCTGTCTGTCTGTCTGTCTGTCTGTCTGTCTGTCTGTCTGTCTATCTATCTATCTATCTATCTATCTATCTATCTATCTATCTATCTATCTATATGTCTGTCTGTCTGTCTGTCTGTCTGTCTGTCTGTCTGTCCATCCATCCATCCATCCATCCATCCATCCATCCATCCATCCATCCATCCATCCATCCATCCATCCATCCATCCATCCATCCATCTATCTGTGTGTTGGTCAGATGTCCACAAACTTGCAGCTATATAGCATATATATATTACATCACTGTCAGTATAACAGATTTAGCACGCATGGGAGAGCAGTTGTAAACTGCATGTATACATGCTGTATTGTTTTATTTCTCTTGCTACTTAGATAACTGGTATTTTATAATGTTATAAAAACATTTTTAGAGAAGTTAGTTTCTGCTCTAGAGGTTAAATATCAGAACATGATGTTGCCTTGAACCCTACAGACCTCCAGGCCTAGTGTTTTCCTCTTGTGAAGATGAAGCACATAATCCTGATGCTGATTTCACCCACCTGGACTGATCCATTCCTCTGCCCTGCTCATGTGTTTGATCACACACTGACCCTGCAGCTGTGGCTGTAGATAAATGGTGTATGCTTCCACAGCACTGCCCCCAGACCACTGCTAGTTATCGTGAATGGAAAATTGGCCATCTGCTGATTGTTTTTTTAGGGGCTTTGCTTCCAGCTGATAAGTGGCACCATGCCTTGACCATACAGTACCATGCTGTCAGTGCCCTTGGCACTATCATGTGATTGTTATCTCATCTCACTGCCCTCAGTGTTCGCCTGTTAGATCACGTTATTTTTACTGTCTAAAAAGTGAGTATTTAAAGTCCATTTGCCTCCATGTCTGCTTTACTTTTGTATAATATATCCAGGTTTTTATGGTTTTATGCAGTGTGTGTTGAAAAACTCAGCACACTGACGCACTTCAAAGGACAGAAGGTCGTCATGCTGACTGATCCAGATCTTTCCCTGTAATTTAGTGTCGTTCTGTGCAGCTATAGGAACACAGCCAACTATAGCAGGGCTTCATAAAAAATCATCACAGGATCAGAGAGTGACAAAGAGTAGAATCAACATTAGCATACATTATATATTACACAACGAGTGCACATACTGTAATGAAAGCAGATGAGACCTGCAGTAGTCCAGGTTCATGATTGATTTATATGGTCTTTTGAGGCTGACTTGTGTTTAACTTGAAATAATAATCAGTCTTCACACTAACTGCAGGCTTTTATAAACAAAGGCATTGACAGTGTATCAGATGGGTAGTAGGATAAGGTAAATAGTCAGTGTGTACACATTATTATGTCAATACTGATGCTTCAGGCTACAGGATAAACACCATCGTTACATTTGTAGAAGTAGTTCAGTGGTTAAATTAACTAACTAACTAATTAACAACTAACATCAAACTGCACCATAATAGCTAAAATCATTTTTATTTAGAAAAACAATGTATTATCTAACTTTAGTTACAAAACATCACAGTTGATTATGTTAAATTGTGATTAAAATATGATAAGAGCCCTAAGACCTTAAACTGCTCTATTTATTTTCTGCAACTGTATAGAACTGAATGAATCATTTGGTTATTGCTACTACAATTTAAAGTAAAACACATAAAATACATCAGGATATATAGGTCTATATACAGTATTTCATTGACATGAAAAAAACAAACATTTGGAAGCCTTTAACAGTAAACACACACTGAAATTGAAAAAAAAAAAAAACCAAATAGTAAGGAGCTTAGGGCAGGATG
This sequence comes from Hemibagrus guttatus, assembly GCA_033459395.1. Classification (NCBI taxonomy): domain Eukaryota; kingdom Metazoa; phylum Chordata; class Actinopteri; order Siluriformes; family Bagridae; genus Hemibagrus; species Hemibagrus guttatus. Next base: position 24,035,924 of record JAUCMX010000002.1, read on the forward strand.
ATTAGATATTATTAGATAAACTGTCAGTTCTCCTCTGTCTTAAATAAACCTGCGAAAGTCAGTGTTTCTGGCAGAGCAAAATCTCCAGACAGTTACTATGTTTTGAAAAGTTTCATTTCAACATGCTGATTAGTGTTCAGAAAAGATCCTGTGGATTAGATAAGCTCTGTAAACAGTGCGCTGGTCTTTGTCACGGCTGTGAGTTTGTGCATGCTGGGTCTATTTCACAGCTATATGGACACAGTCCAGGTGGAATAGTAGATATATTACTAGGTTAAGGCTTTTATACAGTTTGTGTGTTGTATGCATAAGGCTTAAGGGCAAACATGGAGCAGCAGGTGAGTAGCTCACAGTAGTCACGTGAGAGCATTCCAATGGTTGATGCTATGAATTCGGGCGTACTTGCTGGAGCAACAGATGCAGAATTGGGTCTTATTTCAGTATCAGACAATTGCAGCTTGTGTTTACTAGGCTGAGAATGAAATGTTGAGCCAATGTTCACTGACCCAAGGCCCCCCACACCCCATGCTGAGCAGACTGCATATATGTATAACTTTATTACTAACTATTACTAATAATAACTTTTTTTTTTTTCTTTTAATCTGCTTTGGTGTTGAATTGGTTTGTTTATTGGACAGTGAAGGTGGATTCCATATAGATTATAGAAAGACTGTTAGGCAAGTTAGGCCTGATTCACAATGACCATGAAATTCTCTGCTGATGTGTTTGCTTGCTTCTTTATATATTGTCTGTTTGTGTATTTAAATATGTATGTATGATATAAAAGACTCTTTGTAGTATTGATATATTCAATTAATGTCATTAAGGATTCTTATTTTAATTCAAAGGTTCAAATTCTATTTGTCACATATACATACACAGTATGGCATGCAGTGAAATGCTTTTTTGACTAAAAATAGAATAAAAAAGAGATTCAACAAAAAAAAAAAACAACTACACATTTGCAGAAATGGAAGCCGGTAATATTCAAGGTAAAGACAAGGGATATTAAAATGGATTTGTTTCTGAATCGGTGGAATAATTATAACAAATATTTCATGAACCCAATATTTTTTTTGTCCTCAAGCGATAGCATCAATAACTCAATGCACAAAAAACCTTAATAAGGTCAGTAAGATGTTAGACATTAAGAGGCGATAAGTCTATTCCATTTGACAGGATTTCTCACAAAGCCAAAATATTATTATTAACTATTTTTTAAATAAAAATGAAATGGTGAATGAACATCTGGACCCTCTTTAGAACATTTTTATTTTACACACAGGGTTTAGGAAAGATAAAGACTTTTATACACTGCTGCTATCAAATGATTCTGCTGTTACACTGCACATGAAGGTGTGGAGAGCTCACACTGTGAGCATTTAAAAATTCAAGCCTACATGTTAATATTATTAGTGAAGAAATGCACAGCACAGCTGGATTGCTCTCTGTTATGAATTTATACTGAAGATCCTTGGCCCAGAATACTAGGCTTGAACTCTCTCTCTCTGTTAGTTAGCACTTCCTTTATGAACACACTTTCTTTATGACAGTCTGAGCTTTATTCCATCAGTGCTGGTTGGCTCAACGGTCATTAGTAGCACAAGATAATAGGACGAGGAGCAGAATGATGAGGTTTTGATGTCATTTCTCTGTGATGTCTGCACCTGGCTTGCTTAAAATCATTAGCTGAGAGGAAGTCTCAAGGCGCAATGTCGGATCCGACTCTTTAGCTATTGGTCATTATAGATAGATTTGAACAAATCTGATCATAAAATAAGAACACACAAATTTAGCTATGCTTTCTTCATTCATGTCAATGTTTTAACAATATCAAGAATAGCAAGTTTGAGTAAGTAGTGTAGTAAAAATAAATGTAGCAAATGTTGATCATCACAACATCAGAATAAAATGTAAGTAATGTGGTTAAGTGTATATATAGTCTTTTTTAAACTCAAATAATATTCTAGTTTATGGCTTCTGAGAGGAAAAATAAAAAAGCGATTGTTCTGTCGTCCGAAGATTGCGAGTTTAAAATCAGAAAACATCACAGCCATCTGTGGCTAGAAGGAAAAAAATGGTTGTGCTGTCTGTGTGGGCGGAGTTTTATACTCTCTCTCGCCTATCAATCACAGCCACACTAGCATCTGTGAGGTCATGCATCTAAAACGGGGTGGATAGATATTCCTCCTGTGTCCTGTGATACAGCATGAGCAGCAGGAAAAAAAAATGAAGTGTCAGTTTTCATTTATTTGAGGAAACCCATGACAGCCGTCACCCTCTCTGGTTGATAGCTGTGGAATGATAGAGGAGAGCTAATCTTGCTCTCCAGACCTTCAGACTGACGGCAGGAGGTCTGGACTCCATAGCAAGTTTTATTGACCAAGGACCGCCCAAGAGGGTGTCTGACTGACATGTAAGGCAAGCAATCATAGTTCATTTTGTTCAGCATCAAATTGTAAAGTTGATGTTCCTACAAAAACAGACCAACATGCAACCATAGAGCGTTTATTTAAGTCGTGCAAGTTAATGAACGTATACTGTGAACTTCACGTAATTAGGAAAATCCAGTGTTTAGCTGATCCTCAGACACACTCATTGTCACAGCTATAAACTCGACAGCTTCCTTGATCCATGAGGGAAGTAGAGCATCATGCAGCTTGGTTTCCAGGCGAACTGTTAAAAAAAAACCTGTAGAAATCCTGTAGAGTACAACCAACCAGATGATGGCTTTGAAATTTCTGACTGTTTCCAATTTTTTGTACCACATGCATCAGCCACCATGCATGATTTGGAGGCTGAGATGGTTGGTTCTTTCTGTGACAAGGTATCTGACCAGTTGGGACAGCAGCAGAAGCACTTCTAGATATGACTCTATTAAGAAACTGACATTCGAGTGTATGGCACTTTCGTGGACTCTGCCTCAGCTTTCTTTTGTGCTGCCAGCCAGAGGTTGTCAAAAAAAGCCCTGTGGAATAAACTACACAGAGAGAGTTTGATTTCAAACTCTAGAGCCAGCAACAGTCTTGACTCCAAGTGCAATGTCCTGGTCTTGCCATGTGCAGCAGCTGCTCGTCTAGACATGACCATCAAAATCTTGGAGGAGTCAGTAACAAGCACAGAATAATGGTGGGTAAAATGGCAGGAACAAAATGAAAAGAAAAAAATAATGCACTTGGAGGGATCGCCATCATTTTTTTTCTAACAGAGAAAGGCCTCTAAGGAAGGAAAGTGTGAGAAAGGAACAGCATCTGTGCTTCTGAGGATTCACTGAAGGGTTTAGATCCGCCAGAGGGGCTTATAATGAGTCATTGCAACATGCAGATGACGTTATTCATGCCGACATCCAGATCCTACAACTAATGATGATGATCCCAAAGTGGTGTTCAGTCAGTAATTTAGATTTAGTGAGTTTTTCCTGTGTTTTTAGATGGAGCGTGTAATAATACAACATTTACTCAAGCACTTATATCATCTGAGATTCCATGTTCATTCTGAGCACAAATTTTATATAAATCTGTAAAAACAGATGAAAAGACACTCATAATGATCCAGCAACAGGACTGTACTGGGAATTAAAGTATTTAAAAGTTTTAAAAAGACAATGATATTTTTCCATTGATAAAATTATAAGCCTTATTTAAGCCCTAAATCCACTGACAGGCCCAGATTTGCGCTTCTCTTCTAACTACATACTATTTCTAATAATCTTTTCTTTTTTACTTTACACTTGATGGAGATGGAAAGTTTGGAGTAGCCATTACCAAAGACATTAAATTTGAATAATTGATATTTCACACAAAACAAGCAATTTAATTGGTGTGTTTTTATCATCTTCTTGCAGCCTACTTAAAATATATAAATGCAAAAATAGAACATATTCACATTCTGTTCTGTTGGAAGTTCACTAAGGCCACTTTCATAACTATTAGTCCCCATGCCAAATCCTTTAAACCTTTAGTCAACTTCAGTTGATCGTTTTGGATTCGCCTGCTATTTTGTTTGGTTTACAGAGAAAAAGAAAGAAGATGCTGTAGTTATTGAGATATTTATAGTAGTTATTGAATGACATGCTTTCAAAAGAATCATTTAATAAAAAGCAACTAGATTAAGGGTGTACATCTGTACTAGTTACAAAAGAAGAGATTTACTGGCCTAATAATGTTTATAATTTATTTGTAATGAGCAAAATTAGACTCATGTTATCAAACCTGAGCCCACCTTAAATTAAAACTATCTTGGCCCAATTTTTAAATAAATCTTTATTACCAAATAACTTTTTATTAATAGCTGTAATTTTAGATATTATTGTTTGTGTTCATCTAGGGGGCATTGGTGGCTCAGTGGTAGGTTTCTCGCCTATCATGCGGAAGGCCCGGGCTCGATTCCCAGCCAATGCCTCAACCCCAGCCACTGGATGCAGTGCCGGTCCCGAGCCCGGAAAAATGGGAGGGTTGCGTCAGGAAGGGCATCCGGCGTAAAACATTTGCCAAGTTGTTGTGCAGACCAGTTGGTCCGCTGTGGCGACCCCGAACAGGGAGCAGCCGAAAGCAACTGTTTGTGTTCATCTACCATTCGCTGTTGAAGAAATGTCATCAGTCTTTTCTGTAATTTTGGCCTTAGCAATAAGTTATCATAATACATTTTACATGCCAGTAGTATTCTGAATACCTGAGTTGCTTGTCGATACTTCACTTTGCATACTAGAGAAGTTTTTCTTTCCAACATGGAACATGTGGGTTTCAGTTTTACAAACCACTAAAGAAATTGAAATACTCTCGAACCAAAACCAAACAAGGCAGTATTAGTTGAGATGAATGCTTGTGCTGTGTTGTATTTGTGGCATAACACAATGACTATTGTGTGTTCAATTCCAATATCAGGTCCCACACAGAAAATGCCGGCCACTGCCACAGCCATGGATTTCTTCCAGCTCTTCGTACCTGACAACGTTATTCAGAACATGGTGACTCAGACCAACATGTACGCTAAGAAGTACCAGGAACGCTTTGGCAGTGACGAAGGCTGGACCAACGTGACGCCGGCTGAGATGAAAGCCTTCCTGGGTTTCGTGATCTCCACCAGTGTGCAGCGTTGTGAATCCGTCCTGAGCATCTGGAGCAGCGGCTTCTTCAGCAACCGCAGCATAGCACTCAAGATGAGTCAGGCACGCTTCGAGAAGATCCTTAAATACTTCCATATCGTGGCCTTTCGTTCAAGCCAAGGTGGTAATCAGGGCCTTTACAAGATCCAGCCCTTCCTGGATTCACTGCAGCAGAGCTTCAGCTGTGCCTTCCGGCCCTCACAAACACAGGTAGAGGAGCACATTAATATAACACCTTTTATTGACTACACAGTCTCCAGGTGCTTCAGCTAAAAGGATAGATCTATACAAGAAATGGAAGCACTTTAAATGAAGGTTCTTTCAACTAACATGATCTATTAATTTATCTATGTAATATATAGTTTGGTAACATCAGCTGATGTAGTAAATAGTTGATTTAGTTGTAATTAAATACAAATAAACAATTAAACAATTTAGTCAAATTAAATAATTAAGATGTATAATTATAATACATATAATATATATATATATATATATATATATATATATATATATATATATATATGTATATATATATATGTATATATATTAAAAATGTTTATTTTGCAGATTACTTTTGCTGGATTTAAAAAACCAAATAATTTCTTTCTTCAAATAATGTTAGAGTTGTCTGTTCTAAGGCTTGATATGAAAACCCTATTCTACCTGTGTTTACATTATAGCTATTGTTTACAAAAAAGTTCAATTGTGAGTGTAGTATGCTGAAGAAGCTATTTTTTCCCCCAACCACATTGCTACTTTTCCATTAGAGGATCTAATACAGTAATCTGTTTTTTCTATAAAAAGTTTGTTTACAACACACATTAAGTAATGCGACAGTTTTCCTAGTGCATAATGAAGAAAACAGCAAAGCAATGTTCAGATTTTTATTTACAAAACTCAGTAAAGTTATATGTTAGCTTTTTGGCAAGCTTTAAATGTTTTTGTTCAGTAAAATCTTTAATGAGATCTGTACTTTTGTATAATGAGCCACTGAGCTGACAGAAGCCAGTTTCAGCCATTACCAAGGGACCCCACAAATTCCTACCAAATCTTGGCTGTATTAAATCGTCAGAAACTAGGACAGTCGGGACGGCTGAGCGGTTCTGTGCCAGCAGGAAGTGGGTTGGGGATTTTAAGGCGAAACATTGGTCCTCCAACTGTAATTAGAAGCAGTGCAGACGTGCCACCTGTCAAGCTCTCTCCCTCTTAACTCATCTGACTCTCCCCATGGTTTAGAGGCTATGTTCAGAGTCACTTTGTTTAGATGTACTGAGCATCAAGGAGTGTTCCTGGCGATGATTTATGGTGCTGATTAAGCTCCCTGTAATGGATTCTGTTGGTGGTGTCTGCAGAGACCGCCATTCCATTTAAACATGCCAAGAATCACTGAAAGAACCACTTCCACCAATTAATGCTTAGAGCATTATCATCTGAAGAACACATTTTTACACTTGTACATTTATCTTTAGTGTTTAAGCCACCACAGGACACAGTGTTCGATTCAGGAAGTGTGTGAGGGACTTGCCTAGCCTTAGGTGTTAGAATAGGTGTTAGAAATTTTACACATAGCATGTCATTTTCTGGAGGCAGCACATGAGCCCAGCTTCTCACGGCAAGTAAGAGAGAGAGAAAGACTACAGAGAAAGGAGCTTTTACCCAGGTTCCATGCACATTGCAGGGAAGATGACCCACTTGCCAGAGCTAATGTTTAAATGTGAGCCCGAGCAGGGATTGTACTGGTTTACATGTGAGGGATTTGACACATTGCTACTACATTACTACATTCCTACTACAAGGAATTTCACTTCTACATAAAGTAACAGAGGTAAAAATGTCACTCTGCCTTGCCCAGTTCAGGTTTTTGCTCAACAAAAAGCATTTCTATGATTTGTTTACTCTTTAAACCCAGCTGCCATCCATGCCCAGGAACATAAAGCCCTGCCTCCCAGTAGTAACTAGCGAGCTAACTTACCATCAAATTTTCCTAGGCTAGTTCCAACAATATGTACCCTAAAACTAAAAAAGATTAGTGAATTGATCATGCAACAATGGCTCAGGAAGTCTAGCTGAGTTTGGACTTTTGTAGATCATGTACAGGTTCAGCTGCTGACTTCTGCATCTGATTGACCTGCACTGTTCATCTTACATAGCTAGCTAGCTAGCTAGCTAGCTAGCTAGATAGATAGATAGATAGATAGATAGATAGATAGATAGATAGATAGATAGATAGATAGATAGATAGATAGATAGGCAGATAGATAGGCAGATAGATAGATAAGCACACAAATAAACAAAAGCCACTGGTTCAATTGTTTTTCCAGTTTGCATTACCTGTTTAAAGTTGTGATGGTAACTTCATCCCCTTTTAAAGTCAACAGGATTCTACACCGTGAAAAAAGAGATGCTTCCATTGCTTATGGTTTCATTACTTTTTTGGCAACAGATTATTGTTTTTCCCTAAAACATAAAAGTCTGGCAAAGATGATTGCTTTCACACTGAATTCCAGCATGTTTGTGGAGTAAAGGGCATTGGAGAGTGTGTATGTTTTATTTTCAGGTTCTTTTACCTGCACACTGGCATAACAGAGTATAAAGATCTGTAAAGGCTGTCCACTCAGCAGCTGTCTTTGTGGCTCTCCTGGGAAGATAGTGTTTCAGTCGTATGTCTGAAAATTAAGACTTGTATACCAGTAGTGAATCAGCAAGATTAACAAAAAGACAAGAAACACACACACACAATACAGATTCTCTCCATCACTAATGCAGCAAAGCTTCTGTGCATCGATCTGTCAGTATAATGATCTGAAAGGACATCTGACATCTTTAGCACTGAGGTGATTGGAAATTTTTACAGGCGGCACAGAATTTCTCTAATGTTGTGTGTTACGCATTGCCCTGTTCATATCTTATGCAGTGTCCTGCCTCTACTCTAACCATTTCTGGTCAGGATGAAACACTGCACCCAATAAAATGAATTGTTCCAATAAGGTTGAGCAATAATTCATTTTTCTGATTAACAAATGGACTGAGCTGCCACAGTGAATGCATCATTGCCAGTTCAGCCAATTCAATTCGCACTTCCCATGAATCCAAACATGCTGCACTCTCCAATCTTGGCGCATGCACACATATTTAACAGTTCACAAGGAAACTGGATGAAGATGGATAAAGGGTGTATTGGAATAATTTCTACAACTAAAAATTGCCATGGTGTGCATCATAAAACATATCCAATCCCTAAACTTTAAAGTACTGTTATGTTTACAAGCACTATGGTGATTTGTAAACCAAGCCAAATCAGATTCATACACTACATGGCCAAAGGTTCGTGGACACCTAAACATCACACCTATACATGAGCCTTTAAAAAAATCCTACCACAAAGTTGAAAGCATTGAAAGAATTGTCAAGAATGTCTTTGAATGCTATAAACTTCAGAGTTTTCCTTCACTTGAACTAAGAAGCCCTAATCTGCTCCAGCATGACGATGCCACTGTGAACAAAGCAAGCTCCATGAAGACATGGTTTGCTGAGGGATGAGTGGAAGAACTTGAGTAGCCTGCAAAGAGCCCTGACTACACCTGCTAGGAGGATGTATTGAAATGCTGACTGCACCCCAGACCTTCTTGCCCAACATCAGAGCCTGGCCTCACAAAAACTCTTGTGGCTGGATGGGAAATTCCCACATCCACGCTCCAAAATCTATTGGAAACCCTTCCTAGAAGAGTGGATCTTATTATAACAGTAAAAGGAAGATTAAATCTGGAATTAAATGTTCAGAAAGCACATGAAAGGTGTGATGGGAAGATGTATTTGTTTTTCTCCATATAGTGTACTAAAGCTTACAATGAAGACATGTGGGAGAGTACCACCAATCTGTTAGTGAAATTGTTAGAGAAATTTATTTAATAGTGTAGAGAACTGATTTGAATTCTGCCAAATTGCCTGATGATTTTATTCCAACCAATAAATTTGTATTCTTAGATTGTTAGTTGTGTTTTACTGTGTTTATCTACACTAAGACGATGAATCAGGAGGTTCATGATATTAAACCACTGTATAATCACTTGTGCCTGAGCTGATCTAAGTCTGATCACTGAGTCATTTGATCTAAAAGACCAGATGTGTGGATAATTTACTCTAAATCCTGTTTTTTTTTTCAGTCTTGAGATTTTACACCACAGTCGTTACTTACAAGTTGCAGTTAAACAGCTGTAAGATGGATGAGTCAAGCCAACTGCCTGTCTTGGCTTTGTTTTATCCTCCGCTGGTGTCGTCAAGGTCCCTGGTGTCACACAGTCGAGAGACACAGCATCAAACACTCGTCTGTCATGAGTAAACGAACCACCATCTGCTCGCTGGCATTTTTTTCACTTCTATGGCAACATTGCCTTGGCAGCGCAGGCTGTGCCAGCTTGTCCTTGAAGACTTCCCAGGCAGGGCACAGAGCCAGCTCATCATCTCATCTACTATATATGAACAGCTGCACAGACACACAGGGGAATCAGTGAGTCAGCACGCATGCACTTCTGACTCCTACTGATTCGCTCTGTAGTTTAATCCAGCACTAACTTACTGCCTCCTTTCAGTTTAGGATAGTAATTCCACCAAAACTGTGCACCTTGATGATAATTGTGTCCATCAACAAATTCAGTTAAGTTTACCTTTCAGCTCTCAGTGTGACCATGTGCTGTACCTCAGGTTCTGCATGAACCCCTGATCGATGAAGACCCTGTGTTCATCACCACATGCACAGAGAGGGAGCTGCGAAAGAGGAAGAAGAGGAAGTTCAGCCTGTGGGTGCGACAGTGCAGCTCCACTGGCTTTATCTGTCAGGTTAGTCAGCGATAACGTTTTGTTTCACTATTCACATGCACGAGATTATAATCCTTAATACAACTATCAAGAGACTACTGTATATGTAATAAATCACAGGAAGTACTCTCATGATGTAAAGACATTGCTGCATACTATTCATTTACTACCATTATCTACACTGCAAGTCAACCGTGTCACTCAGCATATATTATTGTAATGATTTAAGTTCAAGAAACTTGATGGTTAATACTGTAAAATTACAAATAGAAAATCTACTACAACTAAGAATGAAATACAATTCCAATACAATTGAAATACAATTCCAATGAATGCAGAATGCAGGCACGGTGGCTAGCACGTTTGCCTCACACCTCCAGGGTTGTGGGTACAATTCCTGCCTCTGCCATGTGTGTGTGGAGTTTGCATGTTCTCCCCGTGCCTTGGGGGTTTCCTCCGGGTACTCCGGTTTCCTCCCCCGGTCCAAAGACATGCATTGTAGGTTGATTGGCATCTCTAAATTGTCTGTAGTGTGTGTGTGTGTGTGTGTGTGTGCCCTGTGATGGGTTGGCACCCCGTCCAGGGTGTATCGTGCCTTGATGCCCGATGACACCTGAGAATAGATTGGATAAGCGGTAGACAATGAATGAATGAATGCAGATCAGTAGTAGAACAGTATGTGAGAAAAAAGTATTTTTTCTTCAGTGCATGAGCACCTTATAAACAGATATGAAAGGAGAAATTTTCTTGTCTTTGTTTTGTTTTCAGTATATAGCCTAAATATTTCAGTTTATTTTCAAGATCAGAATTTGAGTATAGTTAAGCAAATTTGTGCACCCAAATGAGATCAAATCAAGCTGGTTGACCATATTGAAATATGTAACATGTATATTATTAATGTTTAATTTAATTGAAGAAATTATATTTGTAATGTGCTGTTATAGGAAAATAATTAATGCCTGTGTGGTGTGATGTGGCCTAGCTGTTTCAGCTCAAAGTTGATTATTTTCCCATAACAGCATGGCCTATAGTGCTTTATTGTTCTTACACCACAGCAGTTTGCCAATACAACTTTTACATATGGCATAAGATATTAAACATTCAATATTTAAGTGGGGGGCACAGTGGCTTGGTGGTTAGCACGTTTGCCTCACACTGCCAGGGTTGGGGGTTCAATTCCCGCCTCCGCTATGTGTGTGTGTGTGTGTGTGTGTGTGTGTGTGTGTGTGTGTGTGTGTGTGTGTGTGTGTGTGTGTGTGTGTGTGTGTGTGTGGAGTTTGCATGTTCTCCCCGTGCCTCGGGGGTTTCCTCCGGGTACTCCAGTTTCCTCCCCCAGTCCAAAGACATGCATTGTAGGTTGATTGGCATCTCTAAATCGTCGTGTGTGTGTGTGTGTGTGTGTGTCCTGCAATGGGTTGGCACTCCGTCCAGGGTGTATCCTGCCTTGATGCCCAATGACACCTGAGATAGGCACAGGCTCCCCGTTACCCGAGAATAGATCGGATAAGCGGTAGACAATGAATATTTAAGTGTTTTTGCCTTTGAGTACAGAAACATCATGGAAAGTTGATTGGTATTCCAACAGTAACGTTAGTTCTGACTGCTTGTATACAATGACCACACTGTGCAGATTTATGTACATCTGAAGGAGGGTTCTGGTCCAGACGGACTCGACACTCTGAAAAACAAACCGCAGCTCCACAGTCTGGTGGCCAGGCAGCTCTGTCAGAACCTGTCTGGACGTAACGCCATCATTTTCACCGGCCCCAGCATCACCAGTCTCAGCCTGTTCCAGGAGTTTGAGAATCAGGGTGAGCACTGCAACTCTCATCCACATACAATCACTCGATTTTTATTACTTCTATTTCTTCTGCTCCTTATAGTGTGCTATGCGCTTATTAGAATTGACTGCATAATGAGAAAGTGTTCACATTTGTTAGACTTGAAACAAAATCTTTGCTGAATCTCAGTTTGCAGAAAGCTGTTTCTCAACTCTTACTGTGTTCAATTAGTGCTGACATTCTGAAACTGTATAAATAGAGAGTGGTTACAGTGTTTGATCTTGAGGTTTAACTCACCCACTCACACAGGACACAGAATGTTTGTTCCCTTACCATCTGGGAAAAGGTACAGAGCCATCAAGTCACACACAAACAGACTAAAGAGCAGTTCTTTCCAAAAGCAGTATCTGTCATCACCCCCTTACACCCCCCACCACCCCCCCGCCCCCCATCAACCACCCCTTCACAACTGTTCAAGGACTAAGGACAATTTTCAACTAAACCAATCATTTGCTACTACTCCTTCCTCCTATAACTGTTAATGACTAAGGATCTATGATTAGCGACTACTCTCTAAGACAATTTACACTAAAGCGATCTTTGCTGAGACATTGTCATCATCAGAATATGGAATATACACTGTTCAAGCATAACATTATGACCACCTGACTGATATTGTGTTGGTCCCCCTTTTGCTGCCAAAACAGCCCTGACCCATCAAGGCATGGACTCCACTAGATCCCTGAAGGTGTGCTGTGTTATCTGGCACTAAGATGTTAGCAGACTTACATGACTTAAAGGATACTTTTGATAGACACTGACCACTGCAGACCGGGAACACCCCACAAGAGCTGCAGTTTTGGAGATGCTCTGATCCAGTCGTCTAGCCATCACAATTTGCCCCTTGTCAAACTCTCTCAAATACTTACACTTGTCCATTTTTCCTGCTTCTAACACATCAACTTTGAGGACAAAATGTTCACTTGCTGCCTAATATATCCCACCCACTAACAGGTGCCATGATGAGGAGATAATCAGTGTTATTCACTTCACCTCTCAGTGCTCATAATGTTATGCCTGATGGGTGGGAAAGGGTTTCTTCCAGGTACTCCAGTTTCATCCCCTAGACATGTGTTGCAGGCAGATTGGCATCTCTAAACTGTCCATAGTGTGTGAATGTCTGATTGAGCTATGACACATATTGACAGTATCAGATATTTTAGTATTTTGAAGATTCAGTGTTAGTAACAGGAGCCTAATATGCCACAGTTTCAGCACCAAAATGTTTAATAAATTATTCACTGGCTGAAAAATTAGGAGTCTCCGAAGCTTCTTCAAAATCTGCCAGTTAGGACTGCTAGCTTGAAAATAAAATTTGGCCCCTGAGAGTTTGGGCCCTTGACAAAAGGTAGCTACATCTATAAGTCCTTAATATTAAACCCTTGGTAGTAAGAATAGGATCACTGATTGAGAATTAGTATTTTCTGGCCAGGCTGGAAAGCAGGTTTAAGAAGCACTCATTAACTCCCAGTATGATGTAAGGAATAGGTGGGAAGGAACAACTTGGTAAAAAAGTTCATACTAAAACTGTATTAAATCTCCTAATTCATCAGCACATGCCACAAAGAACTCTGCAGCTGTAAATATGTCCTGTAGTTTTATTAATTGCAATTGTGGCCATGTTTTTTTTCCCTTTATTGACCATTTTCCTGTAAATATTTTTTTAAACCTGAAACTAAACACTGTTGCTCAGTATACAGCATCTTCCTGCAGTAAGTCAGCAGGTCAACATGGTATGTCTATCAATATCGCCAAAGAAATGTCACACTACAAAATATTATCAATATTTCAGAACACAGATAAACTCCGTTTTTATCCACAGCAAAAAAAAAACAACTGTGTGTTTCATATCAAAAGACTTAATTTTCCTTCTTGGTCCTTGTTAATTACTACTTTTATGTTAATGTTTGTGGTTAACTGCTCCCTATTTGCTCCTTTCTCATGACACACATAGTGCCATTTCAGATTAATCACAAGATTTGGATTTAATTTGTATTTGTTGCTAGAAACCTCAGCAAAAGTTCGTGTGTGTATATGTGATATATGTAATTAGCATTATCATGTTACCCAACTCGGGGCACAGTGGCTTGGTGGTTAGCACGTTTGCCTCACACCTCCAGGGTTGGGGGTTCAATTCCTGCCTCCGCCATGTGTGTGTGGAGTTTGCATGTTCTCCCTGTGCCTTGGGGGGTTTCCTCCCCCGATCCAAAGACATGCATTGTAGGTTGATTGGCATCTCTAAATTGTCCGTAGTGTGTGAGTGAATGAGAGTGTGTGTGTGCCCTGTGATGGGTTGGCACTCCGTCCAGGGTGTATCCTGCCTTGATGCCCAATGATGCCTGAGATAGGCACAGGCTCCCCGTGACCCGAGAATAGATCAGATAAGCAGTAGACAATGAATGAATGAATGTTAACCAACTTTAATCCAGCTGCTACAAGCAAGGTCAAGTTCAGAAGCTGAAATCTGATGTGTGAAAATTTCAAATCTATGCCACAGCCTAAAAGTATATGAAGTGTTGAATGAGCTACTCCATTCCATCTAAAAAAGGAAGCTAATGCTGTAAGGCTTTCTCTTGTTGTGGATTGTGTAGATATCTACTGCTGTGGGCTGCTAAGCACCAGGAAGAGCGACTGCACCGGTTTGCCTGCATCCATGCTGCGTAACCCTGAGGGCCTTCAGCAGCGCGGCCAGTCCCACATCAAGATGAAAGGCAACATGTCAGTCATCAGCTGGTACAACAAGGGCAACTTCCGATTCCTCTCCAACGCCTACTCACCCATCAAGCAAGGTACAGACAGTAGCCCTGAGACAGCAGATCATGTAGGGAACTCATGGAGCTCAGAGCTTTTCTGCTGGTGATGATTTCAGATCTGAGAACTGACAGAGAGCCACACCTGGGTTTTTGAGCAAAATTCTTCAGCATTAAATTCCTGGGCTGGATTTTTTTTGTCTTGAAATGGCAACTAAATGGCATGGCCACTGACATCAGACACGCCAAAAATACCCACATATGTAAATATATATACATGCCAGTTGTCTGATACTTGACTTGTAGTGAGGTTCCACAAAATTATTAGGAATCAGGGAAATTAAGCCAGTAGACTACAGATAACGTCTTACTATATGACAACGTCTTATTCAGTGTTCTTTTGTGGTTGAAGGAATTCAAATTTCTTTTGCACAGCATCCAATCATACCACTTTCTTTGTAATTATTATACAGTTTTGTGTCACAACTTGCCACAATACCCAATTAGTATACACTCCACCTACTCTTCTACCCACAAGGTTTGATTTGGCTCTACAGAGTTGTGCACCAAAAAAAAAAAAAAAAAAAAAAAAAAAAAAAAAAAACCTGCAACACATTGAGCTCATAAGAGGAAAATAGAGTATTGAAACAGGATTAAACTGGACCAGTTCACAGAATTGCTGATGGGCTGCAGGAAAATGTCTGTGGTTGGTCATCTATCATATTAGTCACAATTCCTCTTTCTGGGAAAATAGGTGTTCCTGGCCACAGTTATTGACGAAACTCACCAGATAATTAATTCTAAAAGTCTGGCTTTCAAGACTAAAAGACTATATAATTTTAGTGCTGATCTTTAAGAATAAGGGTGACGTGCAGAGTTGCAGAAACTATAGGGGGATAAAGTTGATGAGCCATACAATGAAGCTATGGGAAAGAGTAGTGGAAGCTAGGTTAAGGAAGGTAGTGGACATTTGTGAGCAGCAGTATGGCTTCATGCCCAGAAAGAGCACAACAGATGCAATTTTTGCTCTGAGAATTTTGATGGAGAAGTATAGGGATGGTCAGAGGGAGTTGCACTGTGTGTTTGTAGACTTGGAGAAAGCGTATGACACGGTGCCAAGAGAAGAGCTGTGGTACTGTATGAGGAAGTCAGGAGTAGCAGAGAAGTATGTCAGAGTGGTGCAGGACATGTATGAGAGGAGCAGGACAGTGGTGAGGTGTGCTGTAGGTCAGACAGAGGAGTTCAAAGTGGAGGTGGGACTGCATCAGGGATCGGCTCTGAGCCCCTTCCTGTTTGCTATAGTGATGGACCAGTTGTCAGAGGAGGTCAAACAGAAGTCTCCTTGGACAATGATGTTTGCAGATGACATTGTGATCTGTAGTGAGAGCAGGGAGCAGGTGGAGGAAAACCTGGAGAGGTGGAGGTTTGCGCTGGAGAGAAGAGGAATGAAAGTCAGTCGTAGTAAGACTGAGTACATGTGTGTGAATGAAAGGGAGGGAAGTGGAACAGTAAGGTTACAGGGTGAAGAGGTGAAGAAGGTACAGGAGTTTAAGTACTTGAGGTCAACAGTCCAGAGTAATGGAGAGTGCGGGAAAGAGGTAAAGAAGCGAGTGCAGGCAGGTTGGAAAGGTGTCGGGAGTTCTGTGTGATAGGAAAATATCAGCGAGAATCAAGGGGAAGGTGTACAGGACAGTGGTGAGACCGGCCATGCTGTATGGTTTAGAGACAGTGTCAATGAGGAAGAGACAGGAGTCAGAGCTAGAGGTAGCAGAGCTGAAGATGTTGAGGTTCTCTTTTGGAGTGACAAGATTGGACAGGATTATGAATGAGTACATCAGAGGGACAGCTCATGTTGGACGTTTGAGGGACAAAGTTAGGGAGGCCAGATTAAGATAGTTTGGACATGTTCAGAGGAGGGAGAGTGAGTATATTGGTAGGAGAATGTTGGACATGGAGCTGCCAGGCAGGAGGCAAAGAGGAAGACCAAAGAGGAGGTATATGGATGGAATTAATGAGGATATGAAGCTAGTGGGTGCAAGTGTTGAGGATGCAGAAGATAGGGATAGGTGGATAGATTCGCTGTGGCGACCCCTGAAGGGAAAAGCCGAAAGAAGAAGAAGAAGAATTAATGTT
This sequence comes from Hemibagrus guttatus, assembly GCA_033459395.1. Lineage (NCBI taxonomy): Eukaryota > Metazoa > Chordata > Actinopteri > Siluriformes > Bagridae > Hemibagrus > Hemibagrus guttatus. The sequence goes on from JAUCMX010000002.1 coordinate 24,052,570, forward strand.
GCTTTTAGTGACTGTGTATAGTAGTAGATTAGAGTAGTAGATTAAATACACTGGATCCCCATTATAGCTTTGTATGCCTATCTGATGTGAAGTTAAAGAAAGAGTAAACATTATTGTAATACATTTGATTAAGTTTGTTTGAATTATGGGTGGAATAGGGATGAGTCAGTAGTACTGGTGACTCTCACAGCTCCAGGGTACTTGGCTTGTTCCTAAGATAAGGTTACTATGTACTACATTAAATACATTGTTTTCTCCATGTGTGTTTTGTGGGTGGGGTTGCCAGTTTGTCCCTCTGCCCCGAAAACATGGCAGTAAGTGTCCTGTCTAAGACAAACTGCCCCTGGTGTAAATATGTATACACGATGCCCTGTGGTGGACTCACATCTCATTCAGTGTAGATTTCTATCTTGTGCCCAGTGTTCATCTGTCATAGACACAGGCTCACCTGAACTGGACACTTGAAGATGAAAAACACCAGGTTAAAGATTTTTTAATCTTTAACTGTCCAGATGATAAGCCTCTATCCAAGATAGCCTCAGATTCCTTACACTCCTGTAAGTCAAGAACAGGAACCCAGTGTGTTTCTCTGCTGTTGTAGCTCATCCACCTGAAGGTTTAATGTTTTGTTCATGCTGAGATGCTTTTCTGCTCAGTTCATTCAAATCTTGCAAATTTCCTCTGATCTATCTTATCAAGGTGTATCAGCCTGCAAACCTTCTGCATGTGCACAGGATGTTTTTTTTGCACTCTCTTTAAATTCTGGAGACTAAGGTGTGATCCCAGGAGATCAGCGGTTTCTGAAATACACAAGCCAGCCCAACTGGCACCAACAACCATGTGACGTTGAAGGTCACAGAGATCACACTTTTTTCTTTATTCTGATGTTTGATGTGAACATTAACTGAAGCTCTTGACCTGTGTCTGCATGAATTTCTGCATTGTGCTGCTGCCAGATGATTGGCTGATTGGATAACTGCATGAATGTGTAGGTGTTCCTAATAATGTGGTGAGTGAGTGTGCATAGCATAAAGTATATATAGTGTATGTAAGTACTGCATGTATACTGTAATTAATAAGTATTTGTATTGAAAAACGTAAAGTCAGTTAAAAAAGTAGAGCAGTGCTCTGAATATCCGCCTAACCACAGAAACTGCAAACGTTTGCTAGTTTGCTCTCAGGAAGCATTGTGTGTGTCGGGTTGTGTGCCGTTGCATTGAACAAACACTGTAGATGCTGATGGATTATGACACACGAAGCTCCATCACATTATGTTTTCTGCCAGGCTTTGATTTGATGCCTTGATGACTTCTGACAGCAGTTTGACGTGCGACATGTGAATTTGCTGGTGACAGATTTGTATTAAAACCGCAGGGCTTTTTTCCCCCCCACTGCATACTGGATTCCCTGCACCTACACATCTGCCTGATTGGCAGGAAGAAATAATACTTTTCTTGTTTTCCCATTAATGGGTGCCAAGCGTTGGCAGAATTTCAGTTATTCTAACACTAACCTCGTCCAGGTCGATCCTGGGCTCAGCCTACAACTAGGTGTAATGATGAGAGCATCTCTTTTGGGTTATTTCTGAACACACTGCCACATGGGGAAAGTATTAATGATATGGCAACCGGGGAATAACTCCAGATTGCTCCAGGCAAAGACAGTGTTTTGGTTGTTAGTGGACTGAGTGACAGTGTAGCTCAGAGATGAAAGCTCCCAGGTGCTGGAACGACGTATGTGATGGAAAAATAGAAGCTGGAAAACGATAAAGGTGAACCTTTGTCTGTATATAATGCTCAGCCCTGATGCAAATCAAAAGTGAAAACAAGCATCGAGTGGATTTTTCATCCTATCCAATGAAAGCATATCTCCTTCTACTGCAATAACTAATCCACTAATCCATTCATTAATCTACTCACAAAAAGCCCCCAAAAACTAAATATGACCTTATTATCATATGAATGAAAAGCTCATGTGGATGAAGGAAGCTTTTTTTACTGCCCAACAGATTGTGATAACCAATCTGAAGTCATTTGGATACAGATTTTGGTCTTCGTTATTAAAGGAACGGTCTTTGTAATACTTCGATCAAACATAGAGGAATTTAATTCGCAGAATTGCCGCATGAATTAAATTTTATTTTATTTCTATACGCATTGTCGAAAAGCATCGATACAGAAATACAGATGCAGCTTTAGATTATAAATTAAACATCATAGATTTAGACTCCAAGGAGAAGTCATCTGCTTCACTGACACCTGATAGCGTGACTGTGAATAATTACAGCATAATGTTATAGAAGAGTAAATAGTACTAAAGATGATGAAACGATGGTCAGTATGAGCTTTAGGATTCGAGCAGCAGTTCTTTTGTATATCTGTGAATCTTTGCAAATCATATTGTGGGACTTTTATGGGATTTTCATATTCTGATGTTCCAATAAACTGCGAACAAGAGGTGTGTTATGGGAAATGGTCTTTCTACCACTGTACAGCACTGTGGGTCCTGATACTGTAAAGGACACACACCTCATCGTTAATCCTGAAGACACTGCAAGACAACCGAGAGAATAAATCCACCTCCAGATCTTATTATAGCTGCACGCCTGTTTCCACACTGTTTATGTGACCTGGCAATATTTCACTCTAATTATAAAGGAAGCTCCATAATGTAACAGGAGTGAGCTCATGTTTCACCCAGAGCATGGAATGATGAGTGGTTTACATCCAGCGGCACTGGGCTGCAGTCATTCAAGCATGTCATAGTGTTTAATAAACAGTGATTTAATTCTGATGATCTGCAACCAAGGGTTTTAATTACACAAACACAATAACATATCAGGCCCTTTCTCTGCACAAGTGGCCGTGTAAATGTTGTTTTAATTGTCTATTGTAGCTAAATAATAGATATCTGACTTCATCTGCTGTCTCCATGTTTGTATAAGTAATTCGTTTACATGTTCACTGATGCCACACTGGAGAAGATGGAGCACTGTACAGGACACTGAGTTAAGCATATGTGTAGTGAGGGTTTAATATGGCATCGCAGACATCCGGATTCAGACCTTGCGTGTAACTATGGGCTAAACTATGGGCACATGAGAGTTCCACAAGTTGGGTGTGTTTGCCTAAAACAGGGGTGTGTCTCAGCTTTGTGTATGTTTCTTGTGTGAGGAACTGTATCAGATCACATGAGAATCAGTATTAAGTTCCATCTGACAATTCGATGCCACCTTTAATAATACATTATGCGGAAATTCATGTTGTGGCCAAAAACTATTCTCCAAAATACATGGAATGCCATTAAACGCCAATATTAAATACACTATATTGGCAAAAGTTTTGGGACACCCCTCCAAATCGTTGAATTCAGGTGTTGTTTTTCAGGGATTGGGCTTGGCCCCTTAGTTCCAGTGAAAGGAACTCAATGCTTCAGCATACCAAGATATTTTGTACAATTTCATTCTCTCAACTTTGTGGGAACAGTTTGGGGATGACCCCTTCCTGTTCCAACATGACTGTACACCAGTGGTCATGGATGAGCGAGTTTGGTGTGGAGGAACTTGTCTAGTCTGCACAGAGTCCTGACCTCAACCTGATAGAACACCTTTGGGATGAATTTGAGCTGAGACTGTGAGACAGACCTTCTCGTGCAATATCAGTGCAATGACCTCACAAATGCACTTCTAGAGGAATGGTCAAAAATTCCCATAAACACACTGCTAAACCTTGTGGAAAACCTTCCCAGAAGAGTTGAAGCTATTATAGCTGCAAAGGGCGGGCCGACTCCATATTACATTCATGTGCATGTAAAGGCAGACGTCCCAGTTTTGGCCTGGCTCGCAGTCTCCGTTCTAATTCATCTCAAAGGTGTTCTATCAGGTTGAGGTCAGGACTCCAAAATGTCTTGGTTTGCTGAAGCATAAGAGTTGCTTTCACTGAAACTAAAGGGCCAAGCCCAACCCCTGAATTCAATGATTTGGAGAGGTGTCCCAAAACTTTTGGAAATATAGTGTACACACATATGAACATAAATAATTCATAGTGCTGTCCCTTAAAATTTAATAAAACAAATAAACAAAAGCCCTTTGAAGAGCTTGAGCACCGTATGTGTTTATAGATACATTTATAAATTAGCTGTTATGAGTGATCGATCGGCTTGTCCTTCAATCCACAGGCACATTGTCTTTAAAGGAGAGTGCATTGAATTAACTAACGCATTAGCTTTCTCATACTTTAACCCGAATTAATGATGCGGTGGATCAAGTGTTATTTTATAAGCTGTCAAATGACAGGGGAAAAAAAAAAAAAAAAGTCAACAGTTCAAGTAAACAGTTACTCATCATTAAATCCTGAGTATTCCTTGACCATCTGCATTTTTGCTCCATTTGATCTCTGGGAGTACAGACATGGAGCTCCAGTGTGGATGAAATGCAGGGCTGAGGACTGGGTAGAGCGCCGCTGGTTTAAACACTACCTATAGTGATGCATTGAAGTATAGTGGAGTGTAGAGTGATTTCATTTTGTGAGCACATTGTGTTTTCTGTGCTCAGAAACTGCTGAATGACCTGATTAAAAACCTCAAAATGCTCTATACTAAGCTATAAATAAACTCCTGTACAACTTCTTTTGATAACTATTTCTTTTTTTTGACCTTATATATATATATATTTTAGCTGCTTAAAATTGTAAAATATCTGATATATTCCTAGCTCCTTAAAATTGTTCACAGCAGTCGGGTTATAACGCAGCATACACAGTGTCCGCAGCGGTTGTGTACAGATTTCAGACATACGGCTGATGTATCTAGGTCATCCTGACACTTGTGCTCTGGTTTTTAGGTGTGATCATTAAGAGGAAGAGTGGAGAAATCCCGTGTCCTCTGGCTGTGGAAGCTTTCGCCGCACACCTGAGCTACATCTGCAAATACGATGACAAGTACAGCAAGTGAGTTTAATGTCATTAGCAAATCGGTGGTGCTCTATATATTGTGAAAAATCCTCACAAAATATGTATCGCATAAATAAACATATCACAGCAGTTCAACATGGGGTTTTTTGGCGCTTCCGAATGAGTCCCTGCATAAGTGGCAGCTATGGAAACTATTAGAAGCTTGTAATTATAAACGTGTGATTTTCATTTTAAGCCTCTACAAAGGTTACATAGTAAGAATGTTAAACTTAGAAATGGAAGTTCACTTACTGCTTTAAAAACTGTTTCAACTCACAAGTAGTCAAGACAACAGATTATGCCAAGTTTAATTTTTGAAAACATATGAACTTGAGTTCAGTGTCTAAAACTTGCCATGACAATCGGAGTTAAAGAGAAGAAATAAGTTCACATCATTGCCTAATATTGTGTTGGTCCCTCTTTTGCTGACAAAACAGTCCTGACCCGTCATGCACTGTGTATTCTGACACTTTTCTATCAGAACCAGCATTAACTTCTTCAGCAATTTGAGCAACAGTAGCTCGTCTGTTGGATCGGATCACACGGGCCAGCCTTCGTTCCCCATGTGCGTCAGTGAGCCTTAGCCACTCATGACCCTGTCGCCGGTTCACCACTGTTCCTTCCTTGGACCACTTTTGATAAATACTGACCAATGCAGACCGGGAACACCCCACAAGAGCTGCAGTTTTGGAGATGCTCTGATCCAGTCGTCTAGCCATCACAATTTGGCCCTTCGTCAAACCCGCTCAAATCTTTACGCTTGCTAATTTTTCCTGCTTCTAACACATCGACTTTGAGGACAAAATGTTCACTTGCTGCCTAATATATCCCACCCACTAACAGGTGCCATGATGAGGAGATCATCAGTGTTATTCACTTCACCTCTCACTGCTCATAATGTTATGCCTGATCGGTGTATAAAGTATGCAGCAGCAATGGAAGAGACCAAATCTAATGAGCTGTGATTTTAATCATTTTCGCAGGTACTTCATTTTCCACAAACCCAACAAGACTTGGCAGCAGGTCTTCTGGCTCACCATCAGTATCGCCATCAACAACGCCTACATCCTCTATAAGATGTCTGACGCCTATCACGCTAAACGTTACAGCCGTGCCCAGTTCGGTGAGAGGCTCGTCAAGGAGCTACTGGACTTGGACGACTGCTCACCTACAGAGTGACGTGACCGCATGCTGTTTCACACACGCACACACACACACACACACACACACACACACACAATCATGCACAGACAGTGACAGCTACTAAGCTGGGGCTGTCAGGCTCACGATAATGACGTTTCCACTCCTATCTGTGACAAATCAAAGCCGTGCCAAGTGTATTTGAAATCAGCAGTCCTCACAGCCTCTCCACGATACACCCCCCTCCTCCCGTCCGTCACAGGACCCTGTATATAAACCATCCCACTGTCTGTGTGTCTTTCTGCTGCATGATGAATGTAAGTGTACCACCCTGTAAATGTGTAATGATTTTTATGACATAGTGTTTGTGTAGTCTGAACCCTGTGATAAACCGTTTTGTGGATTTGCTCCTGTAGGTCTCAAGGACAACTTGCAGCACTGATTTAAAAAACAAAACCACAACAAAAAAAATGTACACGCAGCGATGAACATTCCTAACTGGAAATCAAGAATGTAGTGTCATTTACATTCATGGAAATGGAAGCGGCAAAGTCTTCCGAAATTTCTTGTCATTAGAAATTTTATTAATTTAGCTTCACTTTGCTGTTACAGTTCAGTGCAAAAGTTTGTATACCCTTAGTACAAAAGGAAGATTTATAGCAGAAAGACATTAAGTGTATCACGTTGCATGTTTTCTAAGAGTGGGAAAAAAAAGGCAAATAGTGTATGTTCGGATTGTAGTATTGTAACGAAAAATACCATCTCCCTTCCTAATAACTTCATTATTTCAATAACTTCATTAGTATTTCAACCCTTTACAGGTGCCTCTAGTCTCTTCCATATGCTCTGAACAGCCCTGATTTTAATATTTCACTTCCCAAATTTGTCCTGAGATATCTCTGTTCTGTCTCGACTGGAGTCATTTGGCCAGTCTTTGTCCATTCTTTTGACATACAGTGGAGCCTCTGCATAGGAATTTAATTTGAATTCTGAGCACGTTTGCCTCACACCTCCAGGGTTGGGGGTTCGACTCCCGCCTCCGCCATGTGTGTGTGGAGTTTGCATGTTCTCCCCGTGCCTTGGGGGTTTCCTCCGGGTACTCCGGTTTCCTCCCCCGGTCCAAAGACATGCATTGTAGGTTGATTGGCATCTCTAAATTGTGTGTGTGTGTGTGTGTGCGCGTGTGCCCTGCGATGGGTTGGCACTCCGTCCAGTGTGTTTAAATTTCTTGCAAAATTTAAATTCTTAAGGCAAACATTCGTAAGGGAGAGCATTCGTATGCTGAGGTTCCACTGTATCTCACAGACTTTATTTAAATCAGGTCTGTAGACTGAGAGGTTCATGTCATGTCATGAAGGTTAAAACCTCTACTCAAACTATAATCTGTTCATGTTTAACTTACATTTTCTATACAATTTCAAATGTGCAGAGGTGCCAACATTTAGAGTTAAGCCATAGCATTTATTTGGTTTTTCTTTTTTTTTCCCCCTGGGCAAGACTGTGTGATATCTTTGGTCAGTAAGAAATGGAGAAAAAGTGCTTATTGCTCATCCAGTGACAAACACACAGGTTGTTTTTTTTTTCTCTCTGCCTGCTGGGATTTTCTTGTCAATAATGTTGGCACCTCTGAGTACATTTTTATTAACATACCCAGAATCCAGAGGGGGTATAAAGACTTTTGCATTTAACTGTACCTCTTATTTATTCCACTGAAGGTCTTTCCTGATTCAGGCTGATATAAAAATATGGTCACAAGGGAGTGAACTATAAAAAACTCATGCACTTTCCCTCTCGATTTTTGCACTTTGGATTCCAAGAGAAATGTATAAAACAGACCAAAATGACATGATGACTCCAAATAAATGTGTAACCAAATTCGTCACATCCACCAAGAGGAATGAGTTCATGTGGATTTTCTGAGGCCTGAGGATAAGAACTGTGTGCTCTTCATTTCATTAGCATTCTGCACATTATCGTCCGTTATTCTTAATGCTTTGAGGAATTTTAATGCAGCAGCGAGTGAGTGTAAATGAGAAGAACACAGATTGTAAATAGATGTTACTGTGTGTACCATGGTAGGGTCGGTGTAATTGTGATGTTAGACTGAGCAAGGATATCAGGGGATGGATTCCTGCCCTTCATCTGACTGCCTGGAAAGTGAGTGAAGAAGATGGTAAAAGGTTACGACATGGCAACGAGATGCTTCTCAGATTTCAAAATGACTCATTTAACCCATCACTTCAGGTTGCCTAAGCTTCTCTGATGAAACATTCTGACAGGAATATGGATGAATATTTGTTCACGAAACTCAAACGTGAAAAATTTTCAGTAACACTTTACTGGATGGCTACGTCGTAGGAGTCAGTAAACACAGGACAAGATTTCACCACTGGATTTTTTTACATTTCTTTTGTAGTAAATTATAGCTGCTTGATGGACATTATTTACAGAAAATGATTTCATTGGGTATGTGTCTATGGGGATGTGGTAGCTTAGTGGTTAAGGGGTTGGGCTACTGCTCAGAAGGTTGCGAGTTTGAATCCCAGGTCTACCAAGCTGAGCCTCAGAGCAAGAAACTTACCCCTCAATGAGAAAGCGAGTCTGCCAAATGCCAGGAATATAAATGTATATATTTTATGGTGATGCACTCCACCTTGGGTCTGCTGCAGTGTGCATTTCTGAATGTCATCACCGGCTGCATGACACACATTGGTCAAATCATCTGGTTGATGTATGAACAGTTTTGAACAGGCAGATTAATTAGCATGCACAAATGAAAGACCATCTTTTCAGAATTGGAAACATTCAGGTGTCAAAACCTGAATAATAATTTCTTGAAAACTTCATTAAACACAAATAGATTATTTTTATTCATTTTCCTTAGTCTGCATTCATATAGTTAATTAGCTTAACACACATTAATAAATAATTTCATTTTTATTAGATCAGGCCAATAGGTTTTCCATACATACTTGCACATTTTCCTAGAAATATCATGCAGCATTTATGTATGCAATGAAATAACCATTCTGCTCCTGGCCTTCAGAAAAGTGTTACTGAAGATTCACTAATGAGTAAAAAAAAAACAAAAAAAAAAAAACTAAAAGCAATGTTGTAATGCTGCTGTGTACACTTGTAGTTCTGCTTGTCGTTTCTTCCATATCACTGTGCGATGGTCACATACGACACTGACCCCCTGACTGTGTGTCAGATGGATGCCAAAGGATTGCTGAAGCACTTAAAATGTTGGATGGCAAATAAGTAATAAGTAGAAAAAGGAAGCAAATTTGTCTAAACACAAGAAAGCAACTTTATCACACACTATCGCTCCTGAAGCTCTGGACCGGAAACTTACTGAAGCCATGTCAAATCCCTTCTCAGCTGTTTTCCACTTTACGGTTACTCTGGAGCTGTTAACTGCATCAGTGCTTTCTTGCGGTCATCACCTGCTCTTCTGTCCCACGTCCAGCTCAATAGTGAGGAAAAGAAACAGCATGCTGAGAAGAGGCAGATAAAATGGTGCATGCTTTCTTTACGGTCAGTCTGAACATAGTAGGATGATGTATGGTGTATAATTAAACATTTTCTAGCTGTATATTTTTGTTGAATGCAAAATGATTGTTTAATCTTTTTCTAAATGTCTTTTTTTTTTTTTTTTTTTTTAAATACAATGAACAGTAGTAGAGGTGTGCACATGACCTTTTTTTAATTCCTAATTTTGAAGGAATTGTCACTCGCCCTGTCCTTACCCGTGCCCAAAGAATTCCAACCCATCCTGCTGGCTCCCAAAAGAATTCTGACCCACCCTGCAGAACGTCAAAGGAATTCCATCTAAACCTACATACTACTAAAGGAATTCTGAGCAAAAACCCACTTCCCCTCTTACACCCAAATAAAATGTGATCAATTTTTCCTCACTCCCAGAGAAATTTACCAATCCTTGCGTCTCTGAAAAGAATTCATACACACCCTGTCCACTGCTGAAGGAATTCTGACCCATCTCACCCATCCAAAGGAATTCCTGCAAACCCCTGAAGGAATTCTGACCAAACTCACTGAAATAGGAATTCAAACACCTCCACACTGATACAGAAGGAATTCTGACCAATCCCACCTACCCCTAACAGCATTCCTGCTCACTCCCAAAGGAATTATGAACAAACACTTAAGAGAATTGACAGACCCCTGTCTCCTGAAGGTATACTGACTGTCCAATTCCATCCACACTTGATGGGTCTGACTGACTGTTTCCAAACCCTCCAACAGAGATTGTGACTGATTCTGCCCGTTCCATAAGGAATTCCAAAAAAAAAAAAAAAAATCCCACCTACCCCTAAAGGAATTATAACAGATCCTGTCCCATCCATCAGGAACTCTGACTAATCTTATCCATGTGCAGTGCAAGCAATCCCGTTGTATCCAACACAATAAAGACATGAGCATCATTTCATACCACCAGCTCCAGCAGTTTTTTATTTATTTATTTTTGAAAAGATTTTATACCAGAATGAAATGCTTTATTTAGGAACTGGTTAAATCACAGAAATGTCAGATTTCACCTTATAATTCTAAGATCTTGTCCTCATTTTAAACCAAATGGATTGTGGCATTTATTTCACTCAATTACACTGTTTTTGTGCTGCTGCCCAACTGTATCGCCAGCGATCCAATACACAGACGAGTGCCACTAATGTTTATTTCCTGTGATGCATCAGATGGTCTGAAAACATGAATGAAAGGGTTTATGGGATTTGAACCACACTTCCTCTCACTTTACTGTTCAGACAGAGTACCCTGTACCTGTAGAGAAGCCAAACCTTATCATCATAGGCTGCTGATTACCCGTGGCATATGATCTAGACGCATGTGCAGTTGACTGGCGTCAAAGCTGACGTGTCAGCATCTGCAGAATCTGAAGAGGAAAACATCTGTGCATCATTATTTGTAATATTATTAGAATTTGTTCATTTTTAAGACCTGATCATTTACATCGGACCAAATTTCAAAGAAAATAATAGACAAGGGACAAGACATTGTACATAATCCTGATCCTATAAATTTCCACAGCAGTAAATGACTGTAGTGACTCTAGTGTGTGTGAGCACGCACGTGTGTTGCTGTAAAACCTCTCGTGTGTCTTCCCATTGTGAATGATGAAGAACCTGTGCAAATGTTCTGTGTAATTTTCACCCATGACTGCACCACTCCACTTTAAGCTTTCCTTCACCTTTGTCAGTGTAACTTTACACCAATTTGCACACAAATAAATGGACATGACTCCCCCCCCCCCCTTTTCATTATTCAATGCAAAGGCAAGTGTGAACAAACTTCTGTTATTTGCTATTAGCGTGGTCAGAGGTGGTAAAAGTAATACAATTCTAAAAGAGTGATTAGTCTGAATTGAAATGAATACTACAGTAAAAGCTCGAATGCTAAAAAAAAATCTTTCAAAAATGTTCTTTAATTAAACATGGTCTAAAAGTATGAAATTATGAGTACATACATCTGCCAGTAATTTTAGTATTTATAATGGATTAATGTATCGCTTTCTTAAGGAACAAGGGAAATCGTTACCTAATGTAAACGTACAACAGCTATATTCCTGATCTCTCGATTGTTACCTAGCATGATAACAACTGATGAATGCTAATAGCTAGCTGTAACAATACAAAACTGCCTTCATTAATAAAGTACATAGCAGCTGGAGATAGCGAAGAGTAATTAGCATCAGGTCTCATTCTTACCGTCTTATCTGTTAAGGATTTGAATCGACTCTCTGAGGCTGCTGGTGCTGAAAAGTCACCACTACAGGATTACAGACAAATATACAGTGTAAAAGGATCAGACAGTTTACATTTTGGCTTTCTGTCCATGATTTCTTAAGAACACCAAATGCAGTAGCACAAACACTGAAGGGACTTTTGTGGAATAAAATTCTGATTAATGATTAACGATGTCCAGCAGAGGTCCTATCAAGCAGGGAAGGAGATGAGCTGATGAGGCAAACGGTCTGAAAGGTTTTACACAGTTTGGTGACTATTTGTCTCATTTGTAGGACACATTATTCAAAATCCAACTCTGAGAGCAGGATGAGGTGACACTTACAGTCACAGTGTAATTAATCATAATAATAATAATAATAATAATAATAATAATAAAAAAAAGAAACCATCAATAGGCTAGTTAAAAAGTGTGGGTCAGTGATGGTATATGAGAAAGTAGAGCAGTAATGTTTTTAAAAATACACTATATTGTGACACACCAAACTCGCTCATCCATGTCTTTATGGACCTTGCTTTGTGCACTGGTGTGCAGTCATGTTGGAACAGGAAGGGGTCATCCCCAAACTGTCCCACAAAGTTGGGAGCATGAAATTATCCAAAATGTCTTGGTATGCTGAAGCATTAAAAGTTCCTTTCACTGGAACTAAGGGGCCGAGCCCCTTAAAGCCTATTAAAATCCCTTTTCAATACTAGTGTGATTTTTTTTTTTTTTCCCCTTTACCTATTATATCAAGTCTATAGATGAGTGAAATTATGCAACAGTTGGTTTAACAACAGTTATATTAATATATATTATTCATTATTATTCAATTATTTATTGTTTACAATGTTTGTATTTACATGTATTCATTTACATTTTTAATAAAAAACATTTTATTACAAAAATAACAGAAAGGATTAGAAGGTGTTTCTAAAAAGTTGTTTGAAATTTTCTCTATTGTAAAGGCTATACAGTGAATCATTCATTCATTCATTGTCTACCGCTTATCCAATCTATTCTCGGGTCACGGGGAGCCTGTGCCTATCTCAGGCATCATTGGGCATCAAGGCAGGATACACCCTGGACAGCGTGACAACCCATCACAGGGCACACACACACACTCTCAGAATCGCACACTACGGACAATTTATAGATGCCAATAAACCTACAATGCATGTCTTTGTACTGGGGGAGATAACCAGAGTACCCGGAGGAAACCCCAGAGGCACGGGGAGAACATGCAAACTCCACACACACAGGGCGGAGGCGGGAATCGAACCCCCAACCCTGGAAGTGTGAAGCAAACGTGCTAACCACCAAGCCACCGTGCCCCCCATAGTGAATCATATGAAGCAATCTTATGCTGTGCAATAGTGTTAAAAAATTGGCATTAGAAACACTTGAATGTATGTTTTTTCCCCCATTGAGAGCTAATAGGCAGTCCAAAATATGAATTCATTCAGCAATCCTTTCATCTTCAGCAACGGTTTCAGTTAAAGCATGTTACTTTAGTTGTTTTAGTGCTGAGGTCTGAAATGCTGCTGTATAAAGTGATGGCACTGTGAATCCTATTCAGTGGCACAGTAGGGTCTGTAGATCAGCTGAAATCACACACTCACCCAGGTGATATTCACAGACACTTTCCATTAGACATAACTGCTTATATATAAACTTTTATTTAAGTTAATGATTTCCTCATTCAAAGTAAACCTTTCACCATATCTATAAAACAAAGGACAAATAGAAGCGCTGTACAGTTAACCAAATCACTAGTTACTGCAACTGTACGTGTTTATATGTACATGCATGGACATACAGATTGTATATACACACATATACACTTTTACAACCGGTGACCCCGTCACATCTCCCTTGCCTTTAAACGCAATCAAGACTTTATCTTTACTGTGTTTAAAAAAAAAATTGGGGAAATATGGGGTCATGATTTCTGTCAATCTTCTAGTTTTGAAGTACGCTGAGACAACTGAACCCAAACAGGAAATAACTTTGGCACAGTGTACTATGTAAACATTTATTCCAATTCAGATTCATAAGCAATGGATTTCTCACAATTTGGCCCTAGTTTTGTTTTGACATCATATAAAGGTTTCTTTCCAGAATGTACAAAATTGCTCAAATGTTGGCATAGTGATGGCAGAATGATCAGAGGCAGTTGTATTTCACCAGTGAAACTCATCAAGTGCGCACTTTCATTCGCCATCTATAAAAAGCCCCGTGTGTGTAAAGAGCACAGCATCATGTCTGACTTGAATGAAATGCACACAGGTAGGGGTTTTTACCCCGATTCAGTCAGTCTCATGTCAGAATGTCACTGATGAACTCAAAGCCAACAAGGCTTCAACTTGTCTTAGTGTCCTTCGATACACTTCAGAGGGCACGTAGAGGACACTCCCTGGAGCTGGACAAATATAGGGTGATGTAGTGGAGTCAAAAATACTTGGGAACATTGTGATTACAGTATATCCGAGACTCATCGGTGTGTGTCCTAATCTAGAATAAATTACGCTTCAGGGCTAATGCTCAGTCAGACACACACCAAAGACAGAAAAATGGAACTAGAATAAAAGCTTCTCAGTTCATCTGTTTGTATCGTTTAAAACAGACTGACCAGTACCATAATGAACGTAAAGATCTAGGCGATGAAAGAAAGCATAAAAACATGGAGGATGTAGAACAGAGAGAAATGCACACCTATGGCATGAAGGTTTTTTTTTCTCTCTCACTGAGTCCAGTTGAGGTCCAGCTACTTCCAGCCCTGACAGAGCTGCACAGCTCAGATACCCTTTCTGTTTACAGTAGCATGGATACAGTCAAAGGCAGTCGACTTAAATCACTGTACAACTGAAGGACAAACAATAAAATAACAAGAAATCAAGTAAAATATAAATGTGCAATACACAAATTAAACTATCTGAAACCCTTTCCTATCTTGTTTTGGGAAGCCCACGATCAAAATTCGAACAGGTTGTGCCACTGGGATTTGGTTCGATCACAGTGACCCCACGCTGACCCTAACATAACACACAAATACATTTTCATATCAAAACGACTGGAACAGTACACAGGTACAGTCGATGGAATGATTCTATGCAAATGCAGCTACAAATGGACTTGAATCAAGAAATCCTCAGGACAGGACAATGTGATGATTACGGAAATAAACAGAAGTACAACTTATTGTTCGTTTTGTGACAAAGGCAACAGCCACTGAATGGTAGCACAGAGCACTACATGGTGTCCTGTTGTTTCTCCACCAAAACACTCCCAAGGCTCACAGAGGAAACAGATCTTTCTTCATTGCCCAATCAAGATGCAAAATGGAGAGAATGACAATTTGTTAGAAGCTGCAGGGGGAAAAGACAAAGCTGGCCTCTTATTATTTCTTTTGTTTGTTGAACAGACTGTACACAGTGTTCACATAAACTGAGGCCTGCTGATTCTCTCTCTCCACACACACACCCTGTGCTGGGCTAAGAATGCAGAACTGAAAATGAAAGGTCCTTGCGTTTTGTTCCCCCTCCGATCACAAAAGAAGCCTCTGTGGAGCGTCGCTTACATTCAACATTATTGGTTACATGAAACAAAACAACTTTGATTAATTAAAAAAATTCTAAAAACAAAAAAATGGTTGGAAAAAAATCTGAATAAGAAGGGCAAAACAAAAATGAAATCCTTTTGGCTGGCATCAAAAAATAGGAAGAAAATAAAATACCTCAAATCCTATGCATTTCAATTAAGAGCTGGACCAAAAATAAAATGGTGAGGTATATAGTTGGATGGAAAAAAGTTTTCATGTTTGTTTTTGTGTCTGTTTGGCCCCATAGCCCTGGGTGAGGGAGAAGGGGCGAGCAGACCCACTGAGGCTGGGCAGCGTTCCCTCAGAGACCGCGCGCTGCACTCTGACCCGCCAAGGACGCAGGAAGTAGGGGCTAGGGCTGCAGGTTGAGGGTGAACTTCCACTGCTGACTGAGAGACGGATTGCACACCTCCACCGTCAGGCCTCCGTTACGGGCGCTTCGGCTATCCAGGCACAGATTACTACCCACGTGTCGCAACTTTGTGTTGTTCTCGATCTGTTCCCATTTCTGCAATGCGCACACACACAAAAACAGAGGTGTTAACTATGGATGCATCAATACTCATACTGATATCGGTCACTGGTCCAATATCATACTCAGTTTCTTGTATAAATACCAGCATTTGTTACCACGTGACGCTATATGATGTAAGCTTAGTGTATGCTGCTGCACTAACAAGCATGTGACTCCACTGCAATATATGACTCTACAACAATCTGAATTTATATCTAACTTTTTACAATCATGCTTTCTTCTCTTGCCTGTGTATGGTTTTAATAGTCTATAAAAATACCATACTTTACATACTGTTAACAAAAAAGGAGGTGCTTAAGTTAAAAATACCCTTTAATCTGAGTGACACAGTCAGCCGCAGGTTGGTCTTTTATTCCACTTCACAGTGAGGCTACAACTGGATTCAGACGTGTTTCACTCACCTGTCTGCTGTCGTTTTCTCTGCAGCCCTGCAGTTTGATCTGAGATCCTGCCATGCGCTCCACTACAGTCAGACACAAGTCCATGTGCTTCACCGACTTATCTTTAGTCAAGGCCCACTCCTGAACACATGGATATCAAGAGAGAAACCATATCATCAGAGTTCACACATCTACAGAGTTAAATAATCAGACGACTGCACTTTTGCCAGAAGGCATGTACTGCATTTTCACACACACCTTATGGCTACAGTTTTTTACAGCAATATTTGGAATGTTTGTCACTTACACTTGCAGCCAATGAACAGTATTTTACCAGGAGGCACACATTTACTTACCATCAAAGCTCAATTATATAGGATTTTTCATAGTTCTTCACCATATGGCACCTTTACACAGAGACTACTACTAAATGCTTCATGAATAACTGCTTTAGCTTCTGAGCATCCTGATAATTCCTTGTGCTGGACACTGTACTAGATTTTCACTAAGGCTTGTGTTCACATTTAAGCTCATCCCATGTTACATTTTTCTGAAAAAGTGCTCATTCTATAAAGAAGCTATAAACATGTGATTGAAAGCAACGGTGCAGTGTGGCTTTGCTTCAAGTGACTCAACACTCTTTAAGTCCATGGAATCCTTCACCCAAGTGCAGACCGTGTGTGTCACCCGCTGCTCTCCTGCTGAACCCTGAAATGTATAGTAATATACCTGTGATCTGAATGCTACCTGGTTGCCCCCTGCGTTGTGGCACTCGTAGACTCCCACCACGCCATCGGCAAAGTGCCCGAGGGTGTCGAGGCAGTTCCCGCCCTGCTGTAGGGCTCCGAATGCGATGTCCTGATGGTCTGGGACCCTGAAAATATCCCACAACATGCTTGAGAAATTGAAGACTGGACATAGACAAAACACGAAAAAGTACAGGCTCTTATGCTGAAAAAAACCAAACAAAACACTGTATCCATGATAAAACTCTGATCCCTGTGTAAGCTGTTACTATAAAAACAACTTATTAAAACAAGACCATTAAAATAAACACGTGATAAGAATTACAGCCATCACTAATAACGTTATTACTATAGCAACCAGTAGGAGGAACACCAGCTGGCCATTTCATAGTACAGCGACTGGTGACTTGCAGCCATGAAATCATTGCATGTGTGATCACAATGAACGAGCTGCTGCTACAGGAAATTAAAATCAACCCCTTCTGACCACTTAGGTTTGAGAATTAATCAGCGTTGTGGGAGTTTTCCCATGCCACACTCGGCTCTGGCGTGCTATAAGTCAATGTCTACAGTACTGTGCAAAAGGAACATGAAAAGAAATGCTATGAAGCAAAGATTCCTCAAAAATTACAAAATGTCATGTTTCAATATATATATATAAAAAAAATAAAAAATACAGCAAACAGTAACAAATGAAACAGGGCCAACATTTGATGTGACAACCCTTTGATTAAAAAAAAAAAAAAAAAAAAAAAAGTCTATGCTTTAGGAAATTAGCTAGTTAGTTTTTCTGGACATCTTGTAAAACCAGCCATAGGTCTTCTGGACACTTTGTCACACTTGAGGCAAACATCATTATGTTTTTGTTTTTTTTTTGTCTGAAAACTGCTGTGTTATATAATATGCTGCTTTCTTTATAGATAATAAAAAAATTACAAATCTATGACAACATATTTGAAAGCTTGTACTAAAAAAAAGGGTAGGGTGCTTATTTTTGCACAGACAATTGCTCAGTACTGTATAACTCGATTTCTGTAGATCTGCTTTTGTGACAATGTCAACTTCTAAAAGTTCTATAGAAATAAAATTGATTTGAATTGACATCTGAATAGTTTTCTTATGGAGTATATACAGTGTAAGCTGCATGCAAGTTGTGTGATAAATTAGGTAAGCGTCAGTGTGATGAGATGAATGAGTGTAACCAGTCTGAATGCAGCTCACCTGAGTTCTGGGTACACGTTCTCCAGGTACCACTTAAATGGCCTGCAGCCTAACCTCTTCTTCATTTCCAGCCTGCTCTGAATACTGGCACAGAAAAAAAAGAGAGCACTTTAAACAGACAACTCCGAAAAAAGTGAGTGATATAGATGTGCTTCTGTGCTTACATGAGCTTACAACAGTTCTGGATGTAAAGACGTAGAGGTAAAAACGGATTTTGTAGATGGAAATGTAAAGACACCTACTTCCCATAGGGCACATTCCGTGCAGAGGGTACAGCAGCATAATAAAAGTTCTTGAAATCATCCATCCACACCTCTGCTGCTCGTCTGGTGTTCCTGCAGGGGGCAGAACAACACTCAGTAAGGTAAAGAGGTCATTTTCCTGTTAGCTCTTATTTATCTGTCAGGAATGGTTAGAAATCACAGAAGACTCACAGTATGGCACATCTGAGCGGGATATTCCCTTTCCTGTGTTACTTTGAATCAGTGGTAACTGATCCACATCCAGGACTATCTGTATCCTGCTTGGGGGTCTATTTTGCATCATACAGAGCTAAGTAGAGTTTTCTGGAGATCATTTACGTTTCAAACACTCGAATGCTTACTGATAATGTGCATACAGTGACAAAATGCTAGCACAAATTTATAGTCCTGCAAGGATTTGGGGGTGAGAAAAATCTGTTTTAGTTATAATGTACACACAAATATTTATATGCACAATTTACAGCAGTTAATAAAAAAAGCCTTTTAGTGTCAGCAGGTGTTTTCCAGGTTTGACAGGATTGACTATGCTGTCTGAATGCATCTATTTTGCAGTGTTAGGTGTTGGGTTTGCCATTTTGTTGTAGGCTTAATACATCTTTTCAAAAGTCAAAAGGTTTATTTTTTTCTCTATCAGCTAAGTAAAAATGGCTATTTTGATAGCCATTCATGTCTAAAACACACTAAACACAGTTAAATTATGTTAAACACTTCTCTAATGACAGCGGGGGTCAACATACAATAATAGATTTTATTTCACATTACTAAAAACATTCCCTGTTTACCCTGACAGAAAGTGAGGATTCCCCTTTTAAGCAAAAAAATCACTATGAGATGAGAGTACTGGGAAAGAAAATTACTAATGTGAGATTGGTAAAAAGGAGGCGGAGCTTCCAGGAGGTTTGAGTTTAATATCCGAGAGTTCAAACTCGTCAATCATTCCAGATTCACATGTCGACTGGCTCGTCTGCTGTTTTTAATAGGGGAATAAAGATGACTGCTCTTTTGGCATATGTCTGAGTGATGACTCATAGCACAACCTTATCTAATCTGGAGCATAACCTTTGGCAGGTCTGTATTTAGTATTGAGGCTCACAGTGTATATGATCAGAATTCATTTTCAACCACTAGGTGGAGCAAATCACCTGAGGCACACTGGTCTGTTGGCACCATTTTGTATCATGAATGAGTTGTGGAAATGTAGACACCACTTAAAGTTACTGTGCTCATGGTTATATCGGGCAAGTCCTGAGAGATAAGAATTTTTAGAAGCACTTTTTTTGGTGTGTTTTGGTTTTTCCACTACAGCCAGTTCAGCAGCTACCTGGCGAACACGGTCCCACTGCCTCCAGGAAATGTGTAGGGATGCTGCTTCCTAAACACGTGTCCAACTCGACTGCAGGGAATGATCTCCAGACTGCCACCGCACTGCCAGACCCGGAACGAGATTTCTGAAAAAACCCACACACTTTTCTTTTACCATCCTTGTGAGGAACTTCCATTGGCATTATTATTAATGCAGTTAATGAGTGCTAAGGTACACCTAAATCTAACCCAAATCTCAAACTCACTAACCAAAACAGAGCATTCTGCTATTTTACATGTTTAATTCATTATTTATTTATTATTGTTTAAAACTAAAGCTGCAATTTCTGTAAAAAAAATAAATAAATAAAATAAAATAAAAAAATAAAATAAAAGTAGGGACCAGACAAATGCCCTCACAAGGACAAAAAGGTCAGCTGTTCCTAAACTTGTTGATCATAAAAGCATGCATGTACACACACACACACCCACACTAAGCTGAAGCTAAGAAGTATATGCAGTATACATGTGAAACAAGTACTAGCATTTAAAATGGAAGACACATCGTATGCACACTGAAGTGCTCCAACTCCTAACTGCAACCTCTGCAAAATTTTTATTTCCTTCCAGTCTGCCTTGGATGCATCATTTGCCGGAGTCTTGTGACATTTCCACAAGCGCCTCAGCTGAAAGGAGTCCGCTGTTTGAGTAATGGTTTTTCCCTTTTCCATGATGTGCAGCTCCTAAACCTCAAATTGAGCTTACCTCAGTGTCAGTGTTTAACACAGAGGCAAATCTTTGAGACGGCAACCAAAGAAGAAGGGGAAGAGTGCTGCTACTTGGACGTGAATGCAAAGGGCAAGCGAATGTGTGGGCTTGATTTCTCTCACAGTACCCAATCATCTCACAAGCTAAGAAGACAATCCTCCTCCTGCATGCCTCATTTGCATTTCCTGTCTTTTGTATTTCCACAGCTCAGAGATGTGTGGGTCAGTGTTACCTCACCTGTGTTGAAGTGGCGTGTGAAATGAAGAATAAAAGAAAAACATTGGTTTGGTCGCTCACCAAGGTTTTCTCCACCCCACACGTCCATCATCATGTCATATTTTCCAAGTTCCTCAAAGTAGCTTTTGTCCATGACGAAGAGGCCACCAGCTATCATAGGAGTCCTGACGTAACAGAGGTAGAACACCACATCCTTCCTCATTATACACATACATATAAATACCTAACATTAGTGTAGGACACAGCATGCAGGTTTTGGTGTAGGGCAGCGTATGTAAGATCTTGATCTCTATCAAAGTAATAAAGGCTGTACCATTATAAACTGCTCTGAACAAACACACAATGAAGAGTAGCATTATTGCAGGAAATTTCAACATGGAGACACATTATATGAAACACAGTGTGATCAACCTTGATCAAATTCTAAACTCGGTGTCCAACATCAGCTTGAAGCACTGGACTGATACCAGAGCAGCTTTGACTGGTTTTCCAATCCAATCAGGACATGAACCTTTGTGCTAAAACACAACATGCCACAATCTAAAACATGCCTATAATCTTGGAAATCCTGGCAGTAGAAGCAGACAAACAGCTCTGGGAGTAGGAGGATGCCAGAATTGTGTACATCAGACAATCCTCATGTCAAGTGTCTTTAACGTGAAGGCATCAATCTGATACTGGACATCTGAGTACCATCAGCCCTGAGCGCTGGAATTCTGTTGGACTGGATTTCACTGCTGTGTTCTGTCTTTGCGAAAAGTTACGTGGAGAAACCCAGGACTCACAACAGGTGGAAAGTGAGGAAGATGAAGTCAGTGTCCGATTGCCATCTTTATCACAATTCACCATGTAAGGTCACTGGAGTTTACAGTTAACATGTAAAGAGGACTGAATAAGCTAAAACTTCATAATGACTAATCATATCACTGAAATTTCTAGCAAGAACAAGTGCATTTCAAGTACCTGGATGATGCACTTAATCAACCGAGTGTGGAAACAAAATGTGGAATGCTGGACAGTCAATGCTCACAGCTTTGCTTACATAGCAGAAAAGGGGCGGGGCTACCCTACACTAACGCTGGATGAGAAAAAAAATTTCAAGATGGCCGACGACACTGGTGGACAAGACATCTTACGCAAGTTTTTTTTTAATACTAGCTGACATTGTGCGATTTAGTTTCATCATTTTAAAAATTCCCTGTGTTCTGTTAAAGCTAGCAGCGCCAGATTAGATGAGTTTTACGTCATTTGCCATCGAATGGGAAATGCCTTATAC
Source organism: Hemibagrus guttatus (assembly GCA_033459395.1). Classification (NCBI taxonomy): domain Eukaryota; kingdom Metazoa; phylum Chordata; class Actinopteri; order Siluriformes; family Bagridae; genus Hemibagrus; species Hemibagrus guttatus. The sequence goes on from JAUCMX010000002.1 coordinate 24,074,748, forward strand.
TTTTGGTTAGTGTTCAAGCTCCACTTCATTGTTTTTCACTTAGTTCTGTTTGTCTATATAATACAGAGGTGTAGAATAGTAATACTTTATTATACCACTATTAGCTGCTTCTTCTCAAGGATTCTGGGAGGATTTCCTTTCCATCATCACCTCTGAATCTACATGCTGATTTCCGTAAAGCTGCTTTGATGTTGCTACAGAAATAAAATAACGTCACGTCATCGCCATTAGCTTGAGATGTAATGCTTATATTCTGCTTATGCTTATGTTCTGCTAATGCTTAAACATAAGTCATCACTTACAACAGGCAATCATCAGCATGAGGGATAAAGAGCCAGCTGTTTTATCTGAAAGAAATTTGATGAACTACTTTTTGTACAGGCAGCGCAGATCCATGCCAGAGCTGTTTCATCCTCCTCCTCTTATTACGTATACAGTTGTCATTTTATGAGATATATTTTAATAAATTGTAATGTCACGTGCTATCAAGTTGATATATAGCAGGTATTTTGATTTCTCTGAGGTGCTTTCACATCTATTAGTCAGTTTGAATCAGAGTGAAATTGTTACTTGGGTTGGTTTCGCACCACATATAATTCTGTTCCCTTGATGGTCAGAAATCTAGAAAAAGGAATGGAAATTCTGGCAATGGACAAAAGTAAGTAAATCTTCACCACAAGTGCACAGAAACTGAAAAACAAGTTTGAAACATGTTGTGCATCACATCCAGCATTTATTTTCTCATTTTCTCTTCCTTGCAAATATCTAAAAACCATAGTGTTTAAGTATCTCTGCAGTGGTGTCTCCTGGCTCAGTTTGCACCTCAAAGATTAGCTAGACATCTAAAAAAAAAAACACTAAAAAAAAAACCGCGCTGCACTCCTGAGTGGCTCAACAGAAAAGCATTCACGTGTGCAATTCCCGGATGACGCAGCCACACGTGGCTAGGAATCCGAGAGAGCAAAATCACACAGCTCTGCTTGGGGCGGACGGCACACTCCAGGGGTGTCCAATCTTATTGGCAAAGAGCTGGTGTGAGTGCAGGTTTTCAATCCAGTCGAGCAGGAGATGCACCTTATTCTACCTGTTTAATCAGCTGGTCTTGCCTTTCAACAGACTACGAGGTGCTGATCACAATCAATGATGCACGTCAGGATGTGGTCACTTCCTGCTGTTAGGTTGATCTGCAGTGGAATTGCTTTCTCACTACAACTGAACAATTTGAACCAGATACTTGGCTGGAAACTGCCGGAGACCACTTTGTGCATATGAGAAAACAGCAATCATTCCTCAAACTTAGTGCACGGGGGTTTGGCGTTGGGAGACCACTACAGGGTTCGATTCAATTGGGGTGGGGGTGGTGTGGGGGTCTTCCACTTTCGGCTGCTCCCTGTTCGGGGTCACCACAGCGGACCAACTGGTCCGCACAACAACTTGGCACAGGTTTTACGCCGGATGCCCTTTCCTGACGCAGATATCTTATATCAAGTGATCTCTGGGTTTAGTAATTCCCACCATGCACTAAACTGTATCTTTCCTTGTGGTTGTGGTTATGGTAATGCTTATCCACAAAGGGCCGGTGTGAGTAAAGTGTTTCATTCCAATCAAGCATTTCATCATCTGATCCTGTCTTTCAGTATACTATGAGGTGTGGCTTCTGCTTGGTTGGAATGAAACCCTTCGCCCATACCGGCCCTTTCCTGATAAGTCTCTACACCCTTGCCCTATAGGGTACATCTGTTGTACCTTTAACATATAATCTTTCACTTAGTGGACACAACATACTTTTAGAAGGTATTTAAGATACATAATTGGACGGTAATGTCTTTTTAGAGTGAAGCTTTCATCACTTTAATCACCCTTCTAGGTTTTTACTGATACAGTAAAAGTACAAATGGTATGCCCTTGAGTGCACCACCGCAGTGGCAAAGAAAAATAACCTTTTTATCAGTTTAGATAAGTGATATAAAGGGATGTTAATAATCGGAAAGGAAACAGCTACTTACTTGATAGGAGCGATGGGGTTTCCCTGCCTCGCCCGTCTCTGCTCCAACGTCATGTAGTCCCACTTAAACACCAGATTCCAGTCAAAACCTTTAAACAGAAAAACAAGAGGAAGCTTTGAAGCAGCCTAGTAAAGCAGCCTGGGTTTTTTGGAAGTAACTGTGAGCTTTCTGAAGCAGAGGAATTTAAAAAGAAATAGCAACACAGAAATCATCAGCACACACAAATCTATGGGAAGCAGCTTTTGGTCTGTACAGAGTCCCAACACTAAGAGTCAGTGCTCCACAGGAAGTTGTCTCTCAGTGGTCAAGGTGTTGGACGCTATTGATCAGAAAGTTGTGGGTTTGAATCCCAGGACCATCAAACTGCCACTGCTGGGCCCTTGACCCTCAGTTATTCAGATGTATAATGAGATAAATGTAAGTTGCTCTGTATAAGGGCGTCTGCCAAATGCTGTAAATGTTTGTCTCAAAAGTTCTTTGGGGTCTGGTTCCTCTCATGGTCTCTTCCTCATGCCATCTCAGGGAGTTATCCCATTCGGCTTGCTCTTTAGGGATAAATATAAATTTAAATGATCCAGTGCATCATTTTTATTCTGAAATTTTTCATATTCCTGTAAAGCTGCTTGGCGACAACGTCCATTCTTAAAAGTGCTGTTCAAATACAACTGAATTAAATGTGCAGTTATATGTGCAGAATTTACCAAAAACCAAATAAGATTACTTAACTTTACGGTTGATTAGGAAAGCCGAAAAAAATAAAATCATGCTGTGATGCATACAACGCAGTTCCACATAAATTAAAACAAGTCAGAAAGACTGCCACTCATTACACACAAAGAAAATCAACTGCCTGCTTCAAGCTGTGTGAAAAGTCCAATTACACAGGAGTGTGAGAGCTGAACAGAGTGCACTCTCAGCACTCTCAACTTCCCACCAGCTTCCTGACACACACTGCTCCTACAGCCTCAGACTTTACTGGCTGGAAATAAATAAATAATCAAACAAACAAACTGAGAGAACGGAATGAAGTGATGCCTTCACAGTCTTCCAGGGCGTTTTCTGTTGTGCAAGATGAAAGGAAATTTCCTTTTAGTTGCTGCACACCTCGCTTCCCTGTGGCTTACTGTTTGGGAGTTGCGGCAAAGAAGAAAAATCACGAGCTAATCAATAAATAAAAAAGAAAGGGAAGAAGAAACAGAATAGGGAGATCAGAAGTGTGTTGATATTATATATACACATGAGCTGAGGAGCTTCTCGATTTTGTAGGGCTTGTTGCTCCTGTGTCTCATTTCAAAACATTTTTTTCTACCTATGATATATTTTGACACCTCTGATTTAAGAAACCATAAATATGTTCCTCCAAAGCAATGTGGAAATGCTTTTATTTACATTTAAATCTTTAAATTAAAGAAGAAAAAAAAACAGGTTTTTACATAAAAATGCTAGAGAAATGCTTTTCAAAGTGAGCTTGAGGTAATAAATACATTTTTAATGCTTATTAGCAATTGTCATTCACACTTTTCTTTTGGGTTTGATGTAATTAACATTTTTAATTTTGAGAATAAGGGGGGCACGGTGGCTTAGTGGTTAGCACGTTTGCCTCACACCTCCAGGGTTGGGGGTTCGATTCCCGCCTCCGCCGTGTGTGTGGAGTTTGCATGTTCTCCCCGTGCCTCGGGGGTTTCCTCCGGGTACTCCGGTTTCCTCCCCCAGTCCAAAAACATGCATGGTAGGTTGATTGGCATCTCTAAATTGTCTGTAGTGTGTGATTGCGTGAGTCAGTGAGAGTGTGTGTGTGTGTGCCCTGCGATGGGTTGGCACTCCGTCCAGGGTGTATCCTGCCTTGATGCCCTATGACGCCTGAGATAGGCACAGGCTCCCCGTGACCCGAGTGTAGTTCGGATAAGCGGCAGACAATGAATGAATTTTGAGAATAATTTTTAAAAAAAAAGTGACCCTACTACCACCTTGTTGTCAGGTCTTCGGTTGCAGAGGTGAGACGTGACATTTTACTTTCTAACGCCAGCACAATCCCAACCCATGACCAAAGAATCTTTACAAAACTGAAAATACATTAACCTGACATGCAGTCTGGGAGGAAATTACACTTAACTAGCAAACGATTCTTCTGCTCAGAGATCAGACAAGCCGTTTTTACCACCTCGTTTATTAAACAGACTTCTCAAGCTGGGCTTACATTTTATGATTTTTTTTGGCCCAGTTCTGGATGTAAGCCGCTTCAAATCCTTCTGTCTCTTCACGTAATCCCAGAAAGACTCGATGATGTTGAGATCAGGGCTCTGTGGGGGCCAAAGCATCACTTCCAAGATTCCTTGTTCTTCTCTACGCTGAAGACAGCTTGTAATGACATTGGCTGTATGTTTGGGGTCATTGTCTTGCTGCAGAATAAATTTAGGGCCAATCAGATGGCAAAAAAACATCATGCAGTGTAAACCCGGCTTAAGAAGCCTGTTAAACAAACGAGGTGGTAAAAGCAGCTTGTCAGAGCTCTGAGCAGAATAAACCCTTGCTAGTTAAGTGTAATTTCCTCATAGACCGCATGTCAGGCTTTGATCAAGCAGTCAGACAGTCCCATGCCTTAAAGAAATGGATCCATGTCTGATCAACTCGATTTGTAATCAGACGCCAGCTGTCCTGCAGTTGGAATAAACAGTTTAAATATTTTTTCTTTCCCTTTCACATTTGGTGTGACCAGACTTCTAAATGCTACAGTGCAAGTTATAGAGATGTCTATTATACATATAGAAACCAATAAATACAGAGGAGAAGCTGTTTCCAGACGCATTTACCTCCTTTGAGATCTGCAGATGCCCCCACATACTGGAAGTTGTCCATGTTGATGACGTCTATGATGGGTGAGACTACACGTGTCCTGTCCTGCAAAAGACAAAGAGGAAAGAGACTTTATAATCAATGAATGCAATGAACTTTCTTATCCTATGTGACTTTTACACAACAAGACAATCTGATTAATAATTAATTTAATAATGTTGTTGTCCTCCAGCTGTTCAGTGTCTGGGGACGCTACAGTGGATCATCGGAGCCGAACGTTCGATTTTGGCACAGGTTTACGCCAGATGCCCTTCCTGAAGCAACCCTTCTATTTTATCCCGAGCTTGGGACCAGCACTGAGAGTTAACTCAGTGACTGGGTTGGTTCCCTGCTGGTGAGAGTGTGGGATCCTGCTGCTGGACCGCCAGGGACAATAATTCATTTAATAATAATCTTTAGAAACGGGAAATATGGTAAAAGTGTTTTTGTTTTCCTAACAAAGGTAACAAGAAATTAGTCAAAATTCAAATATGATAAGAGTGAAGAACGTTAACATATTACAATACCCATATACATCGACCAGGCATAACATTATGACCACCTGCCTAATATTGTGTTGTCATGCACTGTGTATTCTGACACCTTTCTATCAGAACCAGCATTAACTTGAGTTAATTTGAGCAACAGTAGCTCGTCTGTTGGTTCGGATCACACAGACCAGCTTTCGCTCCCCACGTGCATCAATGTGCCTTGGCCACCCACGACCCTGTCGCCGGTTCACCACTGTTCCTTCCTTGGACCACTTTTAATAGATACTGGCCAATAAAGACCGGGAACACCCCACAAGAGCTGCAGTTTTGGAAATGCTCTGATCCAGTCGTCTAGCCATCACAATTTGGCCCTTGTCAAACTCGCTCAAATCCTTACACTTGCCCATTTTTCCTGCTTCTAACACATCAACTTTGAAGACAAAATGTTCACTTGCTGCCTAATATATCCCACCCACTAACAGGTGCCATGATGAGGAGATAATCAGTGTTATTCACTTCACCTCTCACTGCTCACAATGTTATGCCTGATGGGTGTAAATTAAGATCACACCATATCTCTATGTAGCACAACTACATGTAAATGTCAGAATTTGAGTTTTAGTGACTTGTAATTGAAAACGTGTGTTCGGCTTTAACTTGTTCCAACTTGTACCAGTGTAATTTTGAGAAGAAAAAAAAAAATGGAAAGCTCCAGCACTGACCACGTCGCTTACAGGCAATGGAAAAGCAATTCATGTCACTTTGAACAATTTACAGCTGATTCATTGCGACTTAAAAGTTCTTGTCCAAATTTGCTCTTAAATTTATGGGGCAATAGCACGGCTGGGACACAAACAGATCCTGGGCTATTTGTGGCACTTCTGACAGACGTTGCCATTTCGGTTATAGCAGCAGTCAGCAAAAGTCCAGTAGTAAATATTCAAACACACAGCACTTTTATTATACACTTTATTTACTTGGATGAGAAGCGCTTGTGTGGCTGCACTGAATGAGCACTCTGTTCCACAATTAGCCAAATGCTGACATGCTGAGTGTCTTTCTCGATTTTTCATTTCATTGTTGAGCTCTAAAGGCAGTGCAATAAACGTTCAACATAACATAAATTTCAATAATGCTAAACCTATAAAAGGGTTAAAAACTGTAGAGTAAAATACAGCACCATCTAAAAATAAGTAGAAGCCGTGGATTATGTTTTTTGCTGTTTTTCTTTTATATATATATAGAACAATTACTTTATCATTTCCCCTTGAGAACAGACATGGGAGCAGGCCGAAGTGATTATCATGATGAAGTGATTACAAGATAAGGAGTAAAGGCCGACTTGGCATGTCTTAGCAATTGGAATGGAGCACAAATAGAAAGACTAAGCAGAGGCATAATAATGACAGGAACAGAAAAATAAGAGGTGTTTCATTGCAGATTAAATCAGGGGAGCTTAAATGTGCTCATCCTGCATGTTGATACTGTCCACTGTTTTTCACCTTCATATTACAGCACACAAGATGTGCAGAACATTCCAGAATTACAACATAAATCTAACTCCTACACCAATATGAGAAATGACAAAAGATTTATTTCTTCACGGTGAATACAGAAGGTAAGTGAAGTATTTGTCTTCTTGCTATGCTGCAGCTTGAGACTTGAGATCCCTGGATTACAGTGAACTCTGGCTAAAGGGAATTCTGGGATATCTTCTTTCAGGCTTCACTCTTCACAGCATTAACAATTAACCCTGGCTATTCATCACCTGAAGTTTCACACTGTACATTCCTAAACCTTGGCTCAACGCTCTTCTTAGCATATTTGTAGCCTCAGCAACCATGACTGCATAAATTCAGAGTGTGACAGAGTTAAATCATGTCTTGTATCACACTTTTGTATGAGGTCTGTAACTCTGCACCTGAGGATGAAGTGTTAGCTTTCACAGCTTTTTTCAGTGTCAGGTATTTTTGTGCTGTTCAGTGCTTTGCTACCTGATGCTATCGACACGTTTTTGTTAAGCGTTGCTTCTGTCTGGTTTTCACTTGATATTAGGCACATGCTGTTTAATTTCTAGCGTGTCTGTTGTTAAGCATCTAGCCATTACGTTCTAACACTGCATTGTTTCACAGTGTACACTTTCAACACTGCTATGTGGGGCTAGGTCTGCAAATGTGCTGCCCATCCTGCTTCAGAGCAGAGTTTCATCAAAGCAATGTTAATCCTGCTTCTAACTTACCAGTGTGAAGCGTTAAAAGCAGGGTTTAGAACACCGATAACCCCAGGTTTACTATAATGTGATCGATTGAAAAGTGTTGACGTATTACAATTTACGCACTTGAATGTATAAATGTACACAAAGTCTTTCAGACGTACTAAGAACGAATTATTTCAACCATGGCTGATTAAACTTCACCATAAAATTCAACACTGTGCTGAAAAATAAACCGATATTCTTAGTTTTAATGAACTAGGCAGTTAGTGAGCAGCAAAAACCCAAGCAGATTTTGTGCAGCTGATTACTGAGTCAAAACAGAGACGTCTCTGGAGGCATGTTAACAGACTTGACGATCATGATTTCTATCAACATAAGCCTATAACACCTTTGAATATAAAATGGAACGGTGAGTATGGTCATGATGGCAATTGTTAATGAGTTCAACACCTTTTTTTTCACAGTGAATGAAAGACCTTGCAGCAGTAACACTGTCACAAGGTTTAGAGAAAGATACAACAACAACACTGCTTTACACCATGCAAGCAAAAGCACTTGAAGATATATACAGCTAAATAAAAAACTCAGGAAAAAGATGTCTAAAAAATGTGCATCATGGAGTCCAAAAATGGAATGAGTTTAAAATAATTGGCTTTGGGAAGTAAATCACTCCCAATGATCTTCAGAACAAAAAAAACCCCATGTGTCTTATACATTTACATTTCTGGCATTTGGCAGATGCCCTTATCCAGAGCGATTTATATCTTATCTCATTTACAGTGGGGCAAAAAAGTATTTAGTCAGCCACCAATTGTGCAAGTTCTCCCACTTAAAAAGATGAGAGAGGCCTGTAATTTTCATCATAGGTACACTTCAACTATGAGAGACAGAATGAGAAAAAAAAATTCAGAAAATCACATTGTCTGATTTTTAGAGAATTTATTTGCAAATTATGGTGGAAAATAAGTATTTGGTCACCTACAAAAAAGCAAGATTTCTGGCTCTCACAGACCTGTAACTTCTTCTTTAAGAGGCTCCTCTGTCCTCCACTCGTTACCTGTATTAATGGCACCTGTTTGAACTCGTTATCAGTATAAAAGACACCTGTCCACAACCTCAAACAGTCAGACTCCAAACTCCACTATGGCCAAGACCAAAGAGCTGTCAAAGGACACCAGAAACAAAATTGTAGACCTGCACCAGGCTGGGAAGACTGAATCTGCAATAGGTAAGCAGCTTGGTGTGAAGAAATCAACTGTGAGAGCAATTATTAGAAAATGGAAGACATACAAGACCACTGATAATCTCCCTCGATCTGGGGCTCCACGCAAGATCTCACCCCGTGAGCAAAAATCCCAGAACCACACGGGGGGACCTAGTGAATGACCTGCAGAGAGCTGGGACCAAAGTAACAAAGGCTACCATCAGCAACACACTACGCCGCCAGGGACTCAAATCCTGCAGTGCCAGACGTGTCCCCCTGCTTAAGCCAGTACATGTCCGGGCCCGTCTGAAGTTTGCTAGAGAGCATTTGGATGATCCAGAAGAGGATTGGGAGAATGTCATATGGTCAGATGAAACCAAAATAGAACTTTTTGGTAAAAACTCAACTTGTCGTGTTTGGAGGAGAAAGAATGCTGAGTTGCATCCAAAGAACACCATACCTACTGTGAAGCATGGGGTGGAATCATCATGCTTTGGGGCTGTTTTTCTGCAAAGGGACCAGGACGACTGATCCGTGTAAAGGAAAGAATGAATGTGGCCATGTATCGTGAGATTTTGAGTAAAAACCTCCTTCCATCAGCAAGGGCATTGAAGATGAAACGTGGCTGGGTCTTTCAGCATGACAATGATCCCAAACACACCGCCCGGGCAACGAAGGAGTGGCTTCGTAAGAAGCATTTCAAGGTCCTGGAGTGGCCTAACCAGTCTCCAGATCTCAACCCCATAGAAAATCTTTGGAGGGAGTTGAAAATCTGTGTTGCCCAGCGACAGCCCCAAAACATCACTGCTCTAGAGGAGATCTGCATGGAGGAATGGGCCAAACTACCAGCAACAGTGTATAAAAACCTTGTGGCGACTTACAGAAAACGTTTGACCTCTGTCATTGCCAACAACGGGTATATAACAAAGTATTGAGGTGAACTTTTGTTATTGACCAAATACTTATTTTCCACCATAACTTGCAAATAAATTCTTTAAAAATCAGACAATGTGATTTTCTGGATTTTTTTTTTCTCATTCTGTCTCTCATAGTTGAAGTGTACCTATGATGAAAATTACAGGCCTCTCTCATCTTTTTAAGTGGGAGAACTTGCACAATTGGTGGCTGACTAAATACTTTTTTACCCCACTGTATACAACAGCAATTAAGAGTTAAGGGCCTTGTTCAGGACCCCAGTAGTGGTAGCTTGGTGGACCTGGGAATCAAACTCACAACCTTCTGATCAGTAGTCCAACACCTTAACCACTAAACTACCACATCTCCATCACAGCCATAATAATGATGGACAAAGGAAAGCACACATGCTATAGACAAATCTTCATGTGTCCATGTGATAGAGCTACCAATCAATAACTGGGAGAATACCTGCTGGAACTCTCATTTTAAGTCTGGAATAACTGACCAAGCTTAATCCCAGACTAACTGACTAACATTTATCATCAGTAATCCCTCAGCAAGTCCTTGAATAAATACACATCTAAAGCAATTCAGGTTCAAATCATCAGAATCAGGTTTACTGACCAACTATGTTTTTGCACACACAAGGAATTTGGTGACCCTCAAAAGTTAACAGACCATGCTATACAGAAAAATTAAATAATGAGCACTATACAGATTATGTAACAGGTAGGTATATGAAGTGCGATAGCACAATATACAGTACAAGATGTGTGAGTGGATGCACTTACTCTAACCTTGTTTTACATCGCAGTACACAATACTGTGTTTGTGAGAATGCTATGCTATGGAAGAGTATTACATTTCACTGTAGCCTTATAGAATTAAAGTGGACATGTGCTGTGGTCATGCCTTTAGCACACACACAGATTACACACCAACGACAACACGTGTACAAACAGGAATGCAAACCAATCCAAATGAAGACCATGTACTGATGTGTGTGTGTGTACTTTAGTGTTGCTTGTGTGCAGAAGGCTACATGTGTGTGTTAAAGTTACTGAACCTGTGCCAAACAGGATATGCATGTGTATTAGTCAATTTATGTTTGCTGAAGGGGGTCACACCCACTCAGCACGTACACACACATAGACAGGGAAAAAGAAAGAGAGAGAGACTTTGTTTTTATTACATCGACAGCAGCTACATCTTGTCTGTGGATATTTTAGTATTTAGTGCACTTCTGGGTCCTAGACAACTAAATCTTTCTATCCATCTACCTATTTATGTTACCAATTCATCTGTCTGTTTATCCATCCATCCATCTATCCAATCCATCTATCTTTCTATCCATCCATCTACCCATCTATCTATTTTACCAATCCATCTTTCTGTTTATCCATCCCTCCATCCATCCATGCTTCAACATAACAATATTCCTGTTTAGCTGAAAATGAATGTTTCTAATTATGTTAGCAGTGAGACAAGTTTAGGATAAATTGATATTATTTTCTTTGCTTTGTAGCTTCCAGTAAAACTGCTATATTCTGTATAAAATGATGGTCTCAATAATATCTGAAAATATTCAAATAAACTTTTGGCTTTTATAAATTCTGAGACATTTCTACACTGAGCAGTTTACGGTTCATTAGATGAATTAGATTCAGCTGAATAATGATTTTTATACACGAATACTATCCTGATGTCGGCATGAACAGGGAAGTTGTTTGGAGTTTCTCTGAGGCACTGCCCACTGATCCAACAGGGCTGGCACGAACAATTCAGAAATGTCTCTCAGATCTTACATCGTCACGCTACACTTTATTTGTCTTTGTGTGTGCTTTAAGAGCTGTCTACAACTTTATCTGATGACCTGAACTAATGCCAAGAAGACTTTCAGGCAGCAGTCTGATCTCTACTACAGCATCTGCTAATAAACCACAGCAAACACTTACATTTATTGCATTTTGGCAGATGCCCTTATCCAGAGCAGCCTATTATTACCTTTTTTATAAAGATGAGCAGTTGAAGGTTAAGGGATTCAAAATCACAACCTATTGATCAGTAGTCTAACACCTTAAGCACTGAGCTACCACTTCCCACTTCTCAGTATCTATCTGTCAAAGCTAAACTTCAGAAAGCACAGCCTGGGGCAAAGAAAAAAATCGGACTTATGGGCTCAACACATTCATATTCATGTACTTATCCAATCAGCCGGGGTGCAGGTCTGAGAAACATTACTGGACTTTTTTTTTTTTTTTTTTTGGAACGGCATTACACTGAGCAGGTCATCTCAGTGTACATAAAGTGCAGGTGACTGGACTGAGTAAAAACCTAATCTCTTAAAACCACCCCAAAATGCTACTGATCTACTGCAAATCTGATCCACTCTGTCCATCAGACCATGAGCACAGCGTCATCTTGCACAATATTAATTAACAATCTGTCAAACCCATGGCTGTGAACAAGGATTTGTTCCTCTGTATTTGTGCTTTGTGTGTGTGTGTGTGTGTGTGTGTGTATAACACTAACCTCATCAACTCTCTCCAGCAGAGGCTCCAGCCAGTGTTCATTACACTCACAGTGGCTGTCCAGGAAAGTGAGGACACTAGCCGTGGCTGCATCTGCTCCTCGGACACGTGACCGCATCAGACCTGAGAAACACACACACACACACATTTGTCTTATTATCCTCTGACATATGTAAAGCTATGCTGCATCTAAATCTAACCCTAACTGCAAATTCAGTTATTTTAAAAAATAAATAAATAAAAAAAGATTTAAAAAAAGGCCAGAGGTCACAAATGTCTGATTTTCACACACACAAATAAAAATAAACATAAAAACAAATATAAATGCACACACAAAACACACACAGACTCACAAATGCAAGTACACAACAGAATAGTACAGATGCCTAAATTCTTTCTTTGCATATCCCAACTTTGGACGTTGAGGTCCAAGCTCAGGGTAAGCCATGATACAGCACCCATGGAGCACAGAGGGTTAACTCAAGGGCCCAACAGTAACAGCACAGGAGCTTGACCACTGATCCTCCAATCAACAACCAAGAGCCTTAACCACCTGAGCCAAAAAAAGGGCACACAAACCCATTCTTGTACAAACAAGCAATCAAAAACACACAAAAAGACAAACTTGTGAACATATTCAGACCAAATCTCACACACTTATGTGGATAAACATGTATACACACGAGAACATGTGCACACAAAAAAGCATTCACACACACAAAGACAGACACATGAACCCTTGCACACTCATGTCCATACAGATAGAGCCAGACAGTCCCAGACACACCCCCACAAAAAACAGCACATAAAACAAAATCACCCACACACACTGCACAGGAATGTGATCTCTGCATTAACACGCACATCTCTGCACCACATTCAACAACTGTACAGTGACTCAGACACCAGTGTGAACTTCCACAGCTCCTGACACTACACCGATGGATTTCAGGCTCCGGCAGCTAGAAGAAATTAATCATACTAAACAGTCCAATAATGACGTTATGCAACACAAATGATGTCCCAACCCTCTGTAATTTACACTTCCTGTACGCACTATTCTGTCTACACAAATCCCACAGCAGTTCAGGTACTGAGCATTTTCAAATGCTGTGTGCGTTTCATGCCCATTAACCTGACGTGTTATCAAACAGATCTGCAATACAGATCAGATTCCAGGGTAGTGTTTACAGAGCCAAAAGGTAAAGAGAGAGCTGCAATGAAAAACAGAAGAATGAAAGCATTTCCGTGATGGTGATCAAGAGCACCTTTTAAAACGACACTCGCTCACATAAACCCTTTATTTTAAGGTTCTACTTTCTACAAGCGCTTTCTATAAAAGCCGAGTTTATAAAGCTCCTCGTCATTAAAATGTTGTGGCTCCTTCACTTGCCGCCAGCTAAGCAGCTTGATTGCTTGAAGGCTACATAGCTGGAACGCTGGGCATGTAAACAACAACAAAAAAAACTTTAGGGGGGAAAAAACTCCATTAAAACATTTAGACAGTTCACACAATTGTCTGAGGTCATCGAGTAACAGACAGAGAGAGAATTTCTACCATTTCATTTTGAAAGCAAGCCGACGGCTGCAATAAAGAGTTCATTTTTTTGCACAAAATCGTTCTAAATCGTTGTAATGTGTTTGTGTTGTTGTTTTCCTGTCTAAGCAGCCAGCGTAGAGGACAGCAGAGGTGTCTACTGTGACTATGTCCCACTAGTGCCCTCTACAGAGGTTGTTGGAGACATTTATCGTCGTCAAACGAAACAGGAAACCTCATACATACAGCCTCGCTGTGTTTATTCTTGCACTCTGGTAAACTATTCTAACTCAAGACTTCCACACAAAAAGTGGGCTGTTATCAGGAAAGATCATGTTTTTAAATAAAGTCTGAAAGAGCTATCAATGCAAATAAATTTAGAATTGAACTGAACTGAATTATTCGCTGCACATTTGGACAAAAGGAAAACAAGTACTAATATATATATTCTATTAGAATCTGATTATTATTAGTGGATTATTAGATAACTGTTCAACCTCCTTCCATCCAGGAGGAGATATAGGACCATCAGCATCAGAACCAGCAGGTTCAGGGCCAGTTATTTCCCCACAATCATAAATCTGAACTATACACTACACCACTAGGATACCCATGTCTCACTAACACTTCATCTTGTAGTTCTGCTTCACCCTGTAGATTCTGCTACATTTTCTCTGTATAATATAATTATAATGTACATATTGTTCATTGATAGACAGATAGATAGATTATCCATCCATCCATCCATCCATCCATTGCATCCATCCACTGCATCTTATCTCTGTTACTGTTATAATGCACACATTTTGGACAAATATATAATTACTCTTTTAATCTAGCCATGGGGGTCACAGTCCAGTGACTTCTGTGTTGGTCCGAAGCCCGGATAAATAGACAGGGTTGCGTCAGGAAGGGCATCCGGCGTAAAACATTGCCAAATTTAACCATGCGAATCGTCAGTACTCTGAATTTCATACCAGATCGGTCGAGGCCCGGGTTAACAACGACCACCATTGGCGCCGTTGACCTACAGGGCGCCGGTGGAAATTGGGCTACTGTTGGTCGAAGAAGTAGAGGAGGGAGGAGAGTGCACAGACAGAGAGAGAAGAGGAAAGGTAAGAGTGTAGGACTGAGAATAGGAACTCTGAAATGTTGGTACTATGACAGGGAAAGGTAGAGAGCTGGCTGATATGATGGAGAGAAGGAAGGTGGATATACTGTGTGTACAGGAGACCAGGTGGAAGGGTAGCAAGGCTCGTAGTATAGGAGCAGGATTCAAGCTGTTTTATTATGGTGTGGATAGTAAGAGAAATGGGGTAGGTGTGGTCCTGAAGGAGGAGTTTGTGAGGAATGTCCTGGAGGTGAAGAGAGTGTCAGACAGGGTGATGAGTCTGAAGTTAGAGATTGAAGGGGCGATGTTGAATGTTGTTAGTGGTTATGCCCCACAGGTAGGTTGTGAGTTAGAGGAGAAAGAGAGATTGTGGAGTGAATTAGATGAGGTGATGGAGAGTATTCCCACGGGTGAGAGAGTGGTGATAGGAGCGGATTTTAATGGACATGTTGGTGAGGGGAACACAGGTGATGAGGAGGTGATGGGCAAGTTTGGAGTTAAGGAAAGGAACCTTGAAGGACAGATGGTAGCGGACTTTGCTAAGAGGATGGACATGGCTGTGGTTAACACTTATTTTCAGAAGAGGGAGGAGCATAGAGTGACTTACAAAAGTAGAGGTAGGAGCACAGAGGTAGACTACATCCTATGTAGAAGAGGCAATCTGAAAGAGATTAGTGACTGTAAAGTGGTTGTTGGAGAGAGTGTATCCAGACAGCATAGGATGGTGGTGTGTAGGATGACTTTGATGGTCTGTAAGACGAAGAGGTCAAAGAGAGAGATAGAGAAGAAAACCAAGTGGTGGAAGCTGAAAAAGGAGGAATGTTGTGAGGAATTTAGACAGAAGTTGAGGCAGGCTCTGGGTGGTCAGGTAGTGCTGCCAGATGACTGGGAAACTACAGTAGAAGTAATCAGGGAGACAGGGAGAAAGGTGCTGGGTGTGTCATCTGGAAGGAGGAAAGAAGATAAGGGGACTTGGTGGTGGAATGAGGAAGTTCAGGATAGTATCCAGAGGAAGAGGTTAGCCAAGAAGAAGTGGGACATGGACAGGACTGAAGAGAATAGACAGGAATACAAGGAGTTACAGCGCAGAGTGAAGAGGGAGGTGTCTAAGGCCAAGCAGAAGGCATATGATGAGTTGTACACTAGGTTAGACACTAGAGAAGGAGAGAAGGACTTGTACAGGTTAGCTAGGCAGAGGGATCGAGATGGGAAGGATGTGCAGCAAGTTAGAGTTATTAAGGATAGAGATGGAAGGGTGCTCACAAGTGAGGAGAGTGTACAGAGGAGATGGAAGGAATACTTTGAGGAGCTGATGAATGAGGAAAATGAGAGGGAAAAAAGAGTAGAAGGGGTGAACTCTGTGAAACAGGAAGTAGATAAGATTAGAAAGGATGAAGTCAGGAAGGCTTTGAAGAGGATGAAAAGTGGAAAGGCAGTTGGTTCTGACGACATCCCGGTGGAGGTCTGGAAGTGTCTGGGAGAGGCAGCAGTGGAATTTTTAACTAGTTTGTTCAACAGGGTTTTAGAGAGTGAGAGGATGCCTGAGAAATGGAGAAGAAGTGTGTTAGTGCCGATCTTTAAGAATAAGGGTGAAGTGCAGAGTTGCAGCAACTATAGGGGGATAAAGTTGATGAGCCATACAATGAAGCTATGGGAAAGAGTAGTGGAAGCTAGGTTAAGGAAGGTAGTGGAAATTTGTGAGCAGCAGTATGGCTTTATGCCCAGAAAGAGCACAACAGATGCAATTTTTGCTCTGAGAATTTTGATGGAAAAGTATAGGGATGGTCAGAGGGAGTTGCACTGTGTGTTTGTAGACTTGGAGAAAGCGTATGACAGGGTGCCAAGAGAAGAGCTGTGGTACTGTATGAGGAAGTCAGGAGTAGCAGAGAAGTATGTCAGAGTGGTGCAGGACATGTATGAGAGGAACAGGACAGTGGTGAGGTGTGCTGTAGGTCAGACAGAGGAGTTCAAAGTGGAGGTGGGACTGCATCAGGGATCGGCTCTGAGCCCCTTCCTGTTTGCTATAGTGATGGACCAGTTGTCAGAGGAGCTCAGACAGGAGTCTCCTTGGACAATGATGTTTGCAGAGGACATTGTGATCTGTAGTGAGAGCAGGGAGCAGGTGGAGGAAAACCTGGAGAGGTGGAGGTTTGCGCTGGAGAGAAAAGGAATGGAAAGTCAGTCGTAGTAAGACTGAGTACATGTGTGTGAATGAAAGGGAGGGAAGTGGAACAGTAAGGTTACAGGGTGAAGAGGTGAAGAAGGTACAGGAGTTTAAGTACTTGGGGTCAACAGTCCAGAGTAATGGAGAGTGTGGGAAAGAGGTAAAGAAGCGAGTGCAGGCAGGTTGGAATGGGTGGAGAAGGTGTCGGGAGTTCTGTGTGTTAGGAAAATATCAGCGAGAATCAAGGGGAAGGTGTACAGGACAGTGGTGAGACCGGCCATGCTGTATGGTTTAGAGACAGTGTCACTGAGGAAGAGACAGGAGTCAGAGCTAGAGGTAGCAGAGCTGAAGATGTTGAGGTTCTCTTTGGGAGTGACAAAATTGGACAGGATTAGGAACGAGTACATCAGAGGGACATGTTGGACGTTTGGGGGACAAAGTTAGGGAGGCCAGATTAAGATGGTTTGGACATGTTCAGAGGAGGGAGAGTGAGTATATTGGTAGGAGAATGTTGGACATGGAGCTGCCAGGCAGGAGGCAAAGAGGAAGGCCAAAGAGGAGGTATATGGATGGAATAAATGAGGATATGAAGCTAGTGGGTGCAAGTGTTGGAGATGCAGAAGATAGGGATAGGTGGAGAGAGATGATTCGCTGTGGCGACCCCTGAAGTGAAAAGCCGAAAGAAGAAGAAGATATAATTACTCTTTTCTTAACATTTATATGCTGTGAATACAACTTGCACATATTTTTCTATGCACATAGTGACATAGCCTTATTTATCGATGCACATATTTATCTGCATTTGTTCATTTGCACAATTTCTACTATTCGCACTTCTGGTAGATGCTGAACAGCATTTCGTTGCTATGTACCTGTACTTTGCAATGACAAAGTTGTATCTATAATGTGCAGTGTACAAGTCTCTAAAAACTGCTATAACAGAAACAATAAGGTACTAAGTGTGCATTGAAAATTATGATTTATTTTACAGCCAACACTAGTGTTCAAGCTGTGCTATATGTATAAACTTACAAAACAACTCGTACTCTTTCACTAGTCGAGAACTCACCTTGTTGAGGTATCAATCAGTGTAAAAGTTTTAGCCCCCTTTCTGAATGTTGTAGAAATATTATGTCCTTTTATATCTTACCTTTCGCCTTTATAACTGCCTCCAACCTCTTCCATTTTATCAGAAATGCTTTTGAACTGTTTCAAATTAAAATTGTTTGGCTTATTATTTCTCCATGTGTGGAATGTGCAGTCTAGCGGAATAATATTTTTTAAATGAATAATAGTGTAATAAAAAGGTGTAGCAGTGTTGGAGGAGCGGACATTACGTAAGCTGTACTGTAAATATCGTGCTCACCTTCTCGTCTATCGTTTCTAAGGACCCGGACTTTCTCGATTTTCCCGAGCAAGGCTCCGTCTTCAGCTGGAGAAAAAAAAAATGAAGAAGAAGCAGAGTTCATTTAAAGGTGATGAATACAAAACAGAAACAGGATGCGTGTGCTCTTCTTGTCAGTCAGCTAATCAGGTCATGTCAGAACAGAACAGAGGAAATGACCTCGAATCGAGTTTTGTGCTTAGTAGAAGTCTGGAAAATGAAGGAAATAAGGTGGGTCTGCTGGAGGGATGAAAGGAATATGGATGTTCGTGTGTGTGGAAAGCTGAAGCCGATCGTGTTTGACTTACGGTTGTCGCTGTAATCGTCCACGAGGATAATTTCTTTGACGAGGTGGGGAGGACTCTTCTTCAGAACGCTGCGGCGAGAGGATCAGGAGTCAAACGAGTTCTCTTACATGAGAGCTTTACATTGTATACTTTAAACAAGTGGTTAGGCTAAACGTTATCAGCAGGGGGCAAAACTGGAAATGATGAGCAGTGTTACTCTCGGCGTGTGGAGTGCTCTCTAATGTTATGTAATTCGAACACAGTAGACAGTACAGAGAGAGCGAGGCGTGTGGAGCTGATGTGCTGAAAGCTCACCTGACTACAGTCCGCAATAAAGCAGATCGAGCTTCGTTATGGAAGGTGATCACCACGCTGGATGCAGGCAGATCCGTCCTCCACTGCTTATGGCGACAGCTGAGAGAGAGAGAGAGAGAGAGAGAGAGAACGAGAGAGAGAATGAGAGAGAGAGAGAAAACGAGAGAGAGAATGAGAGAGAGAGAGAGAGAGAGAGAGAGAGAGAGAGAGAGAGCGCGAGAGGGAGAGAGAGAATGAATATACCTATAAATTTCACTAGGCCTGAGGGTTTTTCTTTGGTGATCAAATAATCAATATTTCACCCAATTAGAAAGATATAGTACAATTAAGTACCTTTTCCACTTCAAAACATGAGCAAAAATCCCTAGGAAGGACGCTGCTTACTAAAAGCCATGTTGCGTACAGCAAAAGACGTGCAATTAATTCTCATTACTCAATTTCGGAACATTTCTAAACAACGGAAAAAACCCATGTGGGCTTACTTGGTTAACTGAACAGCTTCAGAATCCATGGCAAATTACAAGCACAAATGCTTGTGCAGCTCTGACGCAACATTGAGCATGAAACACAAGCACTAGAGCTAATCAGAGCATTATACCAAGCTCAGTGTGAGCTCCAGCATGACTAGTTGTGAGCTTTGTGACCAAATGATGGAAATGAGGACTCTGAAACGCTTCTCAGGGCCATTCATTAGACTTAGAAAATCAGTTGTTTCTACGGCAATGAACACAACACCAGAAACGACAGGAAAACAATATTATACTGGATTATGTTAGCGTTTTAAACGAGGCGGCTGAATTCTACCAACTAAATTATACAACATTAGCATAATTATGATCAGCTCACTGGTAGAAAATGTTTATGGAGTATTTGAAGGATTTAAAAAAAAACCCACATAGTCTGACATTATGTTTATAACCAGCTTTAATGCTTTGGAAAAAAAAATCAATAAGTTGTTAGAGTGCTGCAATTAATATGAAATAAATGCAAAATGATAATGATTTTTTAAAATGGATACAATTACAACTAGTTGTGAATATGATTTGGCAGTTTCTGTTAGCGTGAGTTTTCTTTAGCTTATTTATTATTTTAGTCTTTATTTTTCCAGCCATTTGAGTTCTGCACACCAGCTGAAAGTCTTGTATCGGCTGTTTAGAGAGCAGTGAATAAATACACATTGCACATTGTGTAACAGCATTGGAATGGACAAAACATGGTGAACACACGATGTCCTTAACAATCCGTGCTGCCTCGAGCAATTGAAGCAAGTTCTTGAACATAGGGTTCAGTCAGTTCACGGTTGGAAAGTCAGAACTTTGCAGAACTGTCCATCTCAATAAGCTTAAAACCTGGAGTGCATCTTCTCTCCTCTTATATTTGTATGACTTGATTGAGCGAGGCTCTGGAGAGCAGAGACCTGCAGTGTGCAGCATCGTAGCCTTGCTGAGGTTCCCATTTTTCTGGTCTTTTCTGTGACCCGAGTTTGAATGTTTCTCCTCCTGACTGCATTGTGCAAACTGTCTTATCATTGAAATAAACTCTGTGATAAATTTCCACACAGCCTTCTATCAGGCACCGTTTCTTTAGTCCATAGCAGACTCCAGTATCAGAAAGTTGTGTACATTTACTACATGTAGAAGTTAGAAATCATCCACCAAAACACCTTTACCATTATTACCTTAACTACATTTACTACAGCCACAATTACTGCAACTAAAACTACTACAGCTAATCAAATAGTACTACAACTGTGACAAAATAACTGACTACTACAATCACAACTGTCACCAACGTCACTACAACAATTACAAGAACCAAATCACACAATAACAACTACAACTACAATAACCATTCCTATTGAACATTCACATTAAACTACTCCTACAACTACAACAACTTCTACTACAATAACTACTCCCACAACAACTACAACTTCTACTACAATAACTACTCCCACAACAACTACAACTTCTACTACAATAACCACTCTTACAACTACAACTTCTACTACAGTAACTACTCCCACAACTACAACAACTTCTACTACAATAACTACTCCCACAACAACTACAACTTCTACTACAATAACTACTCCCACAACAACTACAACTTCTACTACAATAACCACTCTTACAACTACAACTTCTACTACAGTAACTACTCCCACAACTACAACAACTTCTACTACAATAACTACTCCCACAACAACTACAACTTCTACTACAATAACTACTCCCACAACAACTACAACTTCTACTACAATAACCACTCTTACAACTACAACTTCTACTACAATAACTACTCCCACAACAACTACAACTTCTACTACAATAACCACTCTTACAACTACAACTTCTACTACAGTAACTACTCCCACAACAACTGCAACTTCTACTACAATAACTACTCCCACAGCAACTACAACTTCTACTACAATAACTACTCCCACAACAACTACAACTTCTACTACATTAACTACTCTTACAACTACAACTTCTACTACATTAACTACTCCCACAACAACTACAACTTACCCCACAACAACTACAACTTCTACTACAATAACTACTCCCACAACTACAACTTCTACTACATTAACTACTCTTACAACTACAACTTCTACTCAATAACTACTCCCACAACTACAACTTCTACTAAAATAACTACTACCACAACAACTACAACTTCTACTACATTAACTACTTCCACAACAACTACAACTTCTACTACAATAACTACTCCCACAACAACAACTTCTACTACAATGACCACTCTTACAACTACTACAACTTCTACTACAATAACCACTCTTACAATTACAACTTCTACTACATTAACTACTCCCACAACTACAACTTCTACTACATTAACTACTCTTACAACTACAACTTCTACTACATTAACTACTCTTACAACTACAACGTCTACTACATTAACTACTCTTACAACTACAACGTCTACTACATTAACTACTCCCACAACAACTACAACGTCTACTACAATAACTACTCCCACAACTACAACTTCTACTACAATAACTACACTCACAACAACTACAATTTCTACTACAATAACAATGCTCACAACAACTACAACTTCTACTACATTAACTACTCTTACAACTACAACTTCTACTACAATAACTACTCCAACAACAACTACAACTTCTACTACAAAAAACAACTACAACTTCTACTACAATAACTACTCTTGCAATTACAACTTCTACTACATTAACTACTCCACAACAACTACAACTTCTACTACAATAACTAAATCCCAAAAACAACTACAACTTCTACTACAATAACTACGCTCAAAACAACTACAACTTCTACTACATTAACTACTCTTACAACTACAACTTCTACTACATTAACTACTCTACAACTACAACTTCTACTACAATAACTACTCCCACAACAACTACAACTTCTACTACAATAACTACTCCCACAACAACTACAACTTCTACTACAATAACCACTCTTACAACTACAACTTCTACTACAATAACTACTCCCACAACAACTACAACTTCTACTACAATAACCACTCTTACAACTACAACTTCTACTACAGTAACTACTCCCACAACAACTACAACTTCTACTACAATAACTACTCCCACAGCAACTACAACTTCTACTACAATAACTACTCCCACAACAACTACAACTTCTACTACATTAACTACTCCAACTACAACTTCTACTACATTAACACTCCCACAACAACTACAACTACCCCACAACAACTACAACTTCTACTACAATAACTACTCCCACAACTACAACTTCTACTACATTAACTACTCTTACAACTACAACTTCTACTCAATAACTACTCCCACAACTACAACTTCTACTAAAATAACTACTACCACAACAACTACAACTTCTACTACATTAACTACTTCCACAACAACTACAACTTCTACTACAATAACTACTCCCACAACAACAACTTCTACTACAATGACCACTCTTACAACTACTACAACTTCTACTACAATAACCACTCTTACAATTACAACTTCTACTACATTAACTACTCCCACAACTACAACTTCTACTACATTAACTACTCTTACAACTACAACTTCTACTACATTAACTACTCTTACAACTACAACGTCTACTACATTAACTACTCTTACAACTACAACGTCTACTACATTAACTACTCCCACAACAATAAAAGTCTACTACAATAACTACTTCACCAACTACAACTTCTACTACAAAACACAATCACAACAACTACAACTACTACATAACAATTCAAAAACTACAACTTCACATATAACTACTCTACAACTCACAACTTCTACTACAATAACTACTCCACAACAACTACAACTTCTACTACAATAACTACTCCACACAACTACAACTTCTACTACAATAACCACTCTTCAATTACAACTTCTACTACATTAACTACTCCCACAACTACAACAACTTCTACTACAATAACTACTCCCACAACAACTACAACTTCTACTACAATAACTACTCCCACAACAACTACAACTTCTACTACAATAACCACTCTTACAACTACAACTTCTACTACAGTAACTACTCCCACAACTACAACAACTTCTACTACAATAACTACTCCCACAACAACTACAACTTCTACTACAATAACTACTCCCACAACAACTACAACTTCTACTACAATAACCACTCTTACAACTACAACTTCTACTACAATAACTACTCCCACAACAACTACAACTTCTACTACAATAACCACTCTTACAACTACAACTTCTACTACAGTAACTACTCCCACAACAACTACAACTTCTACTACAATAACTACTCCCACAGCAACTACAACTTCTACTACAATAACTACTCCCACAACAACTACAACTTCTACTACATTAACTACTCTTACAACTACAACTTCTACTACATTAACTACTCCCACAACAACTACAACTTACCCCACAACAACTACAACTTCTACTACAATAACTACTCCCACAACTACAACTTCTACTACATTAACTACTCTTACAACTACAACTTCTACTCAATAACTACTCCCACAACTACAACTTCTACTAAAATAACTACTACCACAACAACTACAACTTCTACTACATTAACTACTTCCACAACAACTACAACTTCTACTACAATAACTACTCCCACAACAACAACTTCTACTACAATGACCACTCTTACAACTACTACAACTTCTACTACAATAACCACTCTTACAATTACAACTTCTACTACATTAACTACTCCCACAACTATAACTTCTACTACATTAACTACTCTTACAACTACAACTTCTACTACATTAACTACTCTTACAACTACAACGTCTACTACATTAACTACTCTTACAACTACAACGTCTACTACATTAACTACTCCCACAACAACTACAACGTCTACTACAATAACTACTCCCACAACTACAACTTCTACTACAATAACTACACTCACAACAACTACAATTTCTACTACAATAACAATGCTCACAACAACTACAACTTCTACTACATTAACTACTCTTACAACTACAACTTCTACTACAATAACTACTCCAACAACAACTACAACTTCTACTACAATAACTACTCCCACAACTACAACTTCTACTACAATAACTACTCTTGCAATTACAACTTCTACTACATTAACTACTCCCACAACAACTACAACTTCTACTACAATAACCACTCTTACATACAACTACTACTACAATAACTACGCTCACAACAACTACAACTTCTACTACAATAACTACTCCCACAACAACTACAACGTCTACTACATTAACTAGTCCCACAACAACTACAACTTTTACTACAATAACCACTCCTACAGCCATGATATGTTACAGCGAACACTATTATATTATCTTCCATTTTATCAGAAATGATTTTGAATTCTTTCAAATTGTTTGGATTATTATTTCTCTTTGTGCTGAAAAACTAGTGCAGTCTAGCCAAATCCTACAACAAGAACTACAACAAAACAAATATGACAATAGCTACTACAACACTACTACTAAAACAATAACACAACACTAAAATAAGTGGGCATTACTGTTGTGCGTGACAAAAACATATATTAATATTTCTTTTGGAATACTCATTTGAAATGAATGTCAGTAACCCTCTTCTATCCTGCACACTGCACATCTGGACACAGGTTTGAATGGGACACCTGTAGGGTTAATCCTGTAACATTTTCTTTAAGTTAAAGGTGAGAAAGCTTAAGCTCCTCTAGGCTGTCAGTGGTACAGATTAGGAGCCTGGCAGAGTGACACGTCAGTGATGTCCATGATGTACACACACACAGTGGCATGCATCGCACGGTTTAGCCTCAGACCAGAGTGAAGGTGATGTAGCGAGCTGATCTCACTGACAGAATATCTAAAAGGAGAATGCAAAATATTTATTTGCACGACCTTGCTGGATGCTCAAACCGGAATGTGGATTCTGTACTTATAAACAGATTTATTCCATGCACAAGCATGTGTGCACACACACCTGAAGAATACACAATTCCATCTCTCTCTCTCTCACACACACACATGAAGAATACACAATTCAATCACTGTATCACTATAGAGACTCGAAGATGAGCATCTCTCTCTCACACACAAACACACGTGAAGAATACACAATTCACACATCACACACACCCACAGACATCTGAAGAGTACACATTTTCATCACTGTACAGACTCCAAGATGGGCATATCTCTCTCTCTCCATCTCTCTCTCTCTCTCACCCCCCTAGAGTAGAGGAGTACACATTTCCATCACTGTACAGACTCGGAGACAAGCATTTCTCTTTTTGTCTCTCTGTCTCTCTCTCTCACACACACACACCTGAAGAATACACGAATCCATCACTATCACTATACAGACCCGAAGACGAGCATTAATCTCTCTCACACAAACACCATCACACACACCCACAGACATCTGAAGAATACATATTTTCATCACTGTACAAGTATTTCTCCCTCTCTCTTTCTCTCCCACACACACCTCAAGAGTACACATTTCCATCACTATACAGACTCGGAGACAAGCATTTCTCTTTTTGTCTCTCTGTCTCTCTCTCTCTATCTCACACACCTGAAGAATACACAATTCCATCACTGTATCACTATAGAGACTCTAAGACGAGCATATCTCTCTGACACACCTGAAGAGTACACATTTCCATCACTGAATAGCGTTTTGGAGGAAACTCAGTTCCCCATTTTCTTTTTCCATGAAGAGGATTCACACCTTTTATTTATTTATTTATTTATTTAAGAAATCAAAAAAAGCTCCTTGAGAACCCCTGAGAATAACTTATATGATGGAATACTTTTGTAACTATGCTATTATTGCCATTTAATAATAATAATTTTCCATTTAATGTTGATACTTTACGGGCTGTCCTGACTCGTTAGTGGCAATAAAAACAGAGATAGATGTGGGAAAAAAAATCCACAAATATACCAGTTGAAGCTACCTTCACGCTCACAGTTCATTCAGCAGGGTGTATTTCTGATTAATTACATCTGCAGTGCTGCTTGTGTCTCGGACTCCAAACCATGACTCCTCAGAGAAATCAGCCACGACGCCAAAAACATCCACATTAAAAACACACACAGTGGTATGGCCTCCGAGGCATAAAGAGCATATGCTCTCCATCATCACTTCTCTGTTGAAATGCTTTAATAACAAAGGTCAAACCTCACGTGTCTTTCTCACCCCAGTAAACACCTGCACATCCAAATACATCCAGTGTTTTATTAATAACAGGCTGAAGGCACACCGGCAAAATCCTGTTTAATGTGGAAGCACGAGAGCAGCACAGAAAATCTTTAAATATCTACTAAGGGCGTTCTCAGTCTTAGCCCAGACACTCAGGTCTGACCCTGGATTAATCTGTTTGAGGGTTTCATTTGTATTCACACAAATTCTTTCCAGGCTACAGCTCCATCAGGCCATTTCTTATTCTACTTTTGTTGTGGACCAGTTTTTTATTTTTTTTTTTATTTTATTAAATTGAATCATATTAATTTAATTTCAAATTTAATTGGTCACATTCACAACCATCCACAGTATGAAATGTAGTGAAATGCTTTCCAAGTACATTTTTTAAATTATACGAATGATATGAATGAATGTTGATTTAATTGATGTGAATACTGAGCAGCAGTTCAGATGCAGATTGAAGCTCGGTTTCGGTTTAAGCTGCTCGCTTTTGAAGGAATAATGCTGCATTCGACTCAGAGAAGTCGTCAGAACCTAATAGGAATTACGACATTTCCGATATCGGTCCAGTCGAGGTAGAAAATACGGATGCTCGTATGTCCTATCATTTGTTAGTAAAAAGCTCACCAGTGATGCGTGTTGTGTATTTTTCCCCTCAAAGCTGATTGATCTAAAACAAATACTTGAATATATAATAGAATTCATCCAAGGTAAGAAGTGCTGTTTTGCTTACCACAGCCATGTTGATTTACACCGATCAGGAACAACATTATGAGCAGTGACAGTTGAAGTGAATAACACTGATCATCTCCTCATCATGGCACCTGTTAGTGGGTGGGATATATTAGGCAGCAAGTGAACATTTTGTCCTCAAAGTTGAAGTGGAGGATTTGAACAAGTTTGACAAGGGCCAGATTGTGATGGTTAGTCTACTGGATCAGAGCCTCTCCATAACTGCAGCTCTTGTGGGGTGTTCCCAGTCTGCAGTGGTCAGCATCTATCAAAAGTGGTCCAAGGAAGGAGCGAAGGCTGGCCCGTGTGGACGCGCTACTGTTGCTCAAATTGCTGAAGACATTAACGCTGGTTCTGATAGAAAGGTGTCAGAATACACAGTGCATGACCGGTCAGGGCTGTTTTGGAAGCAAAAGGGGGACCAACACAATATTAGGCAGGTGGTCATACTGTTATGTCTGGTCAGTGTATCAGCACTTGCTGAACTCAGAGTTGAGGGAAACCTCCCGAGTTCCTGAGCAAACCACACGTGATTTGTTTAGTTAGAGTTCATGTTGTGGAACATCTGAGACAACAGTTTTAAACAGCTGCTCAGGTTACAGAGAAATCAGAAAGTACACCAGGAAGTCCTCTGTCCTGAAGACTTTCATGTGGTGGAAAACTCAGACACTGGAGACTCCTTACAGAAAACTGTTTAGTCTTACAAAACGTGGACTGTCCACCATACAGTTCCATGTGTAGTATAGAAACAACAGAAGTGTATTAACAGAAATCTCACAGCTGTTCTTATATAAAAAAGAATGCAAAAAATGTACAATATAATATATAAATAATTTCAGTTTCTGATTAGGGCATTGGTGGCTCAGTGGTAGGTTTCTCAACTTCCATGTGGACCATGGCCAAACTCCAGCCACTGGATGCAGTGCCGATACCAAGCCCGGAAAAATGGGAGGGTTGCGTCAGGAAGGGCATCCGGCATAAAACCTGTGCCAAGTTGTTGTGTGGACCAGTTGGTCTGCTGTGGCGACCCCAAACAGGGAGCAGCCGAAAGAAAAATTCAGTTTCTGATCTGGCCAACGATTTCCATTTTTTATGCCTCTATAAAGTCTGCAAGTATGTCTAAAAGAAATGCTTCTATGCTGTTTGTACTGTACTTGAAGAGCTTTATGCTTCGTCACCTGCAAGTCTTCACGGCTGAGAAAAACAAGTCTGTTATTTAGGCCATTTTCAGCTCTATTTAAATGAAAGGTATAGAACATACTGAGAAATATGCCTTCTTTTTATTTCCAATTTCAGCCTTGTCCCAAATTCCTCACTCTGTCTTTGTCTATTCAGCTTCACAATGAGCCGTTTCTGTCTTCTCCCTGCTCCTGGATTGGAAAGTAACTCTATCAGGCAGTGATCTCGAAACTCTTTCATCAGGTTATCACATTAGTCCATTTAATACAGACTGCAATTTTTCTTCCTACAGAACCCGCCAATGATTATGTAAAAACCTGGAGTGCACTCCTGAGAATAGAAAAGGAAAAAATACCAGACTACGGATGAAAAAACCTAAGCGAATTCAAGTGAAGTAGAAGACTGACGTTAATTTCTTTAAGAAATCAAGTGAAAAGTCACCAAAGACGTCTTTCAATCAAGAACTCTTGCTTCCAGTACAAAAATGTGAAAAGTAGAAGACTAATCTTCTTCTTCTTTCGGCTTTTCCCTTCAGGGGTCGCCACAGCGAATCATCTCTCTCCACCTATCCCTATCTTCTGCATCCTCAACACTTGCACCCACTAGCTTCATATCCTCATTAATTCCATCCATATACCTCCTCTTTGGCCTTCCTCTTTGCCTCCTGCCTGGCAGCTCCATGTCCAACATTCTCCTACCAATATACTCACTCTCCCTCCTCTGAACATGTCCAAACCATCTTAATCTGACCTCCCTAACTTTGTCCCCCAAACGTCCAACATGAGCTGTCCCTCTGATGTACTCCTTCCTAATCCTGTCCAATCTGGTCACTCCCAACGAGAACCTCAACATCTTGAAAAATAAAAGACTAATGCAGGGTGATAATAGATGAACACTTTGTATCACCGAACCTTAATCAGCCTTCCGGTGTTATTTAGGAAAAGCCCTAGTAAACAAAACATCCATAGAGCTGAACCTTTAAACAATGAGACTATTTCCTGGTGCTTATGATAATCACCACCTATCTGATTCCCTCTCGTCTAATCAGTAAGCTGCATTGTGTGCAGAGATTTCCATGAAACTCAGCATGGCAGGAATTCAGACTCTCTTCATCTCTCGCACGCTGTGCAGGCATGCATGCCAAAACTGCAGGGAAAACTTTCCGCCATGTTTCCTGTGCCCACTCACTGCATGACCTGACAGCTTTAAAGAGGAACCCCATGCAAAATGTAACAGAAACATGGTTATGATGTCGGATTATCACTTATTTGGATCATTTCTAAGTTAGCACCAAAGTAAAGTTTTATTACTAGTGTAAGCTACAAAAAAACTAGAGGTTGTTCTTGGACACAACTCAAGAACTATGATGTCTGCTGAGACAGGAGGGGTTTATTTCATTCCCATGCTGTCAAAATGCATCTGTGTGCTGGTCTAATAAACACATACAGACACTAGGTTAAAAGCACTGAAAATCAGCTTTATAAATGTATAGTTTTAGAAGTCAGTTTTTTTTAATCCAATTTCTGAATAAAATGGTTAATTTCCTTCATTTGTCTTAGTAGATATAGCAAAAGGCTATGACTTAAACTCCTCAAGGCTGCTTTTGTTTCTGTCAAGTTTATCTTGTTTTCCTGAACGCAGGAAGCACACACAGAACCCTGAAATATGATTCGGCAAGTCTTGCCATTTCTTCTCTTCTTTCTGTCCAGTTTGGCATTATGGTCCGTACTTCCCTGTACTAGCTCGCTCGGTCATATCTACTGTAGAAGGTGAAGGCTTCTTTCAAGTCATATGAAGCTAACCTCTACATCTTTCTAAACTGCTGCTCATGCTGTGTAACAAGGGAGTGTTACAAACTCTTAGGACATGCTATCTACACTCTTCCATGACTGGTTAGGGCCACTGTGAGAGGCTGGGGCCACTGGGATTGGTCAGGAAGTGAGAGTTTTTGTGTTCTCACATCTCTGGACAGACGACAACTCTGAAGCATATAAGGATTCAAACTTGCTGTCGCCATTAAAAAACAGTGAACACCTTCCTGTTGTTTCACTCAGTAGACAAGATTGTGTTGTTCTTTCAGCTGCTCCCTGTTCGGGGTCTTGTGGTATAGAACATCCAAAGACTTTCTGCCTTGAAGTTTGGCTAAAGGCACAAACACGCTGAGCTTTATAAAGTCAGCACAAAGAAGTAATGGCCGTTCGCGTCGAGCCCTTCAACT
The DNA here is from genome assembly GCA_033459395.1 of Hemibagrus guttatus. Classification (NCBI taxonomy): domain Eukaryota; kingdom Metazoa; phylum Chordata; class Actinopteri; order Siluriformes; family Bagridae; genus Hemibagrus; species Hemibagrus guttatus. The sequence goes on from JAUCMX010000002.1 coordinate 24,105,628, forward strand.
GATGATAAAACCATTTCTTTTTACAGCAGAAGATGGAGGAGTTTCTTGGAGGAGGTTGTCATCTTTACTGCTTTTCTTAATGTTTAATTGATTGCAGCAGTGTTTATTCAATTAGTTTTTCACCACTTTTTTCTTGACAAATGATCTGAGGTTCAGATGAAGCTGCTCGCTTATAGCTCATATAAATAATTCAGTTTTTAGCTGCAGTCACTTCCATTTTAAAGGCGCCTTCAATGGATTAAAGTTTTAATCATTCGCGTTTATCTGCAGACCACAGCATGTCTTTCCTCACCAGTTTTAGCAAAAAATAAAAAGCTGGAACAGGAAGCAACATGACAAGGACTAATTGCATCACTTAACCAAAGGAACAGCTTGCTTGCACATCTGCTATATTTCATCAGAGTGAACCCCAAAACAGTGTTTTAAGGTGGACTAAAGATCTGCACTCACATGGACTCAGATACAGAAGAAAGTGCTATTTATATACAAAAAAAAAAAATTGGGGTTAAAAATCCCTCAGAAGGGAGGCGAAACAGAGTGTGAGGCCTGAATTACACAGTGTTCACTAGTCTTGAGTAAACATTTACTTCAGCTCTGTGCGTCTTGTTGACTTTAGCCCATAATTCCATGACTAATGTTCTTGCAGAGACTTGGGCTGATGGACTGCCTGGATTCACTAAAGCTACAACAGACAGCAGAACAAGAAGTGGACTTGAGAAAATCAATAATTGGACCATTTTTTGGAAGCACTAAAAACTCCAGGCTTAAAAAGAGCATACCCAATGGACAAAAGATCAGGAGATGAGCAGATGGTCACCGTAAAGGCTGTTTTTTTTTTTTTTTGGTTTTTTTTGAAAGCCACATAGATCCAGATCCAGAGCCAGAGATCGACTCATGGAAGCCTCGTGCTAATGTACACTGAATATTTACAACAGAACTTCTACAAAATTGACTTGCTAGATTCCCTGGTCAATCAGACAGGTCAGCTAGAGGATGTAGCTCTATAAGTATTCGAGCCGACCATGTGAAATGTATTCTATAACGTCCGAGAGCACTTGTGAACCAGATTTCCTCAGAACAATAAATTACTGCATCTTGACAAATGGCAGAAAATGCTGTCCATGTTGAAAGTCCTTTAGCACAGCCGTTTGTTTCATATCTGTTAGTACGATCATGCTTATGTAAGGAATGTACTAAGGACCTGGGGATTCCTCTCTCTGACTCCACTTCCTGTATGTCAGCAGTAAGTCAGGGAGTCCTGGGAGTGCTCCCCGGTTAAAACACAGCCTGACATAAATAGACCGTGTGTCCTGCCTGCCAAGTAGCGACCTTCTGGGACTCGGTACATTGCTGCTGTGGAGACAGCATTGTGCGCTAGTGTTACAAGAGATAAGCACCTGAATCCTCCTGCTGTTCATTTTCACTTTTAAATAACCTTCATCAATGTGTTGAGCACTAATACAATACTCATACACGTATAACACATTTTTCAACGAGTCATCATAAATGGAGGCTGAACACTCTGAAAATATCTTTCAGTAGAACTTAAGGCAGCAGTGACGTATTAAAAGAAAACTAGTAGCATAGTTTGGGTCCATTTCCACAGACACAAGACCTCACCTACTTGAACACCTATAGAAGATACTGGAAATCTCAGGCTAGCTTTGGTGAGCCCGTGTGCACTGTAGCCTCAGACTGACAATAGTGGAATTCAATGTCAACCAAATTTCACATTGATTTTAAACTACTAATGACTTATAAAAGCACTGAATGGTCACACGCCATTCTTGGATCAAAAAGTGCACGCTACTTGTTGGTTCCTTGAATAATGAAGGCTAAAGCAGGGGTCAGAGCTTTCTCTTACAAAGCCCTGCAGTTAAGGAAAAGCCTTAATTCCAATTAGTGTCTGGGTTTCAGTGCTAAATAGGAACTGGAAAAAATATTTGTTTAGTCAGGCCTTTTATGAATAGACTTTTTTCTTAGCTACAGAAGCAGATCTAAAAGGCTCACAGGCACTGATTATTTAGTGAACAGGGATATTTGGATATAGACTCCTCCCACTCTCATGTATTGACTCAGGTTTGTTGACAGTGAACTGGCTGGCCACTTTACGTCCCAGGGCACCCTCATGGCTGTGTCACCTTCTGGCTTTCTCTCTCTCTCTTTTTTTTTTTATGCTGTCATAGTTAGTCTTGTGGGAATCCCGGCTTGCATTCTGTACACAATGTACTTTGTCCTTAACCATTACGCAACCTAAGATAGCACACCTAATAATCGTTGTTTCTCTCTTTGGACTGCAATTGCTAGAGCTTGAAAACGATGGTTAGGATTACAACTGCCGTCATTGCTTTTGGTCTGCAAAAGTGGAGACATTCCACCACGATGGAGAGATCATCTTTATACAGAATGGTGTTTGTACAATGTGTGCCAGAGCAACCTGAAGCTGTTCTGGCAGCTTGTATTGGCTTTGCACTTTACTAACACACTTCGTTGTGTTTTTCTCTTTAATTTGTCCATCTGTGTATTAACTACACCTTTAAAATGTGCAATAAAAGTGAAAATGATTAGATTCTAGAAAAATGTCCATTACAAACACTGGCTAAGACAACGGACCCAAAAGCAGGAAAGCAAGTGAGCCTGAGTGTCAGTACAGGGTTAATATCCTCACCAAGTGAAGGCAGAAACAGCATTAACCTTTCAGCCGCTGCCCATTTTCTTTCATTAAACCGGGTTTCAAACCTACCAAGGCCACTTTTATTTTTAGAATTGATGTCTGGAATTTAACTTAACCAAATTACACTCATTATTAGCCGTTGTTAATTCCCAGCCAGTATGTAGCGCTCATATAGCAGGATATCTACTATTCTGGCACAGTAAGTGCTTACAGTAGACACAATTTCCCCCTGACAGACTGTCAAACTTTCTGAGCTGCTGCTAATGCAGTACTGCAGGACAGCTGTGTGTGCTTGGAGAACAGCTCCTGCTGCCCAGTTCGGTCCTAACAGACTGCAACCAGGGGCCAACCTTCAGTTTTCACAGCAAGCCTTTCTACCAATCTCCATCACTTTTTCCATTAGATTCAATTAGAGAGACATTTTATGTCCTTGATTTTCATAGTCATGGAACATATTAAATAAGCTCTAAGTACTGGACACCTTACCTAACTGTCTGAATCCATCATGTCTTCTTCTATTAACAAAAATAACAAATAAAAAGCCCAGCTGCATGAAAATAATACATGTCTGTTCTATGGTGGTTTTCATTTAACCACTTTAATGTGCCGAATAAAACAGACAGGCTGCTACTCGAAAGAAATCTGTCTCTTACCACAATGTAAGCTTTAGATAGCCTTATTATAAACAGATACAGCTTTCACAAAAATAAAAAATGATGCTTAAAATTTGAACAGACTGAATCTGGCAGAATAAAACACTGGCAGAGCAAAATGAAAAGCTGTGAAAAGACCTGCTGTTCAATCCTCCAAAACCTTTCCAGCCACACTGAGCTATTTCCAAGAAACATGCAGATGAAGCAGAGATGAAGAAAGACAATAACGGTGATTAGACCGAAAAAATATGCTGCTTTTCTCTCCCACCAGGCTGCAACACAATCATCTCCTGGTCTAATGATGTGGCTTCGGCTAATCGTAGAGTGGAGTGGGTGTGGTGCACATCAGACACACAACACTTCGCACAAAAGGCAGCAACACTTCTCAGTGCTTCATGACAGTAAAGAACGAGAGAAGTGCGTCCTGGTGGACGCTTAAATTACTCCGCTGGCATTCCTTGTCTTTCAGTACTTAAGTACTGAACAATAACACAAAGATAAGACAAAAAAACAGAGACAGACATAATGCAGTAGGCTTAGTGGTTAGCACGTATGCCTCGCACATCCGGGGTTGTGGGTTTGCGTCCCACCTCAGCCGTGTGTGCACACGTTCTTCCTGTGCTTAGGTGGCTTCCTCTGATTTGCTCCCCGAGTCCAAAGAGATGCATGTAGGCTGACTGGTATCTCTGCATTGTTGGTACTGTGTGTGTTTGTGCGTGTGTGCGCGACTGTGCCCTATGATGGTTTGGCGCTCGGGCCAGGGTGTCCCCCACCTCCAGGTTCCCTGCAACCCTGTGTAAGATAAGCTGTACAGAAAATTAATCAATGGAAAAACTGAGCAAAAACTAAGAACAATTTTATTTCAGCTACATTATTTATGTAACCTGACCACAAGGAACAAAACATTTTGCGGCATGCTTTTACAAGAAAACAATCAATAATCAACAGTGTGGTGGTGTGTTGGAGCAGATCCCACTGAAATTGCTATATTTCCGATAACAGCAGTGCGTTTCAATTCGCTTTACACCTCAGCAACTTGTCAGTTATTAAAACTCTTCATTTATTATTATACACCAACCAGGCATAGCATTATGACCACCTGCCTAATATTGTGTTGGTCCCCCTTTTGCTGCCAAAACAGCCCTGTCATGCACTGTGCATTCTGACACCAGAACCAGCAATTTGAGCAACAGTAGCTCGTCTGTTGGATCAGACCACACAGACCAGCCTTCGCTCCCCACATGCATCAATGAGCCTTGACCACCCATGACCCTGTCGCTGGTTCACCACTGTTCCTTCCTTGGACCACTTTTGATAGATACTGCCCGCTGCAGTTTTGGAGATGCTCTGATCCAGTGGTCTAGCCATCACAATTTGCCCCTTGTCAAACTCACTCAAATCCTTACACTTGCCCATTTTTCCTGCTTCTAACACATCAACTTTGAGGACAAAATGTTCACTTGCTGCCTAATATATCCCACCCACTAACAGGTGCCATGATGAGGAGATCATCAGTGTTATTCACTTCACCTCTCACTACTCATAATGTTATACCTGATCAGTGTATAAACAAGACACCATAGCTACTTTTATTTTCAAAGATAGTCTATGAGACAAGTTAGTTCCTGTTACTGCAGTCAGCTATGTACTCAGTCTTTCCCTCACCAGCCTCTCTCTGTTCCTTCAAAGTTAGGAAGACAGAAAAACCCTGCAGCTTGTCACATAACAGAGAAACTCTTTCGAAAACTTACTGACTGACACTTGAGACTCCTTCAATAAATGTTAATTAGAAAACTTTAGAATATCAGCAAACACTGTTACATAACATGCTTTAGTAATCTGCTCATTATCAGCATTAGATTATGCGAAGCATCTGCCATACACATCCCTGTGAATTATCTGTTGCTATGGAAACTACACCGCATTTACAACAAGCACGTTAATATAAACCTGTGTTTTGAATTACAGCCATGTTCAGTGTGTACACAAAGCACAGGGGGATGTTTAGAGTATTGCAGCTGATGACATTTTGACTAAGTCTGTCAGAATGCATTTACTTCACATGCTGGCACAAAGTTTTCACAGAAACTGGAAAAGACACATCAATTTAGTGATTTAAGGTAGAATGATTTGTATTAGAAGAAATGTAATTAGCTATTTCCAAATAGGTTTCTGTCAGAGATCAGCTTTCCTGTGGCTGAATCTCGGATAGTGTTCCTTGAGGCAAATCAAGCAGCAGAATCAGAAAATAATGAAGCTATGGCACCATCATCTGCAGTGCGTCTACACGGTGACCTGGGATCTGGCATAACTGTGGGATCTACTCCTGCAGGAGATTTAAAAACATGTTTTTTAAGGATCACACACAAAATTGTGTAATTCAAGCATTAAAACAAATCTGAGTATATGAGAAATTCTAACATAAAAGGTCATCTATGACACAGGCTCCTAGAGTCCAAGATTTCACCATTTTTAATGAATAACAAAAGTTGGCCCAAGAAAATGCAAATGAATATTTGCTTCCTTTAAAGTACAGTGATGTGCAAGTCATTAAGATGTAAAAAATAATTACACAATACCCAGACAAAACAATACTCAGAATGTATGCCTGTTATGGAAAGCATAATGAGAGATGTTTGATTTAATGTAAATGTTCATTCATCCATCTTCCAACCTGTCCAAATAACACTCCACCTAGATGTAGCACTGGTACATATAACTTTCTTCATCATTTATTTTAACCTTTTTTTATGTAAGGCAAGCTGACAAGTTATTTTCCATTCAGATTTTTTTCTACTTACATTTTCCAAAATTTTCCAAACAGAGCAGAATGGAAAACCCCAAACACTGTGTTCATTGATCTGAGATTCAAGTTTCAAGTCTTTTTTTTCCCCACAACCCTTTAACACAGCTTCAGCAACAGTGAGCCAAATATTTTTAAAAGGCTACAAGCTGGGTTAGAGGAGTAAGATGCTTACTAACAGTATTACTTTAATATCCCTGTGTCTGCACTGTATTCTACTGTACTAATGAGTGGTTTTGGATGAAAGTGTCTGAGTTCTGAATGAATGAAAATTTAACACAATGGACTGAGAGGACGGACTCACTGGTCGTGTCTGGTGTCTGGAACGCCACGGTCCATGCGCAGCTTGTCGCTCTCCACTTGGTTGAACTTGTTTCGGGCATACGGATCCTGGCCTGGCTTTACCACCGTCGCCCCCACATACAGATCCTGGTCAAAGTCCTGCCACCTGACTTTCCCTGTAAAAAAAAAACAACAACAACAACAACAACACGGTGCTGTTATCAGATGGCTGTGTGTTCTGAGGTGAAGCTGAGATGTTGGCAGCAAATAAATAAGTACAATAAATAATGCTCTAAATCGGTGACTGGCAAATTGGAGGTTTGTGACATAACTAACAGGTGTGTAGTTTTTGTGTATTTTTGTTACAGCAATGGAAACCTCAACCCATATCAACACAGTTTTTATATTTAGGCCTCAAGCACCCAAGTCAACTAAGACCAAATGTTATCTAAGTAACAGAAAGGTCTATGGCTGTAATAAACCATTCCCACGACCTGTGATCTGGTAGAATCTGATGCCTGGTGCTGCATACTCAGTGAGGCATTAGTGAGTCCCTTTCTACCTTCAAAACCAGCTGAGCCTTAATGTTGGAATGAACTTCCAACCTCAGTCCAGACTGCGGAACCTGTCACTCAATGTCCGCTGCATGATGTATATCGAATTGTATTGCTTGTATTTCCTCGATTGTGACTTGCTTAGAATGAAGAAGTTGCTTTCGGCTGCTCCCTGTTCGGGGTCGCCACAGCGGACCAGCTGGTCCGCACAACAACTTGTCAAATGTTTTACGCCGGATGCCCTTCCTGACGCAACCCTCCCATTTTTCCGGGCTTGGGACCGGCACTGCATCCAGTGGCTGGGGTTGAGGCATTGGCTGGAATCGAACCCGGGCCTTTCGCATGATAGGCGAGTAACCTACCACTGAGCCACCAATGCCCCTGTGACTTGCTTAGAATAAAAACCATAAATGTAAACTGACAAAATATCCCTTAAAAATTTTAAAATGTTCATGTTATAAATTTGTACTGGGTGGATTTTCTAGAATGTAGTTTACAGGCCCAGAGACCCGGTCTCGTGTTGGTCTGTAGAACTGTCCAAACCCCCAGCACAGGACCAAAATAAATTTAAGTACAATATCGTTAAAATCAGGCATCACTTTGAGCCAATTACCAGCTTGCCAGCTTGAGAAGAGCATCCAGCATCATCAAAGACTCAAAACAGCCCGCTCTCCTCCCATCAGGGCAATAGCTGCTCTCCTGTCTCAGCTCAGGAAAAGTTTCTCTTCCAAGGCAGTCAACATCACAAACAGTGCACTACATAAGAGCACCCCAAAGTGATGACACAGAGGACTTGCAGATATTAATAGCTTGGTGCTATAACCACAGGGGACTACAATATGTGCAACACCTACGAATCTGTACAATAGCTACAATACAATGTGTGCAATAACTAAGAATGTGTGCCATAACTACATTATAAGCAATAAGAAAGACATTTGTGCAATAACTACAGTATATGCATTAACAAGGCTTTGTGCAGTATGAGTGGATGGGAAATATGTTACAAGGTTTGTATGTTGCATGCTTGTGTGTGCATGTTAAATAGCACTTACTGGAGACACAATGGCAGTTTCACTGTCTTTAACAAGGATAATACACCCTGAGACTCTAAAACATGATACAGGAAAACAAGAACTTGATCTAACCGTTAAAAAGGAAAGCCAAAAAATTAAACCAGCAAGACATCTGTTACCAGTTTAGTATGCCTCTCCCACTGAAGGGGTGGAGGCATTAGGTTTCCATTAGGTTGTCCATCTGCCTGTCTGCCCATCAGCGATTCTTGTTAGTGCAATATTTCAGAAACGAACATGTTTGAGAAGATGTGAATGTTTGTAAGATTTATATGGAAATATAGTTGTAAACAGGATCAAAGTCGCAACAAGGTCAAATGTCCGAGTCATGTTTTTCTTTAATAGCATGTTAGTAGGTTTAAGGTATACATTTAAGGGTGTTTATGGCATGTACATGATCGACAGTATGAACTAGGGTCCTTGGTGGTACAGACATATGATGCCATTGGTGTCAAACTTGACTTGTTATATTTGTATTCAAGGAAATCCTATTTCCTTGTACCATGTTGTACTAGTATTTCCTTATTATGAGAACTCATTTATTTGCCAGTGTAATTTTAGAATTAAATGTCATATTTTGCCCCTCTTTTAGACAGATAGAGATAGAGAGATAGATAAAGAGATAGATAGACAGACAGACAGACAGACAGATAGAGTCTATTTTAATGATGATGATTATTATTTAGTTGTAGTAGTAGTACTGCTAGTAGTAGTAGTGGTGCTAATAGTAGTAGTAGTAGTGCTAGTAGTAGTGCTAGTAGTAGTAGTAGTAGCAGTGCTAATAGTTGTAGTAGTAGTGCTAGTAGCAGTAGTAGTGCTAGTAGCAGTAGTAGTAGTGGTAGTAGTAGTAGTAGTAGTAGTAACAGCAATAGTGGTGGTAGTGGTAACAGTAGCATTGATATTAATCATGAAATGCCTTAAACTGGCAGAACTAAACCGTGTGTCAGTCTGTAGGCTACAATAAAGTCTAATATTAAGACATTGTTTTCAATGGCATAATTTGATGTGTTTTATTGTATATTTCTTATATATTAAACTCAAGGCAAAATAAATCAATATCTAGCAGTTGCTTTAAGTGAATAAAGATGCTTGTGTCTTTAAGTGGAATTTATTGGTGACAATGTTTAAAACACTAGCACATTCACAGAGAATCAGGCTGTAGCTTTCATCACTTCACACAGCAAATCAAAGAAAACGTTACAATGTGGAAGGTTTTGGGAGGCCACGCATATGGCAAATTTCCATTTAAGTGTCAGGAAACAGCAGCTGTCTCTACCATTGGCTAATTGAAAAGTTGCAGTAATAGCAATCAGGTCAGTGAGACATATGGCAGAATTCGATTAATTTGTCTCTCTTAACAGAAGCCTGGTGGTTATTATGAGCGTCATAATCAGCTCATCTGTCTGATCATAATCTTTCATTGAAGTGCAAGCTTCCAGCAGAGAGCTGATGCCTAAACTACAGCCAAACTCAAAACAGTGTTAAATAAATAAAGTGCCCCTGCGCACGAATACATTATTTCATACTAAACCATCACGCTTTTACAAAGTGAACAAGATGATGACAGAGAGCTGAAAGCGTGTGACGAGCGTGACCCTTAACTGCTGTGGTTTGACTGACAGTTCTTTAATGATGTAGGATCAGAAAGAGCAATGGCCTTGAGTGAGCAAACTACCACAACTCAACCCCTTGAGCATATATCACCCACTGTGATTAGAAAACAGAGTCAAAACATAAAGCCGAGACTCTGAAAAGAACTTTACAATGGTTTAAAAAAAAAAAAAAAGTCCTGATTATTTCCATATGGGATTCTTATTGGGATATTCAATTATATATTCACACTGCCTGACAAAAAAAAAAAAAAAAGGTCACCACTTGAATTTAACTATACACTCATCACTCTAGAAAGGTCTAAAACTGGACACAATCTTTTCCCATTGCTTCAGAGTCCAATCTTTATGCTCCCTAGCAAATTGAACCCCTTTTTTCTTATTAGCATCACTGATGAGTGGTTTTCTTATTTCTTATACACAGCTGTTTAGTCCCAATCCATCAAGTTCTCTTGGCATTGTGTGTGTAGAAATGCTCTCAATTCCACCATGAAACTTAGCCATAAATTCTGCTGGGTTTTTTTCTGATTTGATTTCACCAAACGTTTAAGTGATCTCCATTCTCAAACATTCAAGAAGTAATTGTGTTACATGTAGCAACAGTAGAATATAGTGCGTAACTGTTGCATGTAGTAACAGTAGAATATTGTGGAACTATGTTACATGTAGCAAAAGAGGAATATACTATATAATTGTTACATGTAGCAACAGAGGAATATACTGTGTAATTGTGTTACATGTAGCAACAGTAGAGTATACTTTGTAACTGTTACATGTAGTAAAAGTAGAATATACTGTGTAATTGTGTAAAAAAAAAAAAAAACCTACATATAACAAACTCAAAAGTCAAACATAGGAATGAATAGAAACAAGCAGCAAGAATATGAAAAAATAGAACATGTGAAGTTATGTTACATGTAGTAACAGTAGAAAATACTGGGTAATTGTGTTACATGTAGTAACAGTAAAATATTGTGGAACTGTTTTACATGTAGCAACAGAGGAATATACTACATAATTGTGTTACATGTAGTAACAGTAGAATGCACTGTGTAACTATGTTTCATGTAGCAACAGAAGAATATACTATATAATTGTGTTATGTGTAGTAACAGTAGAATATACTGGGCAACTGTGTAACGTAGTAACAGTAGAATATACTTTGTAAGTGTTACATGTAGTAACAGTAGAATATATTGTGTAATTGTAAAAAAAAAACAAAAAAAAAAAAAAAAAAAACCTGCATATAACAAACTGAAAAGTCAAACAGGAATGAATAGAAATAAGCAGCAACAATATGAAAAATAGAATATGTGCAGTTATGTTACATGTAGTAACAGTAGAAAATACTGTGTAATTGAGTAACATGTAGTAACAGTAGAATATACTGTACAACTGTGTTACATGTAGTAACAGTAGAAAATACTGTGTAATTGAGTAACATGTAGTAACAGTAGAATATACTGTACAACTGTGTTACATGTAGTAACAGTAGAAAATACTGTGTAATTGAGTAACATGTAGTAACAGTAGAATATACTGTACAACTGGTTACATGTAGTAACAGTAGAAAATACTGTGTAATTGAGTAACATGTAGTAACAGTAGAATATACTGTACAACTGTGTTACATGTAGTAACAGTAGAAATACTGTGTAATTGCAGTAACATGTAGTGAACAGTAGAATATATGTGCAACTGTGTTACATGTAGTAACAGTAGAAAATACTGTGTAATTGAGTAACATGTAGTAACAGTAGAATATACTGTACAACTGTGTTACATGTAGTAACAGTAGAAAATACTGTGTAATTGAGTAACATGTAGTAACAGTAGAATATACTGTACAACTGTGTTACATGTAGTAACAGTAGAAAATACTGTGTAATTGAGTAACATGTAGTAACAGTAGAATATACTGTACAACTGTGTTACATGTAGTAACAGTAGAAAATACTGTGTAATTGAGTAACATGTAGTAACAGTAGAATATACTGTACAACTGTGTTACATGTAGTAACAGTAGAAAATACTGTGTAATTGAGTAACATGTAGTAACAGTAGAATATACTGTACAACTGTGTTACATGTAGTAACAGTAGAATATACTGTGTAACATGTAGCAACAGTAGAATATACTGTGTTACATGTAGCAACAGTCGAATATATTGTGCAACTGTTACATGTAGCTAACAGTAAGAACTATACTACATAATTGTGTTACATGTAGCAACAGTAGAATATACTGTGCAACTTTGTTACATGTGGTAACAGTAGAATATACTGTGTAACTTGTTACATGTAGTAACACTAGAATATACTTTTTAACTGTGTTACATGTAGTAACAGTAGAATATACTGTGTAATTGTGTTACATGTAGCAACAGAAGAATATACTATATAATTTTGTTACATGTATTAACAGTAGAATGTACTGTGCAACTGTGTTGCATGTAGCAACAGAAGAATATACTTTGAAACTGTTACATGTAGTAACAGTAGAAATACTGCGTAACTGTGTTACATGTAGTAACAGTAGAATATACTGCGTAACTGTTACATGTAGTAACAGTAGAATATACTGGTAACTATGTTACATGTAGAACTAGAAGAAGTATGCTATATAATCGTGTTACATGTAGTAACAGTAGAATATACTGTGTAACTATGTTACATGTAGCAACAGAAGAATATGCTATATAATCGTGTTACATGTAGTAACAGTAGAATATACTGTGTAACTATGTTACATGTAGCAACAGAAGAATATGCTATATAATCGTGTTACATGTAGTAACAGTAGAATATACTGTGTAACTGTTACATGTAACAGTAGAATATACTATGTAACTGTGTTACAGGTAGCAACAGTAGAATATACTGTGTAACTGTGTTACATGTAGTAACAGGACTGAAGGTGCAAACAGAACAGAAAAGAAGTGTGCAGGTGGAAATATGCTCTTCATTTAAATATTAGATAGTGTCCTGAACCTACTGAGCATATTTAAATGTGAACAGTTTCTTTTCTACCGTGTTCAGCAGGGCTAATGCTCCACTGTCATTTGCTCAGATGTTAAATCCAATTTCCTCTGAATCCAATCAAACATGAGGCGAAGAAGCGGCTGTGTGACAACGCCTAAACAGAGCTGAAGATGTGCACTCATTACCACCTCAACACATTACACTTGGTTTTTTTTTTTCCTGCATTAGCTCTTCTGCATCATCCGTCATTAACCAGATTGAAGCAGTGATTTTATGCAGAGTGTAGACAGAAGCATTTACAGCTTTAACCGAGAGACACGTTTATGACTGGAAATGTTCTTCTTGGCCAACATATTGCACCAACAATTGTTTATTTAGGCCTGATTACCAAACGTCTTAAAACTGCAAGCCTTGTCATATTAAGGAGATGCCTTGGTTAAGACAGGAGCTGGGGTCGCACAATGGATGACGAGTCTGGAAATTTGACATTTTTCAATTTCATGAGCAAATTCATAGGTGGTTTTTCAGACCAGGTGATAGGTTTGCTATGGTCCGAATCAGTGTGTGCTTGTTCCCGGTGGTCTCTGCAGCGTCTGGTTTCAGACTCACCTGATTCCGTTGAACCCTGGTTACATCACGAAAGAACACTGAGGCCACAAAGCAACTTAACATTTTTTTATATTTTTATTACTTATTGCTATAATTTTGCACCTCGTCTCTTCTGTGTCCTATAAAGTTCCCCTGCCACTAATGTTGCACACATATTGTGGAAAATAATGATGTCATCGTCGGCTAAACAACACATGCAGGTTAGTTTACTACCTGAGCAGATCCGAGTACAAAGCTGTGTTCACGTTCGCTCGGCACAGTTTCAGTGGAATTAAACTCACGCACCTCGGGTACCACAGTGCACTTTCAAGTCCACTCTGTTTCGGACTAAACATAACCAGAGAATCCACTTCAGGTTATGGAAGGCAGATACAAGTGCATATGGTATTACTCATCCTCTCTGCAGGACTCAACCTTGGGTTACCGTGGAGACGCCTCGAGTTTCCAAATAAGAATTATGAGCAGAGTTGTGATTGTTTTGTCTGTGTTTTAGCAGAATTCAGAATTAATCCCACTCTGTGTTTATATTACACACCGGTGTTCAGGTCTACTCGTACCTGGTGGAAGGGTTTCCAAACTCTGCGCTCTGCTGTCTGTGTTGCTGTGTCCTTGAATTCTGCTCGAACTAAAGCCACTCCAGTCATCCTGACAAAAAGAAGAAGGGAAAAAAAGTCAGGTTAATGTTCCTGCTGTTTAACACTGTCGCCATCACTCATGCATTTAACTTTATGAGTTACATAAAATGAAACAGTTTAATGCATAATTGTAAAAATCACAAATCCTATAAAAGTCACCAGTGTTTTGCTTTCTCAGGGTCCACTGCAAATATTTCCATATTTTGGCAACATAAAAACATTTTCTCCCATCATTCAGACATGTAGTCATTAGAGTGAATCTGAACCCCAAATATGTTGAGCAACACAGAGCTTGTTACCGAGACTAAAACTGAATAAAACTTGTTTAGGACACAAACAACACAAACTCGGCATGGTGAGAGTGTACACTCAGGAAGAGAGACGGGATGCTGTAGGTCTCATACGTCAGTCTAAAGCATGACCTATTTAAGATTATTACTCGTCACGCTGTATGAAATGATCCCAATAAAAATGTGATGGAATTCCTTCCCAGAATGTGCGAATATGTGTGCTCTATGTCTGATTACATGAAGAAGAGGGCCAAATTGTGATGGCTAGATGACTGGATCAGAGCATCTCCAAAACTGCAGCTCTTGTGGGTTGTTCCTGGTCTGCAGTGGTCAGTATCTATCAAAGTGGTCCAAGGAAGGAACAGTGGTGAACCAGCAACAGGGTCATGGGTGACCAAAGCTCATTAATGCACGTGGGGACTGAAGGCTGGCCCGTGTGGTCTGAATCAACAGATGAGCATAACAACGAGTTTGAGGTGTTGACTTGGCCTCCAAATTCTCTAGATCTCAATCCAATCAATCATCTGTGGGATTTGCTGGACAAACAAGTCCGATCCATGGAGGCCCCACCTCACAACTTACAGGACTTAAATGATCTGCTGCTAACATCTTGGTGCCAGATCCCACAGCACACCTTCAGGGATCTAGTGGAGTCCATGTCTCGATGGGTCAGGGCTGTTTTGGCAGCAAAAGGGGGACCGACACAATATTAGGCAGGTGGTTACAATGTTATGCCTGGTTGGTGTACCATTTTGTGACTGAAACTACTGTGTTTATAACTATGGAAGTATTTATCTGGACTATTTTTCAAATTGTATTTGACGTTGCGGTTTCTATATGTGTGAAAATTGTGATAATGGAAATAAAATTGCTTTCTGAGATGCTCCAAGTGTATCTAATATCTGATGGTGTTATCTTCAACCACTAAAATTCAACCACTAATGTAAGGTTATCCAACAGAGGGAAAAACATCTCGCACTGAAAGCCAACAGAGACCGGACTCATTTTATATCAGAATTGTGGTCAGTTTATACTGATTGAAAATGTCTGATAAGAAAAGGACTTCTGTTCCAGTGTACTGGTAGAAAGGGTTAAAAACACTATAAAATTCGAGGGCTTCTTACTCCTAATAGGCCAAAGGATGCATTGAGCTTGATCGAGTTACAATATTGATCGAAAGAGTGGCACTGAAGCTCAGCTCTCATCTTGGGGATAAGTGCACTGGCTCTGCTGTGATTTGTGTCAGGCTCAGCCGGTTCGAGTCAGTGTATCCTTCTGACTTTACAGACCTGATCTTTCTGCTTCGTGCATACCAGCAAGCTGGTGTGAATGTATAAGAGTTAACACACCATCATCACTTTTTGACCAGGGTGTTTCAGAGTGAGGTTTTTTTAATGAACATGGAACATGGTGAGGCTTCGACAAATCCTTAGGTATAAACCAGTGCTCCAGAAATATCCTGGATTTTTTTTTTCTATCATTAATTGAAGCTCGGGCTACTGTACAGTCTAGTTCAGAAGCAGAGGCTTGAAGCAGCTCAGTGGGATTGTGAACTAATACACACCTGCTGCGGCAAGCGAAGAGAAGAAAAGTCAAGTCAAGTCGAATTCTACAAACAGGGTGAAGTTCAAGGTCAGAGCTGACTATGTTGATTATTTCATGTCCTGGTATTAATTAAGAATGAAAGCACTTCAGTGCTCTGTGTTCATCATGTTGCGGTGCCTATAGAGCAGTATTGTCAAACATATGACCTGAGATAATGTGTGAAGTACAAGGAAGAAAAAAAAAAAAAATCAATAAGCTCCCTGATTGATCTAGTTGTCTGATTGTCTTCTGGCTTTGACTGATGAATAGATACTGTTATGAATTTATCTGACAGAGCAGAGGTGTCCAATGTTATGCGGAAATAGTCGGTGTGGGTGCTGGCTTTCATTCCAACCAAGCAGAAGCCACAAGTGAGTGTAATGAAAGGCAAGATCAACTGCTTAAACCAGAGTAAATTAAGGTGGAGCTCTGTTTGACTGGAATGAAAATCTTTGTGGATATGACTAAACATCTTTGCACTTCTCTAGGCATTATTTGCTGAAGAGCTTCACATATTACAAATGACTACCTAACACATTCTCTGTAACTAATATTTGCAGCACTCTGTATATTCTTACACTAGATCGTGAAGGACATGTAGTCAGATTGCACTACAGTCAATGCAATTTTATTTGTATAGCGCTTTTAACAATTGACAGTCACAAAGCAGCTTTACAGGAATAAAATTAAAAAAAAAAACAGATTAAAAATGATAAAGTTGAAAATTTAAATGTATATTTATCTGTAATGAGCAAGCTAGAGGTGACTGGTGAGGAAAAACTCAGATTATGTGAAGAAACCTTGAGAGAAAGCAGACTCAAAAGGGAACTATCTATCCATCCATCCATCTATTCATCCACCTACCTATCTATCCATCCATCCATCCACCTACCTATCCATCCATGCATCCATCGGTCCATCCATCCATCCACCTATCTATCCATCCATCCATCCATGCATCCATCCTCAATGTACCTTTACAGATATCATCCTTAACCATGTGAAGTTATACTCTATGTTAAAGCAGGGAAAATCTGGAATATATATTAATTATACTACACTCACTAAAATTATCTACAAAAACATTCAACATGACAGTTTAAACTTTAAAAAAAATTATGTAAACTCACTCTAACTAGTCTATAGACTGAAGACCAGACCATAGATATGTACAAACAACAAAGGGTGTTTCCACACCAAGTCCGTTTGCCAAGTCTGAAACCCATACTTGTGGTCCGTTTACTATTTAGTTTGGCTTGCATTCACATTGCACATACAGGTGCATCTCAATAAACTATAATGTCGTGGAAAAGTTCAGCAGTCTTCCCCATGATTGTGTAGCCTAGTGAACCAAACAGAGACCATTCTGAAGGCTCAGGAAAGCTTTGCAGGTGTTTTGAGTTGATTAGCTGATTGGCATGTCACCATATTCTAATTTGTTGAGATAGTGAATTGGTGGGTTTTTGTTAAATGTGAGAGATTTGCTGAGAGGTGTGTCGGTACAGACGTGGCTGAAAGCATTACTCATGAAACTCCTGCACAGAAAGCATGGCGATCAGACAGACAGATTTAAATCATTTTGTGTAACCAAAAAAATAATAATAAACAATTCCCCTTATTGCTCGAGCTGCAATCAAGATGATGCAGCAGTCATCTCTAGCTGATGGTCACTGCCGCAAAACTGCCTTGGCTGTGAGTGGCAGGTACGACGTACTCTCTCCTCTCTGTCAATCAGAGCAACTCTAGCCAATCATATGAGTCTATGAGCTTGTGTATGTGGAAGAAAAACAAACAAAAGACATTTGAGTGGTAGCTTGATGGTTAAAGCGTTGGATTACTGATCCGAAAGTTACGAGTTCAAATCCCAGGAGCACATGCTACTGCTGGGCCCTGGAGCAAGGCCATTAACCAGCTGACTTGGTCTGTACATATGAGTGATTACTGTGCTCTTAATGGAACAGGAGAAAAATGCACCAGGGTTCGATTCACACGGACTAAACTCTGTATATGGGAACATAACCGGCGTCATTGTTTATTTTTTGACTTAATTCCTTTAGTTAATGGCAAGACCTAATAATAATAATAATAATAATAATAATAATAATAATAATAATAATATATGGCACGATACTTTGCAGTTCTGAATTAAAACGAGATCATAATAAGCCTTAGTGAAATGCTGCCAATTTCATTTTTTCAAATCATGTTAATAGGTTTGTGAAAAAATGAAGCACGTCATAATCTTTAAAAAGCGCCATCATCATCAGCAGGGTCAGATGTACTTTAATATCACTGCACAACAAAACAGACACTGTTTAATCCCTTTATTGCCAAGTGCTACAGAGTAGAACGAAATGAGTTTCCACAGAGCGGAGCCATGACTGAACAACAGAACCCGAAGAGAGTCAGATGAACAAAGCAAGCAGACTGATGGGCTTATCTGCATGCAGGGCCTCGTACTGAGACGTGGACAAGAGCCATAAAATAAAGACAACATGCAGAAAAGTGTTCGCTTGCTGACTTCATAACAAACTGAGTTTATAATGACTTATTGAACACATTTCATTGGAAAAGTGGGACATACGTTTACAGAAGTACTTTCTCTGGAACGGCTATAATAGCCGCAGCTTGGTGAAGGGTAGTGAGCAGGCAATATTTGATGCGACGCATAAATGCAAACAGCTGCTTCATCACTTTTGCTTTTTATTTCAGGGATATTTAATAAAGCTCTTGATAAGCTGTCAGGTCCGGTGTGCGCAGGCACTCTGAAACTGGATAGTTGGAAACTGGAAAAAAATGTCCAAGTGATGTACTTCGACTGTTTCTCTGAACCTGTGTCCACTGCGAGGTGCCCGAGGTGCTTTTCACACTGGCTGTGTTTGCTCTGGTCCGAATCCGTGTGTGATTGTTCCCGCCGCCCAGCAACACTGGTCCGGTTTCAGACTCGCTTGATTTCTTCGGAACCCCAATGGCGCAACTTGACTCTCAATTTTCTTTCTTTTTTTAATTATCTTGGTGCTATTATGTGGTATTGTGTTATTAAAGCATAAAATCTGACCCTGCTGATGGTGATGCTGCTTTTTAAAAATGATGTACTCTCTTTTTTGTCAACAAACCTATTAAAATGATATTAAAAAATTTGATCAGCAGCATTCCAGTAAGGCTTATGTAAATCTCATATTAAATAAAAAAAAGTATGATGCAACAGTATTTATTACTATTGTTGTTGTTATTATTATTATTATTATTATTATTATTATTATTATTATTATTATTATTATCATCATCATCATCATCATCATCCTCATTGTCCAGATGTGTTGTGGAGACTGATGATGTCATCACCGGCTAAAACACATGTGCGGGCTACTTTACTAATGAACACGAATGCAGACCCAAGCATGAGTTTCATACACATTTACGGGAATTGCAGTACAGTTCAAATGCAACTGAACTCACACCACCTCCTACAGGTAGTGTCAGGTTCGATACCCTGGAACGCTTCCTGGTCTGCATGACAGCTTTGACATCATCAATTTGGCAAACTTTATTCTGTTTTAGACTAAACTGCCAGTGTGAAAGCCCCCTTAGATTCTAGTATCCTGGCTGATGGAAACAAAACTCAACATAATCATCTGCTGTTGTTCATCCAGCAAACTGTATGCCAAGTGTCGTAACTGACTAATCTGCTTTAACATAATTTCTCATGGGATCAATAAAGTCTCTTATCTTCTTATCTTATCTTACTACCCAAGTGCCTTCTGGCATACTTTTCTGCTCAGCACAGATGTAAAGAGTGCTTTCTGTTCACTTGTCTTGTCATTCTCATCTGACTTCTCTCATCAACAAGATGCTTCTTCCAGCAGAACGGTCACTCAATATTCTATGTAAAGCATCTGTACCAGAAAATTCCGAAAGAATGGATCAGCACTTTCTAAAATACTCAAACCAGCCCATCTGGCACCAACAACCATGCTACGTCATCGGATTTTTTCCATTATTTTGAACTTAAACTGAAGATCTGCATTTGAATGATTTAATGCACTGCACTACTTCTGCATGATTGGCTGATTAGGTAAGTGCACAAATATTCAGATGTACAGGTGTTCCAAAAGAGACGATTCGAACTGACCTGAAAAGTCTCTGCAAAAGTAATCATCACCAGCTCGCTGGGATTAGCTGGAGACATGCTAGCCCAGAGCACATTAACGAGGTGTGCACTGACAGCACTGTGACGAGGTGGCTCTTTTTCTGGAAACACTTTACCGTGGTCCAGTACTGAGCAGGTTATACTGCATTATCCCAAGCTTTGTTCAAACTGAAGACAAATGAATCCACTATAAATTTCTAAAACCACTATTATTCTCAGAATGGACATTATTAGAGGATAAAGAAGCAGTTTTTAAAGAATTAATTCAGCAGATGTGGATAAATATATAAATGAACCTTCTAAGTAAACGCTCCAAGGCTAAGCTTGAAAGTGGCTAGAAACCTAAACTAAAAAGTGGTAGCTAATGTACTGCTAGTTAGCTAGTTAAGTTCAGATAAGGAGGGTTTCCCTGCACTGTCCATTCCGATTCAGCCTTCAGGTCCGTGTGTGGACTCGGACATCTGCAGCCAGAAGAAGAGGCTCTCGGATAATGAAAAGCTTTCTGTTAGATGTTTAATGGCTACAAAAAAACAATCATAAATCCTTAATGATTTGGATTCCCTATTTGAACCAGATGACAAAGACAAAAATCTACCACTGATTGAAAATGGGATGATTAACTGCCGTTGAGACAGAGGAGGAAAGCGTCTGTAAGCCAAAGTGTTTTTAAATTGTCTCCAGATTTTACAGGAAGTTTGTACCAAAAAGGAACAGAAGAAAGCTTCCATTTATAGGCATAATGGAGAAGAAGCCAGTATTGCAGCACTTGAAGAAAACTGGGCAAAGCCATGTCAGCCGGGGGTGATATAGCCCTAAAAACAACCTAGTAAGACATATTTAGGGAAGAGTTTTTATCTTTATGTAACAGTAGTGCTAGAAAATAGAATGGTCACCGATATCAGCAATGAAATCCTTGTTCTAAATAAATTCATCCTTCAAAGATGAATCCTTCAAAAATTTTCCCGAGATTGTAACTATGCTGTTTTGTCAACATACTGAGATAGAGTCAGAGTCTCATTACTAATGCCGATGCACGAAGGAGAACAACAAGCCACAAACTCTTCTGCCGAATCCAAACTTCTGTACGGTACAGAAACAGCACAGGCTTCCACATGGCTGAGGGCTGCTTCGTCTTCTGGAAGAGAAGCTGGCTTTCCTCTTCTTAATGAACCCAGGTGGATTGTGGGAAAGAGTAAAGGGTAGCACTCAGGGGTGATTTATGGGGACATGAAGCTCTCAGAGCCTTGCAGAGTTGTATGCCTTGAAACTCTAAACTAGATGGCTTGAGAGAGTGCAGAGCCGTGCATCAAGTGAACGCAGACACTTCTACTACCCATCATTAAACCACTAGAACCCAAGCGGTGACGATGAACCCGTGGAGAGGGATTGAGAAAACCTCAGGCAAAAAAACCACAAGTAGATGAGACGTATTTCCACAAATGATCCTCAAATACAGCACCAATAATAAAATATTATGTTTAAGACTTTCTCAGCTGCTGCTTTCAAATCTCTCGCATACAGCTGGAAATGCTAAACGTCCTTCCTTATTTTTGGCGTATTCCGGTTTGGAAATTCAACACGGCCAGAATACCTGCGTGTAATGTGAACGGGTACCTGAGGGAGACAGACGCCAGTGCACATTCATCCAGCCCGGAGATGTGGAGAGATTAATCGGGCTGAACTCTGGCTGCTGTCTGCTTTCAGAGTGCAAGAGTGACATGATGTGCCCAAAACTACAAACAAACGAGAGCACCTCTGAAGGTTTTTCTTTCCTAAACACAACAGCTATTTCTAGTTTCCTCATCACGCCACACAGTCATACCGGTATATAATATCCATGCTCTAGTAAGGGAAGAAACCCTAAAAACCTCAAGCACAGAATTCTGAGCGGGATTCACTAGACTGACCACAAGAAAATACCTGCATTTAAATGAGCTCAGTCTTCCAGTGCTTCAGAGCTCACAAGCCAACACACACACACACATATCATCATGCACTGTGTATTCTGACACCTTTCTATCAGAACCAGCATTAACTTCTTCAGCAATTTGAGCAACAGTAGCTCGTCTGTTGGATCAGATCACACGGGCCAGCCTTCAATCCACATGTGCTTCAGTGAGCCTTGGCCGAACATGACCCTGTCACTGGTTCACCACTTTTGATAGATACTGACCACTGCAGACCGGGAACACCCCACATGAGCTGCAGTTTTGGAGATGCTCTGATCCAGTCATCTAGGATGTATGTATGTATATGTATATGTATATGTGTGTGTGTGTGTGTGTGTGTGTGTGTGTGTGTGTGTGTATGTGTGTATATATATATATATATATATATATATATATATATATATATATATATATATATATATATATATATATATATATATATATATATAATCACACACAGTGGGGCAAAAAAGTATTTAGTCAGCCACCAATTGTGCAAGTTCTCCCACTTAAAAGATGAGAGAGTTTTCTGTAAGTCGCCACAAGGTTTTTACACACTGTTTCTGGTAGTTTGGCCCATTCCTCCATGCAGATCTCCTCTAGAGCAGTGATGTTTTGGGGCTGTCGCTGGGCAACACGGATTTTCAACTCCCTCCAAAGATTTTCTATGGGGTTGAGATCTGGAGACTGGTTAGGCCACTCCAGGACCTTGAAATGCTTCTTACGAAGCCACTCCTTCGTTGCCTGGGCGGTGTGTTTGGGATCATTGTCATGCTGAAAGACCCAGCCACGTTTCATCTTCAATGCCCTTGCTGATGGAAGGAGGTTTTTACTCAAAATCTCACGATACATGGCCCCATTCATTCTTTCCTTTACACGGATCAGTCGTCCTGGTCCCTTTGCAGAAAAACAGCTCCAAAGCATGATGTTTCCACCTCCATGCTTCACAGTAGGTATGGTGTTCTTTGGATGCAACTCAGCATTCTTTCTCCTCCAAACACGACAAGTTGAGTTTTTACCAAAAAGTTCCATTTTGGTTTCATCTGACCATATGACATTCTCCCAATCCTCTTCTGGATCATCCAAATGCTCTCTAGCAAACTTCAGATGGACCCGGACATGTACTGGCTTAAGCAGGGGGACACGTCTGGCACTGCAGGATTTGAGTCCCTGGCGGCGTAGTGTGTTACTGATGGTAGCCTTTGTTACTTTGGTCCCAGCTCTCTGCAGGTCATTCACTAGGTCCCCCCGTGTGGTTCTGGGATTTTTGCTCACCGTTCTTGTGATCATTTTGACCCCACGGGGTGAGATCTTGCGTGGAGCCCCAGATCGAGGGAGATTATCAGTGGTCTTGTATGTCTTCCAGTTTCTAATAATTGCTCTCACAGTTGATTTCTTCACACCAAGCTGCTTACCTATTGCAGATTCAGTCTTCCCAGCCTGGTGCAGGTCTACAATTTTGTTTCTGGTGTCCTTTGACAGCTCTTTGGTCTTGGCCATAGTGGAGTTTGGAGTCTGACTGTTTGAGGTTGTGGACAGGTGTCTTTTATACTGATAATGAGTTCAAACAGGTGCCATTAATACAGGTAACGAGTGGAGGACAGAGGAGCCTCTTAAAGAAGAAGTTACAGGTCTGTGAGAGCCAGAAATCTTGCTTTTTTGTAGGTGACCAAATACTTATTTTCCACCATAATTTGCAAATAAATTCTTTAAAAATCAGACAATGTGATTTTCTGGGTTTTTTTTCTCATTCTGTCTCTCATAGTTGAAGTGTACCTATGATGAAAATTACAGGCCTCTCTCATCTTTTTAAGTGGGAGAACTTGCACAATTGGTGGCTGAATAAATACTTTTTTGCCCCACTGTGTGTGTGTGTGTGTGTGTGTGTGTGTGTGTGTATATATATATATATATATATAAAAATGTGAGCTAGAGAGAGAGAAAAAGAGACAGACACAGAATCTAATATACACACAGAGACGCACACACACACTCCGGCACAATCTCTTTATGTGAATAGAAAGAGCCGAGAGCCAAGAATAGCACAGGGACCTCATCTGTCTTCAGACACCAGGACCTGGAGATCTGGCCACTGCAGCTGAAAGCACACTTCAGCAGCACGATCACTTAAAATTTCTCCTAACAGGGTTGCATGAATATTAATATGCACGAGTCGATCAGTAATGTCACAGAATCAGTTGACTACCTGGTCTTTGGCATAATTAAAGCAAAATCTTATTCTGGACATAAGTATATTTAGACTATTATATTGGAGATAAACTTCTATTTAATTAAGAGCTAAATACAGGCTACAAATTCCATTTCCAACAGAAAAAATAAATAAATAGATGTGCAATAAACGAGCAAAATAATTAGGCAATATGGCACAAGCAAGAGTGCATGAATAGTCCTGAATACTGGCTGTGCTGATGTGCATAATACCTGCATAATTGCGATATGTCTTTTATACAAGTTTTATAAATAAGAAATGAATGATGCTGAGAAACTGAATTTCGGATACAATACGGACAATTCTTGCTTTATTTTAAAAACACACTCACTGAGCCCGCCAACTCACAATGGTTTGCAATGGGCTTCTCCTCTTCCTTTTCAGCTGATGAGCTTTTCATATTGTAATTCACAATTTTATTCATGTATGGTTTGTCGTGTCTGCTGTTGATGACGCTGACTGCACTGCAGTAACACTTTCAGTGGCATTTTACAGATAAGCAGCGTGATGCAAACGGAGAAACATCCCACTGCTGTTACACTAAATACAAGCATTCTAATATTTGTCTGTCACTCATCTGCTTATCAGACTAGTGCTGTATAATACATTCATATTACACTATTTAAAGCTAGAAAGTCTTAAACTGCTCTTGTGTGATTAAGCAGGTGGCTCAGCTGTAATTATGGAACGTTGGACTAAGTCTACGCAGCAGGAATGCTCATGGCCATCAGCACAGCCCTTCTTCCTGCTCAGTCAGCAGCGTTTCATGGATGGAGGATGTTGTCTACAGCAGCATCTGCGAGGATTTTCCAGGCTGATAATGACATGATAATGAACTGGATCATGTTCCACTCCAGCCACAGCAGAGCGTGAAAAAGAGTCGGGACCGTCTCTTTGTGCCAGACATCGTGATGCTCCTACTGATTCTTTACAAGCAGAGAGCAACAGTGCAAGGATTTGATTTAGCCTTGGAAAAGATGACTAAATAACAGTGGGAGAAATTCTGAAAGTGAGATTTTAAAAAAACAAACAAACCCAGTGTAGTGAAAATATATTAATTATTTTGGAATATTTTCAGATGAAAGAGTTACATTTATTTATTTTAATCTTTTAATGAGCCTTGGCCACCCATGACCCTGTCGACGGTTCACCACTGTTCCTTACTTGGACCACTTTTGATAGATACTGACCACTGCAGACCAGGAACACCCCACAAGAGCTGCAGTTTTATTCATAATGTTATGCTTGATCGGTCTATCAATCAAGAACGTCTTGGGTTAGGAGGAAGACCGGGTCAAGGCAAGAGGAAAAGATCTGAATGTTTTGGAAAGAGGGTTTGTTACCCTGTTCTGATGGCATCCAGATCTATGAGAAAGCCATTGTGGACAGTGTGGTTAAAAGCACAAGATGCTTGTGCATTAGTGTGATATGTGAGGAGCAGCTGTTGTTCAGGTGACTCAGCCTGCTAAAGCATGGACTGTTAGGAGGAATAGTCCATCCACAAGAAACTTGTGCTGCATGGACCAGAGGGGAAGTGATGTTACACTACAAGCTCCATCCATAGCACAAATACACCAACTGAGAATATATCTTCTGGATGTTTATGATGGCTCACCCTGAACACCTGACTAATGCTACATTCACATATAAAGCCACTCGCAGCTACAGCGCAACCGGAGGTTGTTAATTTCCAGGGAGCGCTGCCAACTTCTGTTTAATTAAATGTGGGTGTTTTTAGCGGAGAAAAGCTGAAATTTTTGCAAATATGGAGTGACTCGGTACAGCAATAGCCAACAGGACTGAAGACAGTAGAGTGCACGTGATCCGTTGCAAAGAGCACACACACTGCTTCCCTTTCATCCCCTATAATACGATGCAAATACACACTTTTTAATCCAAATTTTCCTTCAGGATGTTTCATTTAAGCAACAAGAAAACGGATTTGGAGCATCAGTTGCACCATCCACTGATAAACTTGGTTACTATGGCAACCAGCAGTAGAAACACCTACTGGCAACTTCATAGTACAGGCACTGGCTACTTGTAGCAATAATATCGCTGTACATATGAACGTAGCCTAAGATACGGTGTTGGGTTTTCCCTTAAATTTGTCACAAATGTGTTTGGTGTTCTTGTCAGTTATGAAGAAGCAACATCGGTCAAACAAACAAGACTGAACGTGTAAAACCAGCCCCGAAAACCTTCCTACCACAAACAGACTTTATTTGAGGACTTTTAAATTCTTGCTTATTTAAAAAAAAAATCTTCAACCTTCAATCTGGTGTGTGAATGAAGTAGAATGATTAAAAAACAAACCCTTGCGTGCGATACTCCATTTCAGATAATGATCATTTTAAAAGAAGTATTCCAAGAGCTAGATTAAACTCTTCACTATTTATTGCCGGCATAACCAGAGGATTCGCCACAGATGTGTGTATTCAAGCAAAAACCTGAAAAGTCCTTCAAAGCAGGCAGGACATTAACCTTTCTGCACTTATTAAGCCTCTTGTAAACAGCTTGCTCATGATTTGTATGCAATTAAACAGTAAGCACCTGGTCACACAAAACGCAGTTCAAGTTAATGGGCTATTTGTGAGATTGCTGCTGTGCCGATGAATGGAACGAGGGATGATTACATGATGGAGACAGCTGATGAAGAGCATCTTGCCTGCTGGTAGCAGTGGAGTCCTGTTCACACCTACAGCCTGAGACTACTGAGGCTCTCCACTGTTCGGGATTAAGGTGCGTCCCAAATCGCATACTTACACAATGTTCTACGCCATTGTGTAGTGTATACAGTTTACAGTGCAAGTAGTGTGTTTACACTGAAAAGGACACGATGCTCTGAGCTTTGCTAATGTAGCAGAAAAGGGGCGGAGCTACCAGGAGCCCCTGGATTAGATAAACCTCATGATAACTGATGACACTCCTGACTAGACTCTCCTAGACTAGACTTACAATTTTTTATTTACATTAGCTTCCTTTTGCGTCATTTATTCTTCAACATCTTAAAACTTAAAGTATTTTGCTTTAGCAAGTGGCGTGAGAGGTCACTGATTATCGGCTGGGAAGCTGCTTATATATCCAGATAGCAAAAAAGCTAGTGTTAGTGTTCCTTTTCAGACACCACTACCCTTCCAAAATTCATACACTGAACAGTAGAGTACATTGTGCATAGTGCAAGTCATACAAGTCCAAGTGTGTAATGTGTCATTTAGGACACAGCTTTAGTGCTATAAGATGCATATTACTGAACAAAACACATTAATGCTGGTGTTTTACAGCTGAGGCTAAAATCAGCTAATTACAATCTACGACAAAGTATCATGACTGCTGCTGAATCATGGTACAGGATCACGGTGCATGCACGGTGAGTTAGTGTTACACTCTGTGAGGAATGTTTTGTGTCTAATTTCTGGATTCGTCCACATGCTGACCTTCTGGTGAGCAGAAGTTTCACAAAACCTGCATGTAATTAAAAGCTGTAAAAGATAAAAGAGTGAGCATTAGGTTACACCATCCCACTGACTCAGATCACAGAAAAGTACAGAATAGTCCTCACAGATGTGCTGCCAGAGGGCAACAAATGGCCATGAACACAGCTTGTGAGGATGCATTTGCATGTCGTTTCCTCAAAACCACCAAGAGAACTTATGACTTCTTGCGGCCTGTGCTGCTTTATCAGAGATAGTATATGTTTATCAGGCGTGTTTTAACCGGCTGTCGTGACCGAGATGCATCAGGAACAGATTCAGTCTGACAGTAGCATCAACACCTGGCAGAGCTCCATTACCAGGCTATTAACATCTGATCATGCAAAGCCCAGCTGCAGAAGAGGAGGAAAGATTTTCTGGGCACCATGCAGAGAATCAAATAATTGAAGAGGAAGAAAATAATTGTATATACTATATTGCCAAAAGTTTTGGGACGTCCGCCTTTACATGCACATGAATGTAATATGGAGTTGGCCCACCCTTTGCAGCTATAACAGCTTCAACTCTTCTGAGAAGGCTTTCCACAAGGTTTAGGAGTGCGTTTATGGGAATTTTGGACCATTCCTCTAGATGCGCATTTGTGAGGTCAGGCACTGATGTTGGACGACAGGACCTGGCTCGCAGTCTCCGCTCCGATTCATCCCAAAGGTCTTCTGTTGGGTTGAGGACAGGATTCTGTGCAGGACAGTCAAGTTCCTCCACACCAAACTCGCTCATCCATGTCTTTATGGACCTTGATTTGTGCACTGGTGCTCAGTTATGTTGGAACAGGAAGCATGAAATTTGGAGGGGTGTCCCAAAACTTTTGGCAATATAGTGTATTTAAATATGATAATTATAATATTGTAATATTTTTCCTCCAGTTGTTGAGAGTTTTATTGACCACTTTAAAGTCTGGTGTCCTCCCTGTAGCTCGTGTTGTGGCTGTGGCAGAATTTCTCCTTGGCGATCAGTTTAATAGAGTACTCTACTCTACACTGGTGTTAATGGTAATGATGATTAGACAGAGATTCAAAATGATGCTCTGGGTTAGACACAAGGGCACCAGAAATTAGATGTTCTTATTTGCATTTAATCTGGTGCTTCGACTGCTAAACGAAAAGCATGAGGAGCGTGTAAATTCGCTGTGCAGATATAATCATAGTCTGATTAAAGCTGTAGTCTTGTGCTTCGTGCTTCTCGAGCCCTAGACCTGGAGTAATCCTGCTTTAGATGTTGCACTGGATTGACCCGTGTGTGTTTGTGTAAACTACACTGAACATTTTACTGCTTTTCTGTTCGGTGTGTCGCCTCCAAGAGCTGAGTCAACATTTCCGCTGTCTTTATGTTGTTTTAAAGGAACACGCCTTACTCTTGTGCTTATTGATATACAGTTCCACCCTGACTTCTCAGGAACGCACGCTTTCCATGCTTCATTCACATTTAGTCATTTGGCAAATGTAATTTACAAGAATCCAATACAGGCGTGTAGCCGAGTGATTCAGGGTTAAGGCTCATAGCTCTCAGTAGCTCTCTGCCTAATGATCTGAGATTGCGAGCTCAGATCCCATAGCTACCACGGCTTCGGTATGAACATCGGGTTGTGAAAGTGTAGTTTGGGATGATGACTCTGGAAGAAAGGAGAAAAAAAAGAAAAAGAAAAAAACCTCATCCCTTGCCCTCTTGTTCAAATCCTGCACTCCACAGCTAGTAAGTAGTAAAGCAAAGAGAGCGTTCATGACTCCACAACGCTCGCGCTCTTCTGCTGAAAGGTTAAACACCTCATTTAACAGATGCCTTTGTTACATTTTTGCTGAAGGCTCATATCACATTAACACCAACTCCACAAAAGTATTCAGCTGCCTGTAAATGACTGGGCTGGGGGGAGCATGAGCAATTTATTAAAACGTCAGTTTCACGAATTCTCTCACCATTACAGGACCAAGCTGGAGAAAGCAATCCTGTTAAACAGACAGTGAACAGCGTTCATCATGGAAACTCTACCTCCTAATGACACGGCCGAGCAAAACCTGACAACATGTAATCAGTGTGTCAAGTTAATACACCGTGACGGACTGGAATCCCATCCAGGGTGAGCTCCTTCCCTGCGACAGGCTCCAGATCAAACAAAACCCTCACCAGGTAAAGAGACCACTGAAGGGTTGGGAAAAAAAGTTTAAGTGAATGAACAAAAAAAAATTAGCAGTAGCCCAGGCAAATATTTCCCATTAAGGGTGGGGGAAAATGCTAGACACTTTGAAGATCATAGGTGCATAACAATTAAACCCATTCTAAATCAATCGGGGGGAAAGCGGAAAAGTAAAAAAAAAAAAATATTCTGTACGCCAGAACAGGATTGCTCCAAGGAATCATTTAAGCCATTCTTATGGACTTCTCTCTTTAACACTTTGACGCTGGTCTGATTTGCACAGATCTTGCTTCAAACGTTGCTTGAAATCATTATGCTTTGTCAGTTTTGATGAAATTGTGGTTCTGTTTCATGAACATACATAGAAAATTAATGTTTCAAATCTGAGTTGAAGGGGGACACGGTGGCTTGGTGGTTAGCACGTTTGCCTCACACCTCCAGGGTTGGGGGTTCGATTCCCGGCTCCGCCATGTGTGTGTGGAGTTTGCATGTTCTCCCCGTGCCTTGGGGGTTTCCTCCGGGTACTCCGGTTTCCTCCCCCAGTCCAAAGACATGCATTGTAGGTTGATTGGCATCTCTAAATTGTCCGTAGTGTGTGATTGTGTGAGTGAATGAGAGTGTGTGTGTGCCCTGCGATGGGTTGGCACTCCGTCCAGGGTGTATCCTGCCTTGATGCCCAATGACGCCCGAGATAGGCACAGGCTCCCCGTGACCCGAGAATAGATCGGATAAGCGGTAGACAATGAATGAATGATTGATTGATTAATAAATAAATAAAAATAATAATTATCATTATTATTATTGATAA
Organism: Hemibagrus guttatus; assembly: GCA_033459395.1. Classification (NCBI taxonomy): domain Eukaryota; kingdom Metazoa; phylum Chordata; class Actinopteri; order Siluriformes; family Bagridae; genus Hemibagrus; species Hemibagrus guttatus. The sequence continues at coordinate 24,136,136 of JAUCMX010000002.1, forward strand.
TAATTTCAAATTTTTATAGTTACAGCTATAATAAATAAACAAAAAAACAGAAAGGTAAATATTGGATAAAATGAACTGAATTTAAAAAATGTTGACAGTCACAAACAATTCTGACAAACAAACATCCAAACTAAAACTAGAACAAAGGATCCAAACTTTTAGGGTGTTTATTGTGTAGGTTTTTTGACATTTGACTACTTTTCAAACAGTACAAAGAATTCAGGTCGAAAATAAACACATCATGAATGGTGATGAACAGTGCTGCTTGTTCTAAATGAAATAAAACCAAATAAAGTCTTAAAAGCTAGAATAGTTCATGGTGTTATACACTGTAATGATCTATAAATGTGATGCAGCAAGATTCATTTATATTTCTTACTATTGCACCTTGAATCCAAATCCAGTGAATCCCTGGCACCCTGACTCAGCGCATCTGCCCCAAACACACTAATACACAACACTATGGCTATAAAGAAGGCAGGTCAGAGTGACGTTTATGAATGTTTTGCTTCACTGTGCTCTACACTTTTGACGAGAGCCAGAGACTCCCAACACACGTCGCACATCTGTTTTGAATATGACACAAGGACAAGAAACTCACCCTTCTCTGTCCATTTGTCTCTAAAATAGTACTTAATCCAGTCGGCTTAGATATTTGACTTGGTCTGTATTCAGAGGCTTAATCTAGGGAAAATCAGTTGTAGTCATTATGGCACGGACAACACGAGAAGTGAACAGGGAATGGCTTGAATTCAGTGGCAGAAGTTATAAACACCAACACCACTTACATATTCAGATGCTTAAAGATTTCAGTACTGAATCAGTCAGTCACGTTTCCTCAGGGACCAGACGACCCTTGTAACCATGGTAACCAGAACCTAAAGTGAAGGTGTGTGCTGTGAAAGAATTGGTGTGAAGTCGTTCCATCGCTGCTTTCAATTTGAGAGTTGTTCAGCGGCTGCTTGCACCCTGTAGGGCGTTTGGTAGACGAGAGCTATTCACTAGTTAGTTATTCACCGCTCCTGGGTGCAGGTACAGAGCCCGAGAAGAGTCGGCGTTGGTATTAACCGGGGGACGTCAAGAGCACTTCATGCGCAGGTCATAAAAATGTATGTTGCCTCATTTGTGTATTGTTCAGGTGTCACTTTTTATGTATTGGCAACTTTTTTTTGTTCTGATGCTGAGCCTGCCACAATCTCAGTTCTAACCAACAGCTACAATATTCTCAAAAGTCATGAATTATTGAGTAGTGCAAGGGTTTAAAAGTAGTGACTTGAGGTAAACAGAATGCAAAGGAATATTTTATTCTATCTGGTGACCTTAAAAAAAAAAAAAAAACACCTTTTCTGAGTTTCTGAAATAACCATATTTGAGGAAAGGCTGGAAAGCAAATGCGCCATGGAGTGCAGCCTGCTGTGATTTTGGGAAGGTCTAAATAAACCACAGTGTTTAAGCATCCAGACTGCTGTCCACTCAGAAAATCACACCTTTGGGGAGAGGGAGGGAGCACTGCGCTTCCAGGAAACCACAAACAGAAAGCCAAGCAATAACTCGCTCCCTGTTGATCTAATTAAGGCGTCGGCGGGGGAGTAAAACCAGAAAGCGAGCCTAAACCTTTTGCAGAAGTGCTACGTGAGTCCTGGTTCGTACAATGATTCTTTGGACTTTGCCTTTCATGTATCCACGTGCAATCGGGATACTTTGGCTCCAGTTTCTTTTCCTCTCTAACCAGATCTGTTAGCGCACAGGCTTTTGTCAAGAAGATCAAGGAGCAGTGTGTAGAGGCAGACAGCCGTGTCATGGGTTTGTTTACAAGGGCTGCTGTCTGGGAAGAACGTTACGCCACAGTCAAACAATACAGAGCTGAGAGGAACACAGACGCATTGATCCGCAAGTACATCGCGCCTGCTCAAAAGGTCAAGGAGGAGGCGTGATGGGTTCACAGGCCTACGGCTTTTTGCTACTGCTTAACGTTCAGGTTTAACGTTAAGATCGGGTTGCTGTGGGTATTTACATGGTACGGTTACTCGAGCTGCTGGGTATCTATTGCAAAATTAGACGAGGTAATACTGTGAACAAACGGGCTGCTGCTCGTATTCCTGGCTATTAGGTTTCCTTCCTGTCATTATGACCAATTTTGTCTTTTGATCTTCTGGTTTCTCGGGACAGCTGATGAAATGAACCACGCTGCATATTTGTTGCTGTCAGCAGTAATGACACTTTCTCTGGGGTTTGGGTGTGGGGTTTAAAATTAGACATGATTCTGCCAGGAAATCCACTAAAGCACATACACAGAGGGTAGGGTCAGAATTTGGTACCAACAACATGAACCTATGGACCTAACCTGCCTTTTGTCAACAGTCCATGTTGGTGGAGGTGGGGAATGTTCTTGCCACATCATGGAGGCGTTAATATCAATCAATCATTAATTGAATACCGCATACTTGTTGCTGATCATGCGAGTTCCTTCATGACCACAATTTATCTTCTAATGGCTACTTTCAGCATAATAATACACCCTGGCACAAAGTAAAAGTCTCTCAAACTGCTTTAAATGAACATGACACTGAGTTCAGTGTTCATCATTGGCCTCGGTCACAAGATCTGAAATCTAATAGAGCATCTTTGGCATGTGGTAGATTCACAGCATGAAAGAAAGTGCATTTGAATTGCAGCATGCAACCATCTCACTAAGGACCAAAATCTCAAAGAAACATTTCCAACATTGTGTGGAATCCATGCCATGAAGTATTGAGGCTGTGGAGAGCAAAATGTGGTCTTACCCAGTTTTACAGCACCACAGTGATCCTAATAAAGTGCTCAGTGAGTGTAAAGAGTATCATGTAATGCGATGACACAATGTTACACTTACAGCCTTGAAGTGGGCAAGCTGCAGCAATCAATACATGTTTTCTATTACTTAATGAAGAACATATCCTGTTTTCACCAACTTGTACAGTATTTACATCTAAATATTGTGGAACAGCCACAGATCAGTTTGCTATGTATAGGCAGCTCTTCCCTCTTCAGCCTCTTTTCTCTCAACTGAAGTTATCTAGAAGATAAGACCACATTTCTAAAAAAGTCCTGAAGGCACTGACACTGGAGACTCCTAAAAGTTAAATGTTCCTTGCATGAACTGTCTCCTTATTTATTTATCTATATACATACATACATATATATACACATATACACACATACGTTTGTTTGTTTGTTTGTTTAATTTAAATGTATAATTTATTATATAAAATGTTATATTTAATTGATATTATTAGGGTTTGATTATGTTGAGCATCAACCATTAAAGTCCCTATGTAAATTGTCACTACTGTCGAAGCTGCTGTTATTCTATACATACATAGACACATGCACCTATCAGGCATAACATTATGACCACCTGCCTAATATTGTGTTGGTCCTCCTTTTGCTGCCTAAACAGCCCTGTTCCTTCATGCACTGTGTATGACCAGTCATCTAGCCATCACAATTTGGTCCTTGTCAAACTCGCTCAAACCCTTATGCTTGCCCATTTTTCCTGCTTCTAACACATCAACTTTGAGGACAAAATGTTCACTTGCTGTCTAATATATCCCACCCACTAACAGGTGCCATGATGAGGAGATCATCAGTGTTATTCACTTCACCTCTCAATGCTCATAATGTTATGCCTGATCAATGTATATACATTCTGGCCAGTCTTCGTGGCTTTAAAGGCATTGTACTTGTACGAATTCTCAGTATGCAGCTACAGTTCAAGTGGGACATCTCATCACTTACTGATAACTGTCCCAAAAATAGCAAGATGTAGTTAAACTGCAACATGTGTACACTGGCAATGAAATATTTCCCATTCAACTCTCTAACAAGACATATTTCCCTGATGTTCAGCCCTTCATGCTTATTTTTCCTCACATAACCTCAACTCGTATCCTGATTACTCAGGAAGCAAAAAACCCCAATAACATCACTCTGCATTGTTGTGAAACGCTGACCTTTTTTGTCTTGGAAAGTGTTGTGATCAAAACCAGCAGCAGCAGCACTTTTTAAAGCATCCACATTCCACCTGCCTTATGGCCGTGTTACACGAGATGACATGCAAAATTTACTGGAGGTTGAGGAAGGGGAAAAAAACCAGCAGTGAAATAATGAAAAATAATTGTAATTTTTTAAAAAGATTTGTAAAAGATGATTATACAAAAAAAAAAAAAGACACACTCATTTTGTGAAAAAACAAAGTAATTATAGTGTGAAGTCTTTTCAGTATGTTGCTATAAAGCTGGCACAGCTGGATTTAAAAGATAAAGGTCTTCATCCATTCTGCTCTGGAGAACCTCTCAATCTGTGTCAGGTTAGATGCTGAAGCATCACAGGACTGCAGCTTCCAGATCTTTCCAGAGACCTTTAATCGGTTTGCAGTCTCTTCGCTGACCGGGTCACTCGCATCCACAGGCGCACACACACGTCCTGAAACTGATCCTTTAGCTTAATGGCTTTTTCTTGCTTTCAATATTAACTGTGAGACTTTTTATAGACCAAGGCGAGTGTTTCCAAACGACATCGGATCCAGTGACTAACACTGGTGAACTTTCGAACTTTTCTTCGAGTTGGAGGAACTTAAAGGAGAAGTTCACTTCCAGAACATTCATTCATTCATTGTCTACCGCTTATCCGATCTACTCTCGGGTCACGGGGAGCCTGTGCCTATCTCAGGCGTCATTGGGCATCAAGGCAGGATACACCCTGGACGGAGTGCCAACCCATCACAGGGCACACACACTCATTCACTCATGCAATCACACACTATGGGCAATTTAGAGATGCCAATCAACCTAAAATGCATGTCTTTGGACCGGGGGAGGAAACCGGAGTACCCAGAGGAAACCCCCGAGGCACGGGGAGAACATGCAAACTCCACACACACGGCGGAGGCAGGAATCAAACCCCCAACCCTGGAGGCAAACGTGCTAACAACCAAGCCACCGTGCCCCCCTACTTCCAGAACAAAAATCTACAAATAATTTACTCACCCCCTTGTCATCCAAGATGTTCATATTTTTATTTCTTCAGTCGTAAGAAAATGATGTTTTCTGAGGAAAACATTTCAGAATTTTTCTCCATATAGTGGACTTCAATGGTGCCCGCGAGTTTCAAAATGCAGTTTAAATTAGGGCTGAAACAACGAATCGATCAAATCGATGATGAAAATCGTTGTCAATGAATGACATTATCGATCAGATGGCCAGTGCACGTCACCACGCATTCAGTCATAGCGTTGTTACAGGCGCACATCGGAAGAATGGCGGAGAGTACAAGCACGTCGGATAAAAGTGTGCGACCCAAGTCCTCTAAGTCATGGGAGCATTTCATATGAAATTCCACACGAAAAGTTGTAACTTGTAAACTTTGCAAAGCGGAGCTTCAGTGGCGCGGAAGCACGACAATGATGAACGAGCAGATGAAACAGAAGCATTCGGGAATCGCAGATAAAGGCGAAACTTCAGGACGGTAAGTTTAATGAGGATTTGTCATGTGGCATATTTGTGTGCTTAATGTGTTTGCATTCCTTTTCCATTATTTTTCAATGAATGCAATATACGAATGCGTTTGACCGTTGCGCTCGCATCTTTTGCAGCCCCTCGCGCGTCTCATGTTAAAATGATTTCAACTTGTACAAGCAGTGCAGCTCATCAATGTCACTTACAGAACATTGGACGAATCAGAAGGCCCCAGAGGCGGGGCAAGTGTTGCAAGCTTTGTTTACAGTAGCAGGTTGTCATGGCAATTTCATGGCACATCTTGAGACCTTCGCGTTCTGTACTGCACTTTTTAAAACCATTCCTAAGCACCACGTCTTGCATTTGTAGACGCAAAGATGCCTTCTGTGTGAATGCTTTATTTGCATGCTTACAGTGTCCGTTGTTTACTGTGTAAAGAGCACTGCGTTACTCCTCATTCACAATGTAGATGATAAACATCGGCAATAGTTGTAGTGCAAGACGGTTAAGTACTGTCAAATTAAAACAGTTTGATCAAAATAAACAAACAGTATTTGTTTTTAATCAGTATTTACCAATTAAAAATAATAATATAATCCATAAATAAAACATAAGGTGCAGTGAAAGGAGATTTTTCTTGATTTAAGCACAGTGCATAACAAAAATACATACATTTTATTATTTAGAAATTGCTTAATTGTCAGAGCTTTATTGTTCATACCCAAAAATAATCCATAAATACTAACTAGATATTATATTTTTATCTACTTTCAGAAAGAAACAGCGCACTAGTTTGTACAGAGAAAAAAGAAAACAAATCAGCCATGCAGTAAGCAGCTGTTGTAACTGATTCTATCCTCAAATTGCTGGTCACTGACATGCGGCCACTGTCAACGGTTAAAGACCAAGATTTTAAAAGCATGATCAGTGTACTCAATGCAGGATACACACTTCCATCTAGACCACATTACATTAAATTGATGGAGAAAATATATCGTGAGGCATTCCAGAAGGTAACGAGTGAAGTCAACGATATCGAGAACAGAATTGCTTTAACTGCAGATATTTGGACAAGCGTAGCCACTGACGCCTACCTGGGAATTACATGTCATTATATAGGGGATTAGTGGAAGATGAAGTCTGTATGCCTCTCTACCATGCCACTTGAAGACAGACAGACATACAGCAGTGAACAAGAATGGTTTGAGGATGCAGTGGCAATGTTTGAAATTCCCACAGGGAAAATCATTGCTGTTGTACAGGACAATGGTGCCAATATAGCGGCAGCAGCAAACATTGCAATGCAAAATTTCTGGAAGACTAACACCCAATGTGTAAATTTAATTTGAAATAAAAAGGTATTTTACAATGTGGTGTCTTTATCCGATTCATCGGTTAATCGAAACAATAATCGCCCGATTATTCGATTATGAAAATAATCGTTAGTTACAGCCCTGGTTTAAAAGAGCTCTAAACGATCCCAGCCGAGGAAGAAGGGTCTTATCTAGCGAAACGATCGCTCATTTTCTTCGAAAATTTTTTTGATACTTTTTAACCACAAAAGCTCGTCTAGCACTAGCTCGGAGATGCGCGTCCGCGACGCTACGTGATCACGTCGAAAGGTCACGCGTGATGTAGACGAAATTACAGACTCAGTGTTTACTAGTGTGGAGAAGGAGGACCGCTCCGAAGATGTTGCGTGTGGAATGACACAAAGCTATATGTAGCTTTTTGTTAGTAAAGAGCGTTTGATTTATTTGCACTTCCTTGGTCTTTGCACGTTCGCTTTGTAAACATTGGGTCTGTAGTTCCGCCTATGTCACGCGTGACATAACTACGTAGTATGTAGCGTCGCAGACGCGCATCCCAGAGCTAGTGCTAGACAAGCTTTTGTGGTTAAAAAGTATATTTAAAAAAAAATTTCTAAGAAAATCAGCGATCGTTTCGCTAGATAAAACCCTTCTTCCTCAGCTAGAATTGAAGCTGCATTTTGGAAGTGCAAACTCGCGGACACCATTGAAGTCCACTATATGGAGAAAAAGCCTGAAATGTTTTCCTCAAAAAACATCATTTCCTTACGACTAAAGAAAAAAGGACATGAACATCTTGGATAACAAGGGGGTGAGTAAATTATTTGTAGATTTTTGTTCTGGAAGTGAACTTCTCCTTTAAAGATCCTTTGTACTTATGTAGAAATGCAGGGTTCAGGGTTTGTTTTATTCCTGCAAACATTTCAGCATGCAAAACCTGAAAGCATGAACTTCTGATGACTTTTTAGTTTTGCACTGTACAATTTGCAAGCACGTCACGCGAACAAACAAAACCAAAAAAACAACCCTGTATCTTAAAATGCATCAAGAGGCTTGAAAATCAACTGGAAATCTGTTGATGTGGGTAAGTCTTAGCTGTGCAAAGGTTTTATTTTGCATAAAAACCTTTAACACACACTCAGAATGCATCGAGTGTTTCAACAGGCTCAACATAAAGAGCTGGTATAAATGTTTTGAGTTCTTTATAGTGTCTCACAGCTCTGATGTGATTATTCTATACCCTGCGCTCAGAGAAATAACAGACAAGGTGAAGAAGTAGATTTTACAAGACTGCGGGTTGCTCAAAAACTCATTTTTGGTAAGAACATGAGAGATGTGAAAACGCCTCAGGCTCTTAGAACAAAACATGCCACGGACTTGCACAAAGAGAAAATATGTAAGAAGGGGGCAAAATCTGCAATTGATTAGCTATTTCATTAGAAGTGACGCACATGTCTAGAGGGAAGTAAAAAAAAAAATTTAAAAAAAATTCTACAGTTAAATACACTGATGTAAGCAAGACAAGTAAAGAAGAATGAACAATAAACTCACTCTCTCTCCACACTGGGGTGAATGAAACGTCGATTGTGCTGGGTAGTCATGTGTTTGGGTTTGCCTCGATCACCAGGCGAACAACTGGCAGCTTGCATAACGTAATGATGTCTAATGAGCTAGTTAAGGGCATTTATACAGATAAGGGAAACGAACATGTTTATCACGTAGCACACTACACGTCTTTGGCATTCTCTTCAGCTCTGAGCTGTGGTCTTCTCTCCGCACACGTGTAAATATTATTATTGGCTAGCAGTGGCTTTATTTTCTCATGATATGTTTAACTAGAAGGTGACGTACTATCATGCGAGCAGCACAGGAGAGCTATATGCTGTATTTTGTGTTACTCAGAGTGCATCTGAAATCAATTGCTGTGACAGAATCCCACTGCGCCCGACTCGGCGCACCCCGCACTGCGCCCGACTCGGCGCACCCCGCACTGCGCCCGACTCGGCGCACCCCGCACTGCGCCCGACTCGGCGCACCCCGCACTGCGCCCGACTCGGCGCACCCCGCACTGCGCCCGACTCGGTGCACCCCACTGCACTCAATTCTCGGCACTCCATTCAAAACCCCACTGCACTCAATTCAGTACCCTCACTGCACTCAATCAGGCATATGTTGGTATTGTTGGGTGACCTACGACACCATAATCTACAAAAACTACAAAATAGTGATTTCCATCAGGTTTTTACAAAAAGCAGACCGTCTCTAAATCTAAAAAGACCGTCGGTCAGATTTTTATGCAAATTAATCCTGCTTGTATAGAACATTGTACTCCACAGCAGATATATTTGCTGTAGCAGGTGGCGAGATTGAGAATGGCTTATGATACGGTTACAGCATGACCATGAAGCACAGAAGCCAAAAAACTTGTTTGGAATTTCAAGCTAGTAATGAGCAGGGTTTAATATTTTCCTGGTTGTTGTTTGCAGTGGTGGTTTGTGGTGTGGTGCAGAATATGACGGTCACAACCTTGGACTGCAATTCTTTCCATAACAAACTGAGAGAAGTCACAGTGGAGTGCGAGTGCAGTAGTGTTTTGTCGCCTCTGCTCAAACAATCCTGGCTACACAACTCCACTTGATTATATACAGTTATAGAAGGGACACTGTTTATAACTCACACTGTCCAGTGTCACTCAGATAACGATGGGTTCCCTTCGGAGTCTGGTTCCTCTCAAGATTTCTTCTTCATATTATCTCCGGGAGATTTTCCTCATCACCGTTGCCTCAGGCTTGCTCATTAGGAATAAATTATTTTACTTTTAAACAAATTTTTATATTCCTATAAATTTGCTTTGAGACACCGTCCATTGTTAAAAGTTCTAAACAAATAAAATTGAACTGAACTTTGCTAGCTGTGGGCTCGACCCGGTCAGATCCAAACATCCTCCGAACTTGAAGAGCAAGAACTCTGCAGCATCCAGAAACTCGAGCGTGTTACAAAATAAAAGCTAAATTACAGAGAAAGGAGAGCAGTTACGCAATAACTCGGCCTTGCCTCCTAAAAAAGTACACGTTTGTCAGAGTTACCAAAACAGACTAAGCCATTAAGAGTCCAAACTGCAGATGTAAGAGGAGGAAGAAGTTAACCTATATTTCCAAAAGCTCCAATTTGCAGATTAACTTAGCTACAAAACACTGTAATAGATTTTTCAGTTGTCTGTGCCAAGGAGCTGCCAATTCTTCATTCAAGAAATCTCAGAAAATCACTAATCCCAAAACTCCACTGTATTTCCATCCTCTACAGCAAGACAGCTTCAAGGACACATTATGACATTCAGGTCCATTATAACGTCATAACAGCTGTGTCTGGGGTGCTTTGGTCTACAATGTAGCTTGCATGTCAAATTGCATTTTTTTAAAAAGCCTCCAGTGTGTTTATTTCATTTTTATACTGATCTTCTGCAGAGTGCTTGTGCTTTTGAGGGTCTGTTATACATGCGTATATTACGAGCGGGATGCTCGTGTGATGTTCCATCATCGCAAAGACGAGGAAAAGCTCATAGTCACAGTTAATCTCTCATCTGAGATCATCAAGCTTAAGAACGGCGAGTTTCCATACATCCGGCCGGGGGGGGTGACTCTCAAACACATAGCATGTTAAAATAAACAAAGAAACAATGGCATGCTTAGAGGTGAGGCAGATAATTAGCGGTCCACCTACAACAAAAGGTCTAAGAATGATCTGATGATATAATTACACGCTGATGGTGCATTCCTTCGTCCAGGGAAGGGCTGGTCTTAAAAGCTTTAAAAATATCCCATGCAAGGATGCCCGGCACGAGTGTACGCAGTTTTTATTCACTACACAAGCGATTTAAGAGACCGTATATACCTTGTCGAGGAATATTCTATCTGACTTTATGCAGAAACTTATTTGTATACAATATGGCCAAAACTTTCTGGACACCTGACCATCAGATGTTTAGTGCTTTCTGAACATCACATTCTCCCTTTACAGTTCTGAGAAAGCTTTGCACTAGATGTCGGAGAGTGGCTGTGGAGATTTGTGTTTATAAAGTGACTCTTTACTTTATAAAGAGCATTCGTGAGCTCAGACACTGATGTTGGAGGAGGTCTGGGGTGCAGTCGGTGCTCCAGTTCATCTCAAGGGTGTTTAGTGCAGTTCAGGTCACAGCTCTGTGCAGGAGTTCTTCTTAGCAAACCATTCATAGAGCTCGCTTTGTGCACAGGAACACGGTCAATGATGTACTTTGTGGCAACAGCTGGGGAAGAACCAAATTCGGGTTTGATGGTCTACAGACGTTGTGTATGCTTCACTAACAACGTCTTGAGCTGAGAGTACTACCTGTGTAGACTGTGTCTATATAGGATCCCACTTGTTCTCCAGTTTCCAAAAAACATTTAGAGCATATAAAGTGCGGCTTACTTTTATCTTATTTCTTTTCATCAGACTAGTTGTGTGTGAAATTCTCAAGAGATCATCAGTTTCTGAAATCCTCAAACCAGCATTGCATAACCGAAAACCACGCCACGATTAAAGTCACAGATCATTTTTTCATCATTCTGGTGTTTGGCGTGAACATTAACTGAAGCTCTTGACTTGTATGTGTGTGATATTTTTGCATAACGCTTGGTTGATTGGGTTAACTGCACGAACGAGCAGGTGATACAGGTACAGGTGTCCATAATGAAGTGGATGGCAAGCAAATGTGTGTGCAGATGTATACATACAGAGCTTCTATTATATTCTGTTTATATTTGTGTCATGTCTTTTCATTTTGAAAGCCATTGTATTTGCTTATATGTTCATTATGTACTAATATCTTACAGGAAACCAAAAGACATTTGCATAACACGTCTGATAGAGAGGAGGGTTTGATGTGATGCTCGTTTTACAGTCAAGTTGTGTTTATTTGTCACATATACATTACTGCACAGTGAAATTCTTTCTTCACATACCCCATCCTTGGGGTTTGGGGTCAGAGCGCAGGGGCAGCCATGATGCAGCACCCCTAGATGGGTGCAGGGTGGGGGTAACAGTGGCAGCTTGGCAGGTCATTGACCCAGAGCCTTAACCACTTGAGCTACCACCGTCCCAACTGATAGATTTTTACAGAGATCTGCGTGCTGTGATGCTTTTAGAAAGCTGAGACCTGAATATTAAGCTCCTAAACATTTCCACCCCTCCCTCCATGTGGAACCTCTAAAAATTTCTCCGAGCAGTGGATGCGAGTTCACTGAAAAATCCTGTGGCTGTTCAATCTGCTACTACACTAAACATGTTACATCACAGAGAAACCAACAGACGGACAGATCGGGTTGCTGAGTGGCCAAATCGCTGACCCTCACCGACCAGCTTAATACTTTTCAAAAATAGGACTAACATCATATGCTGACTCGCTCTCCTCTTTAATTACTTTCTAGTCAAGTCAGCATATTGTGCCCACAAGAACAAAAAAAAATCCTTTGTTTCAACTGCGATCAGAAGTGATTTTGGGGGAGTTTGAAATTTAATGTCACACTTTCCATTAGCTGTTGCCCACGATGGAGAGAGAACGCCAGACCACTAACAATATTCAGGCAGCAGCTCCACACGCTCAGCCTCGAACCCCAGAGAGCTCAGCAAGAAGCAATGCTGAGAACGCTTTCCAGCTAGTGGACAATCAGGAGAGCACACAAAATGTTAAAAACACAGGATAGGGCATGTCCTTTCTAACTAACACATACGCGTTTTTATCCAAATTAAAATTAATAGAAATGTCGAGAAGAAGCATATTAAAAGACATGGACCGTGTCCAAGCAACAATACCAAGCTTCCAGGAAGTGACCAGAAACTAGGATTGGCCTGAATCCATACAGATATAGCCAGATATTAGGGGGAGGGGGCTTCTTGAATCTCGTCTTCACCCTCTCCATCCAGGCAAGACCAGCGAGTTAGTCTACATTCAGTGCCTACACTACTGAGCTCAAAACAGCGGGTTTGTTTTTAAAACAGTCAGGACTGCACTCGAGCGGTCAGACGTGTGCCAATACTTTTAATTTAAGAAATAACACTGGAGTTGAACCATCAAATGAAAAACAGTGGAGTCCTGTAGCGGGTCTATGAGGCATGGCGTAAGTAAAGCGTACAGCCATGTAGCGAGCAAACACGGAAGCCAATTTGCTTTCAATCTAACATGAAGGTGGATTTGATATGAATCAGGAGTATCGAAAGTAACAAGAAGGTTTCTATCTTCTCCCTGCGAGTTTCTTCCAGGTTCTCCTCTTACTTCCCCGAGAGCATGTGGGTAGGCGGCCTGGCGACTCGTGGTGTGAACGAGAGTGTGAAGAAAGAGTGAGCGTGTATGAAGGAAAGTCACTGCACTATTAGTGACAGCTGTAGAAAAGCTGTTCTAACCACAAGTACAACCCGACATGAGGGTTGGAATAAGTGCCAGTACTCTGGAGTTGTACAAACACTGGCCATAAAAAAGCCACACAAATACACACACACACACACACACACACACACACACACACAGTAGGTGTTTCCTCACCATAGCAACAAAAGAAATCAAATACTGAAGAAACTCACCCCAAAAAGCAGCCAAGGGTGTTACAATGAAATCTAATCCTACAAGCGTTTTATAGATTATAATAAAATAAATAAATTTTCAGATATTGCTGTACAATTATCAAGAATGTGTGAAGAAGGCGAGACAGAGCTGACTGTGTGTGGCTGGATTTCTGATAGCAGACACAGCAGTGGCCGGGATACACTGGGAAAACCATTTGCTTACTTTGGAGCGCTTGTTTCTTTACTCAGTTGTACGACTGCAAAACTTATTACCTCAGCCTTCACGAAAGAGAGAGAGAGTGCGTGAGAGCGGGAGAGTGTGTGTGTGTGGGGGGGGGGGGGGTGCGTGAGAGCGAGAGAGTGAGAATGTGGGGGGGGGGGAGAGAGAGAGACAGAGAGACAGAGAACGAGGGAGAGAGAGAGAGAGAGAGAGAGCACGAGCGAGAGAGAGACACAGAGAGAGAGCGTGCGAGAGAGCGTGCGAGAGAGAGAGAGAACAAGAGACACAAAGAGAGAACACGAGAGAGAGAGAGAGAGAGAGAGCGAGAGAGAGAGAGACACAGAGAGAGCGAGAGAGAGAGCGAGAGAGAGAGCGACACAGAGAGAGCGAGAGAGAGAGAGCGAGAGAGAGACACAGAGAGAGCGAGAGAGAGAGAGCAAGAGAGAGAGCGAGAGAGAGAGAGACACAGAGAGAGCGAGAGAGAGAGCGAGAGAGAGAGCGAGAGAGAGAGAGACACAGAGAGAGCGAGAGAGAGAGCGAGAGAGAGACACAGAGAGAGCAAGAGAGAGAGAGAGAGAGAGAGAGAGAGAGAGAGAGCGAGCGAGAGAGGCTCCTCAAATTCCTGGATTTGTGGGAGAAAGTAAAAGCAGGCTAAAAATACGTTCTTCCCATACATGGATAAACGTATTGAGGGACACCCTGTTCACTTTCTCAGAGTAACATTTACAAACAAAATCTATATAAAAACTCTGGGTCTGGTTCAGATAGTTAACAGGAGTTATGCATTACAGGTACTACACTGATTCCACACACACACACACGTTTTTACTTCATTACGTGTTAATCTTCTAACCGCAACCATAGCTGTTTAGACGAAACGCCCCCAAGTTGTCGGCTCTGCTCCACAGCACCGTTATTTTCAAATGGCGACACGTTTATAATTACAGTGACTGGGGGTACCATGACGATTCCCATAATGCACTGCAAAGCACTGCCAAGAGTTTTGATGCTAAGAAACGACTGCCAGCAGTAAAGTGGTTTAACAATACAAGATGATTCGGTGAGCAAAATGCTTACACGCTGCTGATTTTGAAGAGATAATTAAAGACGAGTAATCCTCCAGCTACAGCGGACTGTAAGATTCAGTGTGTTAGAGTTACAGCGCTGTATGAAAGGGGAAGTAAATTTTGTTTACGTAAAATATGTTTTGTTTTGTGGAAGTCAGTAACGAACAGAGCTTTTTTTTCCGTTTTCTATACGTTTTTTGCATGGGAGAAGAAGAAAATAAAATGACTTCAAGGAGCAATCATCTTGGTCCAGATTCCCAGACACTGATTTCTCCACCTGTGGGACATTTACTATATAGCCAAAAGTATGTGGACACCTGACCATTACACCCATATGCATGTCTTCCCCAAACTGTCTAGAATGTCTGTCTTTGCTATAGCATTAAGATTTCCATTCAGTGGAACCAAAGAGGACCGAAGCTGCATGACGATGCCCCTGTGCACAAAGCGAGCTCCATGATGTCATGGTTTTCCCGACGCTGGAGTGGAAGAACTCGAGGACTGAGCGCTGATGATCTCTTCCCTTTTGGAACACCTTTTGGAATAAACTGGAACAATCAATTCATTCTGCTGGTCATATTATGAATGTTTGAGGGAAGTGGTAGCTCAGAGGTTAAAGTTTTGGACTACTTTGTGATGCGAGTTCGAAACCCAGGACCACCAAACTGCCACTGCTGGGCCCCTGAGCAAGGCCCCTACCCCTTAACTGCTCGCCTGTATAAATGAGATAAATCTAAGTCGCTCTGTATAAGGACGTCTGCCAAATGCCATTAATATAAAAGTAACACAGACTGCACCCCAGACCTCCTCACCGAACATCAATATCTGATCTCACTAATGCTCTCGTCACTGTAAACACAAATCTCCACAGCCATGTCCCAACATCTAGTAAAAAAAAAAACCTTTCTAGAAGAGTACAGCTTGTTATAACAACAAAATGTAATAAATGTAGAATGGGATGTTCAGAAAGCACATTTAGATGCGATGACCAGGCGTCCACACACTTTTGGCCATGTTGTTTATAATGAACTGATTTGTCAGCCCAGTTTTCTCTTATCCAAGGTGTACAGACTTATTTAGCCAGGGACTTGTCCCATATGCCTAAACTAACTAACTTATCCATCCTGATAACATCAAATTTCTCTCTGTAACTGAATGATTTAGACAGAATATGAAAAATGTGTTGTGACAATTCATCACAATATGATTATTATATATATTATATACCATCGTCATGCTTTCCAGCCTGACTTAACAATGCAACTCGACTAACCCTGACCAAACGGCTACTTTTTTCCCTTTTCGTAAACTTCTCAACTCATGAATCTTAAAACACAAGATTCTGACTCATTTTTCTCAACAAGTATGCAAGTCTCATCTTCAGTCACAGCAGCTTTTCCACACCGTCATCAGGAATATTGATGGTAAGCAATTCAGGCTTATTGTTAAGAGCTTGTCATTCATATATACATACATATATATATATACATATATATATATATATATATATATATATATATATATATATATATATATATATATATATATATATATATATATATATATATATATATATACACATACATACATATACACACACACACACACACACATAGTGGTGTGAAAAAGTGTTGGCCCCCTTCCTGATTTCTTATTTTTTGTCACACTTTAATGTTTCAGATAATTAAACACATTTAAATATTAGTCAAAGATAACACAAGTAAACACATCATGCAGTTTTTAAATGAAGGTTTTTATTATTAAGGGAAATATATATATAAATAAATGGCAAAATACACTGCAGCACACACACAGAGGAGTGAAGTTAAATACTGGCGATGTCTTTCCAGCACAATACCCCATCAGTGCTACACATTTGCATATGAAAAGTGATCCTTTGGGTTTGAAGCCTCTTAAAGCTGATGCAACACGAGTTTAAAGCCTGCTTTCCTGCAAGACGCCAACATCCGGCCTAGTGACTGACGACAACTTTGCTTCCAGAGCGAATTTATGAGGCTGTGTGAACAAACTGTTCCACATGGCATATGGTCTAGCCATTCAATATGAGCAACAGATATCTTGGTCTATGGTGTTATGAATAAACAGGCAACACAATTACAGAGCAAATCAGCAAAACAGTGCCATGATTTATGCATTCTGCGATTTCTAAACAATTTTATGAGCTCTTGATGCATTAATAAATCAAACTCATTGAAGGGCTTGGGAAAGATAATCGTAAGCTTCAATAATGCATGACATTTGGACATCTGACAAAACATCCAGATGACTCTGCAATGCTGGCCAAGAAACAACCGGAACCACAGAAGATCGATTTAAGCCACTGGTCTTATTATGAATGTATGAGGGAAGGATTATATATATATATATATAAATAAAAATATAATTTTTGTTTCAGCGTGGAATAAAGAAGAAGCTGTTCTAGAGTTTCCCCATCGCTCTTCATGCTGTATGAACATAAACAAGTCAAAAACATTTGCGTTTGATACCATGCACACTACGTGAAAACATTTTCCCATATCAAACTGCAAACCTGGGTGAAAATGTCTCGCAAGTAAAAGTGTGTAGAAAAATCAGTGTCCAGTATAAATGTTTGGTTACACACATCACACATATGCACTTGTGTATGAGGCAAATGAAACAGCTGGAAATTACATCAATCAGGCATAACATTATGAGCAGTGAGAGGTGAAGTGAATAACACTGATGATCTCCTCATCATGGCACCTGTTAGTGGGTGGGATACTTTAGGCAGCAAGTGAACATTTTGTCCTCAAAGTTGATGTGTTAGAAGCAGGAAAAATGGGCAAGGATTTGAGCGAGTTTGATGAGGGACAAATTGTGATGGCTAGACGACTGGATCAGAACATCTCCAAAACTGCAGCTCTTGTGGGGTGTTCCCAGTCTGCAGTGGTCAGTATCTATCAAAAGTATCCTTTAAGTGCTGCAAGTCCTTAAAGTCCTGCAAGTATACTTTATGTACTGTACTTCCAGGACTTAAATGATCCGCTGCTAACATCTTGGTGCCAGATACCACAGCACACCTTCAGGGATCTAGTGGAATCCATGCCTCAATGGGTCAGGGCTGTTTTGGCAGCAAAAGGGGGACCAACATAATATAAGGCAGGTGGTCATAATGTTATGCTCAGTGTATGTAGCCGATTTTTAACAGCACAACTGATTTACATTTAGCAACGACCACAAACCTCCATAAAAAGGTATGTAGGGATGTGAAAGCAATAAAATGACAACTAAAAAGCATGAGCAGCCACTACCACAGACACACAGCAATTATTTTTATCCTAATTGTTAAGATTTATGCACAGATCACTTATCTTACACAAATCAATCATCATTACAGCTTAACAAAGAAAAAAAAAAAAAAAATCTCATCCAGTCCAAATAATACTCTGGCGTCTAGGAGTCGTGAAAGTTATTCTCATCGAACCAGGGGAATCAAATTACACCCTGAATCTGACAGGCAGTCCAAAAAAAGTGCTTCCGAGAGAGCAGTGAAGTGAATGGCTTCCGGGGGATTCATTTGTAATGGATGCGTAGGTGTGGAGCGAGCACTTTTGCTGTGATTGGTGCCATGTAGGAGCGGGAGGAGGCCTGGCGGTGCAGAGATCAGTGCTACACTGCCGCTGTCCTTCATCTGTCCTGCTCTGCCCACCATCAGTTCCTGTGTTTAGCCTCCATTTCCAGCAGAGCCACTGCATTTGGAAAATCAATTTTGTGCCCTGCGGAAGATTCGCTGCGACCTTTCTTTCAAAAGCCGGCGAATCAGACTATCACTTTTTCATCCGTTGCACAGACTGAATTAATATCCTCAACGTCCATAAATACATTTTTAGCAAAGACTTGTTCGCCTTTTGCCTTCGCCTTTAGCAGCACCTGTACTTTTCGTGAAAAGTTTGCACAGAATGATGTGGAAAACAAAAATAAATAAATAAATAAACATCAAGTGCGCTTCTTTTTTTTTTTTTCTTTCTGGGAATGACCTGCACTTTTCTCCTTCCAGGTCGCAGCTTGCTCAGAACATATCGTATCATTCTGTTAGACAGGGATATGATTTTGACCCCAGAGCTTTACAGTCTGAGTAACTTCTCTGAACTGACAGCAGTGAAGTGTACTTTTAGCTGCTTTCACATCTCAAAAAATAAAAACGTTAGCTGCTGGAAGACTTTGCATATAATGAGCAGGAGTGTATGGATCTTTTCTTTAACTAGACATCATTTCTTTGGTGCAATCAACAATTTGTATACACAGGGCAGGATCAAAGCCATTACAGTGTGTTTCTTTCAAATCATTTGCTTCTTTCGGATACTGTAACCCATGTTTAGCTTCTTTTTTTCCCCTCTGCAATGTCTCACAAGTCCTTGTTAGTGTAATCGTCTACTGCAAGGATGGTTCTTTATCTCTTTGTTCTGAACTGATTATTTAATAAAGAGTTGTTCACAAAAAACTTCAGTGCTGGAGGCAGGAGAACGGCCAGACTGATTCGAGCCGACAGGAAGGCCGTCTCCGATAACTACCGAGTAGAAAAGCGTCTCGGAAAGTTGATGTGGACGAGCGACATCAGCAGAAGACCGGACCAGGTTCTGTTCCTGTCAAACCAAGCAGATGAAGCTGAGGCTACAGAAGACACAATAACTGGACAGTTGAAGAATCCTTGCTTTGCTGCTCACTGTGTTTGTTTTACGTACAGTTTTGTACGAAATCTATAAACTATAGTGTTAAAATCAAAGGCTATCTTTCTTCCCAGATCACGTTTGGTAAAGCAACATTTTAAACAAAAAACAACGATCCAAAGATGTCTGAAACGTTGCCAGCATAGCATAATGTCACAAGTTCAAGCTCTCGCATAGCAAAACGGATATAAAACTGTAATCAGAGATTCTGGTTGTTGAAATGTCTGTGATGCTCGTGGGAATTGGTTGGAATGAACCATTTTAAATCTCTCTTCACTTCTGGACATAATCTATAAGCTTTAAAATGGTAACGAAGTGAGACATGCAGAAACACATACTTCTGCATAGGTTTTTGAGCTACTTTTAGAGCCTGTTAGAAGGATTTCCCCAGACCTCCACACAAAGATCGTGATCATTAATTGTGTCTGCATGTAACTGTTGACCTGAAACAGCTGGAAGCAGCCACATCCTGTACCAGCTACATCCTGTACCAGCTGTGTCTGTTGCCATGTTAAGTTGATAAATTAATTGCAAAATTGTGGTGCAATTCTTTCGCAATTCAGAGGTGCGATGACTGGGGTAGGTGGTGGGTGTGCTTTCAGTCAGCGGGACTCCTGCCTCTCGGAGTCAGCGGGAACAGAATGGCATGAGATCGCTCTCTGAATGAGTACAGGAAGTGCTTCAGTGGTGCATCTGCCCTGAGAAACTCACTGAGCCACAGAACTGCCATATCATTGTGACTGTCAGTAACAAGAGCTCGATACTCAGACTTAAAAACAGGGCTTAGCCAGCGTAAAAAGCAGTGTCAATCATTCAGTTAGAGTTTTACTTCCTTTCTAATCACAATGAAACTTATATAGTTTATTTCTGGAACCCAGAACAAACATGAAGCTTTTTATAGCAAGTGTCAGATAGCACAAAAACAGGAAGAAAGGAGGGACGGAAGGGCAGGCGAGAGAGAGAGAGAGAAAGAGAAAGAGCAAGAGAGAAAGAGAAAGAAAGAGAGAGAGAGAAAGAAAGAAAGAAAGAGGCAGTAAATCTCAACACCATATGTTGAAATGACAGAACAACATTTTTCTGGAAGCAATCTGTCAAAGCTGTGCTAATAATCCCAGCAAGTGTCCTGTCTGATCCCATCCGCTTTCTCACGATTCTTCAAGCAGACTGGTCTGGACAGGCCACCCGATGCTCCATAACGAATGGATTTACAGACGCACGGCTTCTTGATGCCAAATGCTATTTATTAAATGATGGGAGTACCCTGATAACCTCAAGTTTTTTTCAGAAGGCTGACAAATAATGTCTAATTGAAAAGCATGTGTTCTTTTCGAACCGTGGCTTGACTGCACATGCGTCACTGTTGTGCACTCGGGTTTACAAAATGGTTCATCCAATTGTTTTTTTTACCGTGGTAAAAACACTCAAGAAGTGAAAAAAAAAAGCTTTATGCCATCATGCAGAGAGTCCTACAAGAGAACAACTGATTCCATATTCAAAGATTTTTTTTTTATGATACTCTGCATGCCACTCAGTGCAAGCATTTGAGAACTACAAAGTCTGTTTTCAGGCAACATTTATCATTAATCAAAAGAATGCTTTCCACAGCATCAAAGTAAAAACAGGAAGTAACATTACAAGTCGTGTTACTCGGCAGGTAGTCTTGCGAAGCCAGAGCTTCAGACTGACAGCAGAAGATCTGGACTCCATAGCAGCTTTGACTGGCCAAGGACCGGCCAAGAGAGCATTTGACTGACACATAAAGCAACCAATCATAGGAGGTTTTGTTCGGAGTCATGTTTAAAGTTGATGTCCCTGCAAAAACAGACGGTTGTGCAAGCGTAGATCCATCGTTTAAGAAAGTCATGCAAATTAATGAGTCTATACTGTAGACTTCACATAATTAAGAAAATCCAGCAGTCCTTAGAAGCACTCACTTTTACAGCTGTGATCACGACGGCTTCCTTCTTCCATGAGGGAAGTAGAGCGTCACGGCAGCTGTGTTTCCAGGAGGGCCGTCAAAAAAAAAAAAAAAGTGACATTTCCCAGAAATCCTGTAGAATCCAACCAACCATTACATGGCGACTTATAAACAATTTTTTTGTGCAATATGCATCAGACATATGCAAACAGTTTGTGGGCCTGACGTCTGAGGCTGAGACTACTCGGGATGAGTCTCCAGGCCCGGACAGCTTCCACACCAGACGTGGCCAATAACACACAAATGTGAACAACCATTTAAGGCTAGTATTTGAAACATTGGATTGTATTTATTGAAAAGAAATTTGTGCTGCAGAGGATGAAGAGGATGTAGGTGAAGTATAATGGAAATGAAAAGCTTATACAAAACTTATACACTGATGGGAACCACAGGCCCTCCATCCATCCATGTGTTCCTTACTGAGCATGAACTGAGGGAGTGAATCATGGGAATGTGTGACTAATGCAATCCTGAGTTTGTGTGAAAGACGCACCACTTTTCAAAGGACCACAGTAGTTTTTAAATCATGTGTTTGATGGCGATCTCATATTTAATAAAGTTATAATAATAAAAAAAATATCCATCTGAGTAATTCAAGCAGTCATTAAAATCACAGTGCTTCACCCACAGACAACACACACACACACACACACACACACACACACACACACACACACACACAGAACTTCATTAAAAACCATCTACCTACCTTCTACCTTCACCCACCGTCCATTTTAACAGGTTTAACCACCAATTAGTCAGGCAGGTATAATGAGATTTCATTGTGAGTCATCATGACCTCCTGCCCTTTTGAAATAAATTCTTCCATGTACTGTGGCTGAAACATCTACATCTGGATTTTACTGGAAGTATTTTCTTCATGTAGAAAGTTGAAGATATCGTAGTATTCTTCATTAATCGCTTGGTCAGCGTCATGGTGGATTTAGAGGCTAGCCTTAGAACACTGGACGTAAGGCAAGACTAAACCTTCGACTGGACATGAGCAGCCAAATCCACCTACGAGCTGGTCTCATGAGGTGGGAGAAAACTGACACGGGAACACGGCGAGAACATACGATACTCCACACAGGCAGTAACTTGAGCTGGGGATCTGTGAAGTGGCAACACTACCCGCTGTGCCATAATGCCAATCCTCGCTTTCAGCTGATGTTTCTAAAAATACAGATCAAAAGCAAGTGCATTTAAAAGTGTCAGGAAAATGCTGGCAAGCAAAGCATGGACTTAACATTTTGAGAAATGCCATTCCCAAAGCAAAACATCCAGGGAGTTGTGCTGGGAGGAACAGAAATGATAACTACAAATCTCTTTATCTCCCTCTGTCTAACTAGATCATCCTCTGCTGCCAAGTATCTCGGTGAAAACCGAGAGCTGAAACCGAAGCAATCGGGGGAGAAACAGCTCCATTTCAAACTAATCATTGCTGCAAGGGCTATCCTTGAGTTTAAATAATGTTGTTTATGCATATTCAATTTGTAGATGATTTTATTCCAAGTTACTTGCAAGTGACACTGAATTCAATCCATGATCGCAGATGAGCGTTTTGAACAAAAGCTAAGAGTGGCCATTTTAAGGTCTTTCCACAAATACAGTGTGGTGTCAAACCTGGGGCATGTTTTTCCTTTTTGGTGTGTGGTTAGTTTCTGCCGGTGAGAACACAGCAATCACACTTGGCTGTGGACCAAAATAACTCGTCCTTTTCTACAAGAAATTGATTCGGATAATTGACTCTGAATCAACATAAATGCAGAAGGGATTCATACATGATGTGTCTTATTGGCTTTTCGCATTAAACTAAAGGACGGCTGAATACGATACACAATCAAAACATTCTCGTTCATGCAGTTATTTAATAAGCCAATCAACACAAAGCAGATACAGCTCAAAAGATTCATTTAATGTTCACATCAAACATCAGGATGGGGAAAAAAAATGTGCGTGACCTCAGTGACCATCCATGGCATGGTTTTTGGTACCAGATGGGCCGGTTGGAGTATTTCATAAAGTGCTGATCTGAGATTTTCACACACAACAGTCTGTAGAATTTACACAGAACCATTTGAAAAACAAAAAACACAGGGTGAATGGAGGATCTGCAGGCTGAAACACCTTGTTGATCAGAGAAATAGAAGGAGAATGACTAGACTGCCTAAAGCTGATAGGACGTCTATAGCAACACATATAACCACTCTTTACAACCGTGGTGAGCAGACGAGCATCTCAGACCATACAACTCATTCAAATATAGAGGTGAATGCGCTACAACAGCAGAAGACCACATAAGGTTATGTGACTGTTTTCCTCTGACCTCTCTTCAACAAGGCGTTCCCACCTAAGGTGCTGTCACTCACTCTGTGCATTCATTGCGTTTTTTGTACCATTGTATGCGAGTGTTACAGACTGTTGTGTGTTACAAAGACCACATCAGAAAGAAGACAATTTGTGTACATTAACTGAAGCTATTAAGCTGTTTTTAAATTTCTGCATTACATTGCGATGGACGGACGCCTTTATCTGTCATATATACATTACAGCACAGTGAAATTTGTTCCTTGCATACCCCAATTTTGGAAATTAGGGTCAGAGCACAGAATCAGCCATGATACAGCACCCCTGGAGCAGTAAGGGTTAAGGGCCTTACTCATGGGAACAACAGTGGCAGCTTGGCAGTGAACCCTGATCCTCTGAGCCACAACTGCCCTGAAAAATATCAGGGGAGAGCGTGAACGCAGTCCCCCACTACCAGAAATTATGCGGTCAAGATTCCCTTATTTTGGGAATTCGCAGGGGGCACAACTGGACTGCAATGGCACCCTAGGTGAACCACCATCTTGATCATGGTGTCTCCCCTGCCAGGTAAGTATAGACAACTGCATAAATAATGCAGGCATACCGAATAAAGTAGAGGGTGGGGGATCCTAGTGATTTATGAAGCACCAGCTCTGTATATACACAACTCTGTATAATATATACAGTGGTGTGAAAAAGTGTTGGCCCCCTTCCTGATTTCTTATTTTTTTGCATGTTTGTCACACTTTAATGTTTCAGATAATCAAACACATTTAAATATTAGTCAAAGATAACACAAGTAAACACATCATGCAGTTTTTAAATGAAGGTTTTTATTATTAAGGGAAAACAAAATCCAACACTTTTTCACACCACTGTGTGTGTGATATATATATATATATATATATATATATATATATATATATATATATATATATATATATATATATATATATATATATATATATATATATATATATATATATATATATATATATATATATATATATATATATACACATATATATATATATATATATATATATATACATATATATATACACACACACACACACACACACACACACATATATATATACATATATATATATATATATATATACACATACATACACACATATACATACATATATACATACATACATACGCATACACACAGTGGTGTGAAAAAGTATTTAGTCAGCCACCAATTGTGCAAGTTCTCCCACTTAAAAAGATGAGAGAGGCCTGTAATTTTCATCATAGGTACACTTCAACTATGAGAGACAGAATGAGAAAAAAAAAATCCAGAAAATCACATTGTCTGATTTTTAAAGAATTTATTTGCAAATTATGGTGAAAAATAAGTATTTGGTCACCTACAAAAAAGAAAGATTTCTGGCTCTCACAGACCTGTAACTTCTTCTTTAAGAGGCTCCTCTGTCCTCCACTCGTTACCTGTATTAATGGCACCTGTTTGAACTCGTTATCAGTATAAAAGACACCTGTCCACAACCTCAAACAGTCAGACTCCAAACTCCACTATGGCCAAGACCGAAGAGCTGTCAAAGGACACCAGAAACAAAATTGTAGACCTGCACCAGGCTGGGAAGACTGAATCTGCAATAGGTAAGCAGCTTGGTGTGAAGAAATCAACTGTGGGAGCAATTATTAGAAAATGGAAGACATACAAGACCACTGATAATCTCCCTCGATCTGGGGCTCCACGCAAGATCTCACCCCGTGGGGTCAAAATGATCACAAGAACGGTGAGCAAAAATCCCAGAACCACACGGGGGGACCTAGTGAATGACCTGCAGAGAGCTGGGACCAAAGTAACAAAGGCTACCATCAGTAACACACTACGCCGCCAGGGACTCAAATCCTGCAGTGCCAGACGTGTCCCCCTGCTTAAGCCAGTACATGTCCGGGTCCATCTGAAGTTTGCTAGAGAGCATTTGGATGATCCAGAAGAGGATTGGGAGAATGTCATATGGTCAGATGAAACCAAAATAGAACTTTTTGGTAAA
Organism: Hemibagrus guttatus; assembly: GCA_033459395.1. NCBI lineage: Eukaryota > Metazoa > Chordata > Actinopteri > Siluriformes > Bagridae > Hemibagrus > Hemibagrus guttatus. Next base: position 24,161,828 of record JAUCMX010000002.1, read on the forward strand.
AACTCAACTTGTCGTGTTTGGAGGAGAAAGAATGCTGAGTTGCATCCAAAGAACACCATACCTACTGTGAAGCATGGAGGTGGAAACATCATGCTTTGGGGCTGTTTTTCTGCAAAGGGACCAGGACGAATGATCCGTGTAAAGGAAAGAATGAATGGGGCCATGTATCGTGAGATTTTGAGTAAAAACCTCCTTCCATCAGCAAGGACATTGAAGATGAAACGTGGCTGGGTCTTTCAGCATGACAATGATCCCAAACACACCGCCCGGGCAACGAAGGAGTGGCTTCGTAAGAAGCATTTCAAGGTCCTGGAGTGGCCTAGCCAGTCTCCAGATCTCAACCCCATAGAAAATCTTTGGAGGGAGTTGAAAATCCGTGTTGCCCAGCGACAGCCCCAAAACATCACTGCTCTAGAGGAGATCTGCATGGAGGAATGGGCCAAACTACCAGCAACAGTGTGTAAAAACCTTGTGGCGACTTACAGAAAACGTTTGACCTCTGTCATTGCCAACAACGGGTATATAACAAAGTATTGAGATGAACTTTTGTTATTGACCAAATACTTATTTTCCACCATAACTTGCAAATAAATTCTTTAAAAATCAGACAATGTGATTTTCTGGATTTTTTTTTCTCATTCTGTCTCTCATAGTTGAAGTGTACCTATGATGAAAATTACAGGCCTCTCTCATCTTTTTAAGTAGGAAAACTTGCACAATTGGTGGCTGACTAAATACTTTTTTGCCCCACTGTATATACACACACACACACACACACACACACACACACACACACACACACATATATATATATATACACATATACATATATATATATATATATATATATATATATATATATATATATATATATATATACACATACACACACACACACACGCATCTCAAATTAGATTAATAAATTAGAATGTTGTGGAAAAGTTCATTTATTTCAGTAATTCAACTCAAATTGTGAAACTCGTGTATTAAATAAATTCAGTGCACGCAGACTGAAGTAGTTTAAGTCTTTGGTTCTTTTAATTGTGATGATTCTGGCTCACATTTAACAAAAAAAAAAATCACATTTAAAAAAATCTCAACAAATTAGAATACTTCATAAGAAAAAAAAAAAAAAAAAAAAAACATTTTTAGTGAATTGTTGGCCTTCTGGAAAGTATGTTCATTTACTGTACATGTACTCAACGCTTGGTAGGGGCTCCTTTTGCTTTAATTACTGCCTCAATTCGGCGTGGCATGGAGGTGATCAGTTTGTGGCACTGCTGAGGTGGTATGGAAGCCCAGGTTTCTTTGACAGTGGACTTCAGCTCATCTGCATTTTTTGGTCTCTTGTTTCTCATTTTCCTCTTGACAATACCCCATAGATTCTCTACGGGGTTCAGGTCTGGTGAGTTTGCTGGCCAGTCAAGCACACCAACACCATGGTCATTTAACCAACTTTTGGTGCTTTTGGCAGTGTGGGCAGTGCCAAATCCTGCTGGAAAATGAAATCAGCATCATCAAAAAGCTGGTCAGCAGAAGGAAGCATGAAGTGCTCCAAAATTTCTTGGTAAACGGGTGCAGTGACTTTGGTTTTCAAAAAACACAATGGACCAACACCAGCAGATGACATTGCACCCCAAATCATCACAAACTGTGGAAACTTAACACTGGACTTCAAGCAACTTGGGCTATGAGCTTCTCCACCCTTCCTCCAGACTCTCGGACCTTGGTTTCCAAATGAAATACAAAACTTGCTCTCATCTGAAAAGAGGACTTTGGACCACTGGGCAACAGTCCAGTTCTTCTTGGCCCAGGTAAGACGCCTCTGACATTGTCTGTGGTTCAGGAGTGGCTTAACAAGAGGAATACGACAACTGTAGCCAAATTCCTTGACACGTCTGTGTGTGGTGGATCTTGATGCCTCGACCCCAGCCTCACTCCATTCCTTGTGAAGTTCCCTCAAATTCTTAAATCGATTTTGCTTGACAATCCTCATAAGGCTGCGGTTCTCTCGGTTGGTTGTGCATCTTTTTCTTCCACACTTTTTCCTTCCACTCAACGTTCTGTTAACATGCTTGGATACAGCACTCTGTGAACAGCCAGCTTCTTTGGCAATGAATGTTTGTGGCTTACCCTCCTTGTGAAGGCTGTCAATGATTGTCTTCTGGACAACTGTCAGATCAGCAGTCTTCCCCATGATTGTGTAGCCTAGTGAACCAAACAGAGACCATTTTGAAGGCTCAGGAAAGCTTTGCAGGTGTTTTGAGTTGATTAGCTGATTGGCATGTCACCATATTCTAATTTGTTGAGAGAGTGAATTGGTGGGTTTTTGTTAAATATGAGCCAAAATCATCACAATTAAAAGAACCAAAGACTTAAACTACTTCAGTCTGTGTGCACTGAATTTATTTAATACACAAGTTTCACAATTTCAGCTGAATTACTGAAATAAATGAACTTTTCCACGACATTCTAATTTATTGAGATGTGCCTGTATATACACCTCATAATCCTCATTAAGTCAAAATCTGCTTATGGTTTAGTTTTATATATATATATATATATATATATATATATATATATATATATATATATATATATATATAATATAATAAAACTAAACCATAGGCAAATTTTGTCCTGGGATTTGAACTTGTAACTAATACAGAACCTTACCTGCTGAGCCTCTACTGTCCGTTATTAGTCCATTTTTTTAAATTTGAGAAGATAGCTTCCTAATCAGTGTATTCATTATTAAATTAACACTCAATTTCAGTATCACTACATTTGTAGCAGAGTTAGGATGTAATGAACACATTATAGCAATAAAGCATGATGGCTCATACTAGCTCATGAACTAGAAGGGGGAAAAAAAAGAAAAACCCTGTTGGCTTCTAGGCAAGAGTGGCAACGGAGGACAGTCACAAGCCATGTGGCATGTCAGATAATCATGCACCTGCCAGGAACAAGCAACTAGCATAGAGTGTGAGCATTCATTACACAAAACCTGATCTGTAATAATCCACCGAAGTAAGGATACAATTTGCATTAAAATGAGGAAAGCATGTTCAGAGTTAAAATATATGTTTCCTCATAATCCTCATTATAATACTCATCAGCTGCTGAAGCTAGGAGACAAAGAGCACCCATTATTACAGTATAGTCTATACAATACACTGGTGTTAGAGAGGAAAAGGAATTGTTTACGCATACCGGGAGAGCGCACACGCTTTTCTCAAAAAGCCTTTCATTATGACAGAAGCTGCTAGAAGTAACGGCAAACCCTACAACACGTTCTTACAGTAAATGTTACACACTGGCTGGTCTTTTTATTAGGAAAATTCCGCACTTACAGGTCAAGAGCTTCTGTTAACATTTCTATCAATCATCAGGAAAGTGATGTCAGCGACTTTGACAGTGGCCTGGATGGTGGTGCCAGATGGCTGGTTTGAGTATTTCAAAAGACTGCTGATCTCCTGGGATGTTCACACACAATAGTCTAAATCCACTGAGGACACATCTGCAGGTGGAACTGTCTTGTTAATATGAGAAAAAGAGAGAGAGAGAGAGAGAGAGAGAGAGAGAGAGAGAGAAAAAGAGAGAGAGAAAGAGAGAGAGAAAGAGAGAGAGAAAGAGAGAGAGAAAGAGAGATCAGCTGAATGGCTGTAGAGTTGACTGGTTCTAGCTGACAGGATGTCTATAGTAACTCATATAACCATTCTCACTGCAGTGAGCAGAAAAACATCTCAGAACACACATCATGTCAGACCTCGAGGCAGATGAGCTACATCAGAAGAAAACCACATCGAGTTCTGCTCCGGTCTGCCAAAAACAGGAATCTGAGGCCACACTGGACACAAAACTGGACAGCTGGAAGATTGGAAAAACATGGTTTGGGCTTGAAAAAGTAAGTACACCCCCTGGCTTCAGTAACTGGTAAAAGAAACGAATTTATGTAGGCGAAAAAACTGTCCACCAATCTGACATCTACTGGGAGAAATGTTTGGCCACTGCTGCATGCAGAGTTCTTTCAAGTGTGAAATGTTCGAGGGGTTTCTTGCATGTACAGTCTGTTTCAAATCCCCCCCACAGCATTTCAATGAGATTCAGATCTGGGCCAGAACATTTCTTCCTTTTTAACCCGTTCCTTGGTTGATTTACTTCCAAGTTTGGCCTCATTACTCTGTTCTTCGGCATCAACTTTTGGACAGAAAGCCTCACATTTTTCCCCAAGCACTCGCTGGTATCAAAGACAATTCATTATAGATTCTATGGCTGCAAGTCAGTCAGGTACAGAGGCAGCAAAGCAGCACCATTTCCATCACCACGCTTTACAGTTGCTATGCGGTCCTTCTGATCAAAATGTCTGTTGTTTTCGTCTAACATGGCTTCTGTGATCAGAAAGCTCCATCTTTGACTTAGTATGTCGCTCCAGAAGACCTCGTCCTTGCTTTGATATACTGCAGCCAGATATTTCTGCTCTAAAGTTCTTTATAGACAACAAAATCTTCCTGCTGTTACACCTCTCATGTAGGTCAAATGTGTGTTTCTTTCTAACAGCAGATTCAGCTAATTTGACATCAACAATTGCAAAAGCTAGATTTATAGATTCAATGATGAAATTCTGGGCTTCTTAGACTTCTTTTTAGCCTCCAACAGACTGCTTTGAGGCTGCAGGCCTGGACAAGCTGACAGTGGTTTTTAGTCTCCTTGATTGGTAGATGATCTTCTCGGGCAGTGGAATGATTGATTTCCGATATTTTAGACAACTTCTCAAATCCCTTCCCAGACTCACAGGCATCTATAACCTTTTTTCTGATAGACTGAGAGAGATCTTGTGAGCTAGGCACGATGATACCACACACTCCAATAACAAAGAGCAAGCCAGACCAGAGATCTGAGGTTTAAGTAAGACCCATTCCTCCAAGATATTTTCTCTCTTTTCTCACCTGATATCCATGTGGAACCTCTGAAGTAGCAATATACTCTAGTCAGGGGTGTGCTTACTTTTTGCACATGAGAAAATGACATCTGATTATTTCAATTATATAAACGATAACATTAAGTGTCATTTGATAGATAAAGGTGATCACATTTACACTGAAGACTAGATAACAGTATGTCTAAATATGTTGATAACAGGCTTAACTTTTCATCCTTAACTCTTCACATGAATGCAAAATAATAATAATTTAAAAAAAAAAAAAAAAAAAAAAACATCTTATACTGTATTAACTGCAGATGACAGCTACATTACACCAGTACTGGAGAAGCAACGTTTCAAAAATAACCTGTTTTACAGCAAGTGAATGCTGTATGCAGACATGAAACAAACACAACGCAAAAAAACCCACAGCTCATACATCACTCCAACGTTATGTAATCTGCCCATTCAGCACAAAAAAAAGCGATATTATAGAAGACAATTCACACTTTTATGCAAAAGTGTTTGTTATGCTTGCTCAGAATTTCTGCATGTGATCACACGCATCTTCAACAAGCACAGAAACGCTCATGCAAACGTTTTTAATGTACAAATAAAAGGTCAGTGTATCAGACGCTCACGCTTCTCATAAGACTTCCTGTGACGAGTATTTTGGCACATGGCCCATCTAGGCACATTCATCTAGAATAAAACTAACCTTTTATATGCCATGCAGCACATTAAACCATCTCTCAGCTCATTATTTTTCGATCAACTGTTGTTGTTTTTTCAGTCAAAGGTCCATTACTACAATACACACTAAGCTAGTGTGACGGATTTCTGAGCAAGCAGTAATTAACGACTTATAACAATACTTGTTATTGGCAGAGCAGGATGTGAGATTTAGAAGGAACTGAATTAAAGGAGGCTTGCAGAGTGCTCACACTGTGGAAAGAAGAAAAGCTAATTGTGTTCTTCCACTGGGAAAAAAAAACAAAAAAACTGGTAGCATCAAGCAGGAGGAAAGGGGAAAAAAATGAATGTGAAGCTACACTTTAGACAGTAGCATTATAGAGAGGTCTGAAAACAGATTGTTGAAGTAGTTCATCTATCGTTAATGAAAAATTAATAGGAGAGACGTTTCCATTTCCAGCTGTAAGAGAAGCTAAAGCCAGCTAGAGAGATTAAAAAGTTCAAACAACAAATCATTCACAGTGAATTGTGTGCACATTTGCTTCGACGACTCCGAAGTGAAAAGATTTGCTGATTATAATATGGGTTATTGCTTACATCTACAACCACATTTTATATTATATATATATATATATATATATATATATATATATATATATATATATATATATATATATATATATATATATATATATATATATATATATATATATATATATATATATATATATATATAATATACACATACATACACACACACACACACACACACACACACACACACATATATACACACATACATACACACACATGCATGCATGTGTGTGTGCACATACATAACTTACGTAAATGAGAAGGATGCGCCTGCTTATTCTGCATAATCTGGTCCCAAGCCGGTTCGCAGGACGACAGGGCAACACGAATGTCCGGAGAAGCATTCAACTTGTTTTGTTCGTTCATCTTCATTTTGGTTAAAACTGAGAATCCAGTTTCGAACATATAGGTAGCTGTAAAAGGCAGTAGCACTGAAATGCTTGCTTTGCTCAGCATCGGATACTCGGTGGAGAGTCTAATCCAGAACGAAGATAATTTACTTCCATTAAAAAAAAAATTTAAAAAATTTATCATTCCATTACATTGTCTAAACCACTTATCCAATCTATCATCGGGTCACGAGGAGCCTGTGCCCATCTCCGGCGTCATCAGGCATCATAAATGGTACTTTTTGGCCTCAGCCTGCTCATATTCAGCATAAAATAAATTAAAGACGGGCTACTAATATAACTCTACTAAAGCCTGTGCCTCATCACAGTGATTTTTAAGTGTGTTTCTATTCAAAGTTATTATTTTTGTTGTTGTTTTATTATTATTAAAATTGCATTTATTAACTTTAGAACATTTTTCTTAAGTCACCCTGGCGACCCATTTTTTAAGTCTCGCGACCCACCCGAGGGTCTATTGAGAGCTACTGAACTCTCAAATCAGAGAACAGGCAGAAGGGCTAACATAAGGGTTTCATATTATTGTGCTTGATCTAATGTGTTATCGTTTCTATAGTAACAACTGACTTTGCAATTTCTTAAGTTTTCTGTAAAGAGATTTTGTTGGGCTTTTTTGAACTGAGTCTCCAGTGTCAGCATCTTAGGTAAAGCACAGCAACAGAAAGGCTTCTGGAAGGAGGATGTTCCTGGTTTCTCTGTAACGTGGCACGCTGTAGTGGTTTTGTTTGATTAAAAGACAGAGAGAGGGGAGCAACTGTTTAAGGCTGTTGAAGCTTAACAGGAAGTAGGAAGCTGATTTTCTAAAGCATTTAACAGAACTATAAACAAATATTACAGAAAAAATAGTGAGTTAAAAAAAGCTAAATTAACTGCACTATACATCCCAAAGTGTTTATCAGGAAATAATATAACAGCATGCTTGGCTGTGTTCTATTCCTTCCTTACTAATTTCATTAAAACAATTTGCATTCCCTTAAGATTTGAGGCTGAATGTGTTTTCCAGCATCTTTAAAGGCAAGCATTAGAAAAAAAAAAATGCACGCTGAATTAAAAGTGTATTGTCCACTGGGTGCATGCATCGATGTCTGTGTGGCTCTGATACGAACATGAGAAAAAGAAAAAGGACTGGAAAGAGGAAAAAGACAATACATTTTTTAAAAAGCTGCCTCTCTTTTTCAAAGCAGTGTCTGAAAATCAATCCAATGGAGTGAGGATGTGTGAGGAAGGCTTTTACATCACATATCCTGCTTTCTCACCGAGATCTCAACTAGACTTTAGGTGTATTACTCGACAAATATAGATGCAGCAACGTGCAAGGGATGAGGCGGAAATGCTAAAGTGATACCGGGTTCTTAATGCAAACGAACACAAATGTGCCTTCGAGCTGGTTTCTGACACTGACAGACAGACTGGAAGGCGTGGGTGGCGAGCAACCGGCTCCGTCAACACACTGCTACAGTAATCCATCCAGCGGGGGCAGAACAATCAGCCAGTCAATAATTGTATTGTGAAACGGATATCTTCCCACTTCTCGCTGGAGATAACAGGCACCTGACCACCCTGATGCTGCCTTCATCCAGGAGCGTGAACTGAGTATCTCAGCATCTCCTAAATAAGCAAGTTAATCTACTGTGCATTCGGCGTGCTTCATTCTGTCACGAGGAGGCTAGATTGAACGTATTTCAGTGCGTGTAATTTCAGCTCTTAAACAGAGCATCTTCCCGAGATTTTATCCGACATCCGTGGTGAGATGCGGTTCTTGACATGTTGTAGTGAACAGCAGGGTGAATAGTGTGCATGCGGTGAGGGTTTTACGCAGGGCTGAAGAGCAACCGTCGTGCAGCGCAGTCACTCACGCATGCCACGCCACACAATACAGACTTCAGCGCTGAACACTAGCTTCAACTGTTTGTCATTGTGTTCTCAAGGTGTGCGAGATAAACGTTAGGGCAGGCGCAGACGCTTACGCTCAGCGTGTTTGCATAGGCCTCAGAATGCTTTCACAGCCATTTGCAGCCACTGATTAAGAGTGAAATCGATTTTTTTGGTTCACCTGCTACATGGTTCAGTATAGTGGACAGGATTGGACAGGATTAAATGAACCAAAAAGAACAAAAATAAATAAATAAATAAAACAGTGGCAGAGTGGCACATAGGGCTAAAAACCTACTCATTGGTCACAAACACATTAAAATAAAAAATAAATAAATAAAATAAAAAAAAATAAAAAATCACCCAAGCTGGCAAGATAAACACTACGGTTTAAATTAGTTTTATTATAATAGTTTTTTTTTTTTTTTTAAATATTGCACAGAATTTTCACAATATTCTCTTGCAGTTTGTTGGTCCAAATATTTAAAAAACAAGACATTTCTGCAGCGCCTCAGCTCTGTTCTTTGCTAAATAAAATGCTGCTACCCTAAAATACCTGCCATGTTTGGTTCACTTTCTGCAAATGATTCGATTCAGAGTTGAATCACTTTCTGACTTCCATCGACTGCGCTAGAAAGTGTTTAGAATCAGACTGGGACCATGTGCTACGATGGCCTCTGATTAGTTTAGCTTATCTACAAAAATAATGCTGACAGCAATAACTCATACAGCTTGTGAATTGTTGGCTTCTTGCAGATGAGTCAATTCAGAGTCAAATCACTTTCTCACTGTAATCTGTGCTGGAGTTTGACTAGAAGCAGACCAACCACTGTGTTCAGAGGCTTTCTGATCAGCTTAACAGTTTGCATCTACCAAAAAAAGCTGAAAGAAACCCATAATGCCTTGTGAAATGTTCACTCTCTGCAGTTGAATCGATTCAGAGTTGAATCACATTCTCACTGTAATCGAACTGTGTTAAGAGTTTGACTGGAAGCAGACTGAGACCACCATGCTCAGCTCAGTTTTAACGGCTTACATCTACCAAAAAAAGCTTGTAAAAGATTGCAAGCTATAATACTTCATGAAATTTTCAGTTGAGTCAATTCAGAGTTGAATCACTTTCTCAAACCATGCTAGAGTGAAATCAGACAGAACTCACCTCCTCAGATGGACTCAGACTGGTTAGTTTCGCTCGTGTCTGAGTGCGATATGCTGTGTTCTTGCCTACTCCAAAGAGGAAAACAACACCACAAACTAATCGCTGCGTGTGAAAGCTCCCTCAGAGCCATGAGTACAAAATGAACCAACACATTACAGAAAACACAGTTACAAAAAAAGGCAGCTAATGAAAACTAGGATCTTATTCCATACCAACTGCATCAACAAATACCACAATGCTACCATAAAACATACACTCAAAATTAGCGAATGATTCCTTGAGAGAATGAACAACACTTTCTATCAGACGATGACGCCCATTCAAGTCTGAAAAGTGAGAGAATCCTCCTGAATCATACAGCGCTCCACACCATGGCTGAGATCTGTGCCAATAATACGAGTAAGAAGTGGGTCAACTTTAACTGTTCTTATCAATTTGATTCACACGATTTCAACGAAGATGCATGCTCATGTTAATCTTCTCATTTAAAGGGTAAGAAGAGACCGATAATTGATATGATGCCAGATTTTTCAGGAGCCTTTCAGCCTACACGCTCACAAAATAAACACCAGATGATTGTAGTTAGATCACAATATGGTTTAAAATCCTGACTGTGACGTGTTTTTTTTCCTTCTTCCTTGTTAATTCATGTAGATTAAAAAATTAATAACCTCTTTTTTGGTAGCATGCTCTCAGGGTGGGTGAGAGGATTATATACAATATTTATGTACAATTTATAACATGCTAAATGATGTCGCACGACATTTTCTGAGGTATCACAGATATATAAAATCATGACTGATTGGAAACAAGAAAAATCATGTGACAATCCTTTTTTAATCCTCTCTCTATTAAATATATGTTTGAAAATATTTTAAATAATACTTTTAATTTAGAGATTTATAATAATTTATTTATATATCATTTAATTTATACATTTATAACACTTATAATATTTAATTATAATACTTAATATTTATAAATAATATATTTATAATCAAACATTTGTTTATTATTATTATTATCATTAATATTCTCCTTATTATGGGTATCATAACTTTTTTTTATAAACGTTAAAACATTTTTACATGATGGATTAAAGGAATTGCATCACCCACTGTATGCATTTTCAATTTTTCTTGCCATTTTTCTTTGCAATTTCTTGCAAAGAAATGTGTTTCCTGTTTAAATATCATAACATAAAATGTTATTACAGTATATTACAGTTCAACATTTTAAAAATTGCCATTAATCTGACTCCAGCGTCCTCTCTCTAATCCACCGCAGTTAAGCAGGCACTATAATAATGCCACCAGCGTGTTTGCTTCAAAGATCAGCGATCATCCTATCAGCATTAAACAGTAGTTAAGAGGCCAGTGCAAAAGAGCTGGAGCTCTAATATATAGAGAATCAAAGCTCCTGTTGCACTGCACCTCGATTAAACTGCACCATTCTGCAGCTTCCTCTCAGTCTATTAAACGGCAGTAAGACTGGAGAATACGAGATGAGCCATTACGAACACTTCTCTGTTTAAAACTCAGATGTTTAACATCACCTTAAAGTGACCTTCATAAAGTCAGCTGTGTAAAACAAGTTTATGATTAAATCCAGTCGAGGGATTTGGTTTAAGTGTGTGGATTGCTTAGTGGCTTAGTGGTTAGCACGTTTGCCTCACACCTCCAAGGTTGGGGGTTCGATTCCCGCCTCCGCCCTGTGTGTGGAGTTTGCATGTTCTCCCCGTGCCTCGGGGGTACCCCGGTTTCCTCCCCCGGTCCAAAGACACGCATTGTAGGTTGATTGGCATCTCTAAATTGTACGCAGTGAGTGAATGAGTGTGTGTGTGTGTCCTGCGATGGGTTGGCACTCTGTCCAGGGTGTATCCTGCCTTGATGCCTAATGATGCCCGAGATAGGCACAGGCTCCCCGTGACCCGAGTATAGATCGGATCAGCAGTCTCTCTTTTCTCTTTCGCAGCTGATAAACTAATGAGAAACATTAGTTTCCAGCTTGTCGTGACACTGAGAAACCGTAAAATGCAAAATCCTTTGTCCTGAAGACCTTCTCTTTAAATAAAAGTGAAGTTTCGCTTAACTCTGTGCTTAAATTATGGAAGCGGCCATCACACGAGACCCTGCGATGGAGCTGTTGCTATAGAAACGAAAAAGAACAGTAGTAGAAAGCAGGAGGTTTGCCTTGCTGCTCATAATATGACAGAGCTTGCGGTTACAGAAAATTAATAAACACCTGCTGTCCAATCAGATTTGAAGCAGATCGACAGTTAAGGCTCTGGGTTATTGTTCGGAAGAGATCAAATGAGATCAAACCCCAGCACCTACAAGCTGCGAGATGGGCCCTGGATCATAGCTGACCCTGTGCTCTGACCCCAACTTCCTAACAAGCTGAGATATAGGAAGAAAAGAATTTCACTGTGCTGTAATGTATGTGATGCAAATAAAAACTGATGCTTAAAAAACAGCACGGTGGTGTAATCTAATTTCATCTTCTTCATCTTGGTCAACTCTGGTATTCAGTTGTGACTATCTGTATCTTGTATGTTTCCTCTTGTGGCACAAGCATCATTAGTTAGCTCTTTTAACAGCTCTAATCTGATAAATCATCACTTGAAGGTTGCTTGGGATAAAAGCAACTGCCAGCTGAATAAATGTAAGTGCAAACGCACTGGACGGACCGTATTACCGAGAACTAATCGATGGCAAGGTTTACCAACAAAGAACCAATTGTACAAGCTCACAATAATATGCACCATATGATGCCGTTGCCATCCACCATCCTAATCTTGTACATCCACTGCACAATTTCATGCTGCATAGCTCAAACATGACACATTGGACACAAAGACTATACGGGAGCAATAATAATAGAGTTCCGTCAGTTGCAATGCTCAAGGCTTCCCAGGCACAGCATTCACACAGAGGTGGAAATGCTATATTTGGGAAGTAAAACAAAAATTTCTTCTATAACACCACTGTAGGGCTTTGCCAGCATAAGGAAAGGTTACATCATGAACGTTAGGTCATTCTGGGTTATACAATACCAGCTCAAAAAAGGATCTTTACATGTGTAGCTAATTTGTTTTCAGAACAAAAACAAACGTAAAACCTCAAAAATCCGACAAACACATAACCTGAAGGTTAATGCTTCATTGTGGTTTTAGTCAATAATAATGCATCTTGATCAGCATCTCTCTCAGATTGGTTCTTCCCCCATCAGAGACTCCATCAGAGTGGCATTCTCTAGCTGATCCACCTTTGATAGATGGCTGGTGCTGAAAAGCATACTAAACACTGAAAATGTGCTTTACATACATTATATGGGTAAAAGTGTGTGGACACCCGAGTATTCTAAAACCATGGGCTGTTCTCCTTTTTTCTGCTAGAACAGCCTCCACTTTTCTGCAAAGGCTTTCTATAAGAGCATGAGGGGTCAGGCACTGCAACTGAATAAGAATATAACTTCCTGGTACAAAGTTCATCCGAAAAGCTGTTCAGTGAGTGGGGCTCTACGCAGGACACTCTTCTGCTTCCAGCCTGGGCAGACCATGTCTTCATAGACCTTGCTTTGTGCACAGCTGGAACAGGTTAGTTCCAGTGAAGGGAAACCTTAATGCTACAGCATAGAAAGCCATTCAATACATTTGTATGCGTCCGATTGTGTGGAAACGGTTTGCGGAAAACCCACATACGAGTGTGATAATCAGGTGTCCACATACTTTGCATATACCATATAGTGCAGGGGGGTCCAGTCTTATCCACAAAGGGCCGGTGTGGGTGCAGGTTTTCACTCCAACTGAGTAGAAGCCATACCTGAGTCTACTGAAAGCCAAGATCAGTTGATTAAACAGGTGGACTCAGGTCTGCTTGATTGGAATGAAATCCTGCACCCATACCGACCCTTTGTGGATAAGATTCTGCCAGAGCTGGTGGGAATCACCTGGAGACCATGCTGAAACAATGCCGCAAAATTATATCTGTTGTAGAGCACTCGCTAGGATACAAGAGACTGAGGACGGAATGGAAAAAGCAAGGACCCAGACCCTAACTGATGTGTCTTTATGAATCCTGCTAACACAGCAATGTGGTGCAGTAAACCAACCACACGCCTGCCAGTTAATAGAAAGCTTTGGGTGTGTGTGAAGACCAATTCATGTGGAGAGAGGAAGAGGAGTTGGAGGGAACCCAGCTCTAGCCCTAGTATGCAAATTAGCAGCACAGTCCAGCTGACTTGCCAGGCTCCAGAAGACTGTGTGTGGTATGGTGATGGAGACAAGCTCACATGGAGCGGACATGTTCAGGGTTCTTCAGTAGAGAGCGTGAAGCTGCTGATAATCACTGTAAAACATTTACACTGACCTGATCTGTTAGTTGTATTCTCTCGGTTGAACCGTTGAACCCGTTTTTTTGGCTACAGTAAAGCAGATTACTCCAAGTGCCTGAACGGTGGACTAGGACGTTTTATCCGTTCAATAAATGTAGAAGCGTGTGAAAAATGGCTGACATATTTTGTCTAAAGTGTCATGTGTCACAATTTTATAGGCAACCTTATTTTATTTTATTCCAAGACTGACCTCTTTGTCCCCTATTGCCCAAGTGCTCTGAAAATAATGAGCACCTCTACATGAACTGACTATTTCTGCACCAGACTGTCAGCCTGTAAGTTCTAGCTAGCAATCAGACTCGGAGTGTAATTAACGTCCAAGCGCTAATAGGAACGGAGAATGTTTACTGGCTCTGTCTGACTTTTTCTGACATTAGTTTATGTTACTGTTGTTCTGCCTCTCCACCCTCACTCACACTCTCTGTCGTTCTCTCTCTCTCCCTCAGCATCTCTCTCTCTCTCTCTCTCTCTACCTCACCATCTCCCTCACCATCTCTCTCCCCCCCTCACCCCCTTTCTCTCTCCCTCACCATCTCCCTCCCTCTCTGTCTGACCCTGTGCCAAGTTCATGACACACATAAGAAACAAGGCATTTTATATTTTGGAAAAAACAAATTTTTTTAACAGGACTAAGTATACTCCTGTGGTCTACGAACTACTTGGGTGCGGCACCGCTGGTCGGCTGAACGGACAGAGGGATGCAAATACATGAAGGAGATGGTGGAAGAATAGAGAAATGAGTGCTGGCATTGAGCAACAACAAAGAGCAACTCAAACAACACAGTGAGTCAAGGCCAACAAGGCTAACAACGCTGAAACAGAGAAACTTTCTCAAGGTCAATGGAGTTTCTGATCATTCCCAAGAAACTGTGCTATGAACTATGAACGAAAAAAATATACTCACAGCAATAGAACAGAATTAAGAGCCTAGTGCCAGCTGGGGAGGACAGAACAGCTGTAGCTCTGTTACACAGATAGCTCCCATAAAGGTAAAGACATTTGACAAGTCTATTTATTTCCAACGCAGCACTGTGCGTCATTTTTTACAAGATCTCAGCATGCATGTGGACGCACACAAAGCGTCCAGGTGATTCTCAGAACCCTTGCGGTTATAAGGAATGAAAGAGCTGTGTGTGTGAAGAAATATTTTATTTATATATATATATATATATATATATATATATATATATATATATATATATATATATATATATATATATATATATTATATATATATATATATATATATATATATATATATATATATATATATATATATATGGTGTGAAACATTGAATGTTATAATTACTGAGTTTGAACATAATTCCAAGATGTATTTTTGCACCACATGTTCTCTGAATTCGGTGAAGTATAGGGCGAGATTCCTCCTTTCACTGATGTGACGTGTGTGACATTTCTAGCTGTAGCCATTCAGACAAAAGCCATTGATGGTCAACAGATTTGATAAATGGGATGTTTATGGGACCAAAGAATAAACAGAAGCCAGTGAGCAAAATAAAATCCCAAACGGAGACTGTAAGAAAGACTACACCGGTCAAAATCAAACTTATCGACCAGGAGTCCATCAGTAATGGCAGATGATGACCAAGGTTCATATTACTGGCTAATATAATGTCATACTATACCGTACTCTGAAGATGGGTGGAGACAGGGGGAAAATACATAGCTACGGGTTAGACTTGATTGCTAAAATTTCTCATTTTTTATATTAAATTTTTATTTTTAATGACATGAGTTGGTATGAGCAGTGTTAGCTCAGTGGGTATAGTGTATGCACTACAGATTGGAAGGTTGCGAGTTCAAAACCAAGGACCACCAAGCTGCCACAGCTGGGCCCATGAACCCATGACCTAACCCTCAGCTGCTCAGTTGCATAAATGAGTTAAATGTAAACTGCTCTGGATAATGGATGCCATAAATGTAAAAGAATATGAAGTACTACTGCTAAAGATGTTAGCGTTATTATAGCTCTAAGACTAATTAAAGGCAAAATCCACCATATTTATGACCTCGTACAAAATATTTACATTATGATCAAAATCCATTTCGGTTTCAATTTATTTCATCAACAACTTGCTCCAATTTCAACTTTACCAGTTTAACTGTACCAGTGAGAACAGCTCAGCTCCCAGAACTTTCATGCTAATACCGACATCATCAATCAACGCCATCGTGCTCGTCACCTCGTAGATCACCGACTAGCCGAGCCGAGTCTCTGCCGTAACTCAGCACAACAGTATCATAAAGCTGCACTGCATTCTGGAGCGCTGATTTAAACGCTGGCTGCTTTCATTACTTTTATGTTGTATTTTATCACTAATATGATATTGAATGTCACCGGAATACAGCGAGAAAGCAGCTCTTCGCAGTGAAAATTGAACGCCATCGCACTATTAAACAGCATTATAAGTGTTCAAGCAATGTTTCCCTGGGACACCAGAGTGACACAGGAAAAGGGAAAATACAGCACCAAAACAAGAAAATGTGCACAATCACTAAATTTTATATTTTATATATATTCAAATATTATTTCATGAAATATGTGTCAGTCACATTAATGCGTTTCTTACAAAAGGTGTATCGATTAACAGCTTAAAAACAACTCATAGTGCACCGATAAAGAAAAATTATAAATATAATGATTGTTGTATTTTATTTTTACATACATTATATATTTCCTAGTATAATAAGGTATAACAGAATAGTGTGTTTGATACGTTTCTGTAAGTTACGTAAAGCTAGCACACATTTTTGCAGCATATGTATTAAATAAAAAGATGAGCAATATATTTGTTGGATATTTAATGCAAGTAAAATATCTGTTGCAGAGCCGTATTTCTTTAATGAGGTTCTGTGATGTGCATGCATGGGGTTTCTAAGCGTATTGCAGTTTTAATCTCACGGCCAGTGGGTGTAGCAGTGGTGTTTCCCCATCAACTAGCACCAAGGTTGCTGTCATTATCCATATTTATATAAATCACCCCCTTTATATTTACTTAGCCTTATATGCCTTTCTTAGCTTTATATATCTATATGCATTGGCATTTGAATTAGGAGAACCTTGAGTGCTGGAGATATGTTCAGAAATCGCATTGTGGCGATGATGCTTGTTGATGGTGTTTATTTTCTAAATTGTGGTCAACTGATCAGGCATAACATTATAAGCAGTGAGAGGTGAAGTGAATAACACTGATGATCTCCTCATCATGGCACCTGTTAGTGGGTGGGATATATTAGGCAGCAAGTGAACATTTTGTCCTCAAAGTTGATGTGTTAAAAGCAGGAAAAATGGACAAGTGTAAGTATCAGCGAGTTTGACAAGGGCCAAATTGTGATGGCTAGACGACTGGATCAGAGCATCTCCAAAACTGCAGCTCTTGTGGGGTGTTCCCAGTCTGCAGTGGTCAGTATCTATCAAAAGTGGTCCAAGGAAGGAACAGTGGTGAACCGGTGACAGGGTCATGGGCGGCCAAGGCTCATTGATGTACGTGGGGAGCGAAGGCTGGCCCGCGTGATGCGATCCAACAGACGAGCTACTGTTGCTCACATTGCTGAAGAAGTTAATGCTGGTTCTGATAGAAAGGTGTCAGAATACACAGTGCATGACGGGTCAGGGCTGTTTTGGCAGCAAAAGTGGGACCAACACAATATTAGATTATGTTAATAATGTTATGCCTAATCGGTATAATATAATATAATATATATATATATATATATATATATATATATATATATATAAACAAAACTGAGTTGAGTTTATTTAGTCATCATTGCTTAACTTGACTGGTCACTTCATATAAAAGAGATTCATCTAACCCTCAATACCTGAAAGACCAGACTAAATAACGTTTTTAACCTAACTGAAATTTTATTCCTACCAGGAAGCGACAAAACCCAGGGTTTTCCATCTACACCAAGATGAATGGAAGGTTCTAGAATAAAAATATTAAATGACATGACTAAGCTAAAGTCATGCTACATGTGTCTTATTTTTCTTGGATAAATGGGTTATTGGAAGTTATTTTACTCTACAAGACGTCGCTTGATGCAAAAGTTTGTGCCCCCTCTACCCTAGAACACTTGGCCATTCAAGTACCATGTAGTAGTCAGGATTTACAACCCACTAATAATAAACTATTACATTTATTATTAAGTACTTTTAGTTATTAGTCTTTTAGGCTGTAAAATGAATCAAAAGCATGTAGGTTTATAATTACTGTTACCATAAAACTAGAGGTCACTTAATTTTGTGTGTGTGCGTGTGAAAAGTTCAGGAATTAAAGCTCTAAGGGTCAACGAAACAACCAAAATGTTCCTCGACATATTTATGTAAAGAGTATAATATTTATATAGTTTGTCGTGTTTATGAAGTAACCATGTACAGAAGATTTATTTCACAGTTAAACAAATCCCTGGCTAGAAAAAAAGTTTCTACAAGAGGCTCTCTGAGCAGAAAACCGACATGGCCAGTTATTTCCCCCTGAGTAACGTTAGAGCTGTTACTTTGTAGCTCCGTTAGCTAGTTTGCAGCTGTATACACTAAACCTTTGCCGGTCAGTGAAAGAAACATTTTCTGCTGAGATGTCTAAAGGCGACATTTGACGTCAAAGTTGTCTAAACCGAACAGGAAATGTAGGAAATATCTGCTTTTCTAACGTTTGAGTGTGAACTCGGCTAGCGTTAGCTGCTAGCCCTCGACCACTGTTCAATCACAGCAGAGGCACAACGCTGTGAAACACGACAACAGTCTCAGAGTATATAACACGACCATTCACTCTGACGGGTCAAATTCACAGGATAAAGTTACTACCTGCTTTCACCCGACGTGCTATAAGATTTTCGGGGTGAAACCAAAAACAGACACTGAAAAAAAAAAAGCCCAAAACAGAGCCGAGCAGAAGCAGGCGTACGTTTTTACATGCCCGTGTTCATCATTAGCAAAGCGGCGAAACCTCGTCCTACCTTTCGATGTAGCGTTGTTCCTGAATAGAAGTAATAGGCTATTCCTAGGATCCAGAGCACAGCGAAACATAGTAATATCCTCGATTTCCTTCTCATGGCTGTTGGTCTGGACGCGCTGCTTCACTGGATGGCTTCGTGTTTTCGCTGTTAAAGCCACCCGCTCCTCCAGGCTACGTGCTTCACCGGAGCTTCAGCACTCTGTGTCTACCACTAGTTGGGCAGAAGAGGCAGGAAACGGCCAACATCACCGGGTTAGAGGGGAAAGGGGAGCCGACTTTAACCCAATCACACGCCGCAGAGCAGCCAGAGGAGGGCGGCGACATCCACATCCACAGCCTGAGAACAAAACGGCGAGCTCATTAAAAGCTAATAAAACTCACGACTAAAACCCGTGACAGCTCGGAGGACGCCGGTCTGTGTGACAGAGAGCCACCACTAAATAAACTAAATGACAAACCAAGCAAAAGTGATATCTTGATTTTTGAGTGTTTAAGTGTGTTGAGTTTAACTCTTCATTGTGTTGAAGTGTGTTTTAATACACACTTTAACTCACTTGTTATAATGTCTATTGAATAATATTTAGGATATAGACATCCAGTTGCCAGATAGATAGACAGACAGACAGACAGACAGGCAGATAGATAGATAGACTGTTAGATAGACAGACAGACCGACAGACAGACAGATAGATAGATAGATAGATAGATAGATAGATAGATAGATAGATAGATAGATAGATAGATAGATAGATAGATAGATAGATAGGCAGACTGTTAGATAGACAGACAGACAGACAGACAGACAGATAGATAGATAGATAGATAGATAGATAGATAGATAGATAGATAGATAGATAGATAGATAGATAGATAGATAGATAGATAGATAGATAGATAGATAGGCAGACTGTTAGATAGACAGACAGACAGACAGACAGATAGATAGATAGATAGATAGATAGATAGATAGATAGATAGATAGATAGATAGATAGATAGATAGATAGATAGATAGATAGATAGATGGATGGATGGACGGACGGACGGACGGACAGACAGATAGATAGGCAGACTGTCAGATAAACAGACAGATAGATAGATAGATAGATAGATAGATAGATAGATAGATAGATAGATAGATAGATAGATAGATAGATAGATAGATAGATAGATAGATAGACGGACGGACGGACAGACAGATCTAAAATCTATGGAAGGAGTCTCCAGTGTCCGATCTTTGTGTCTGTCAGTGAGTTTTCTGCATGTGAAAGGCTTAAGATCTGTAAACTTTCCAGTTTCTTTGTAACATGATGAAGAGTAACATGACATGTGTTGGTATTACGTCAAGAACGTCAATTACGTCAAGAACAACTCATCATAGCAAGAAAAAGCCAGTCTTTCCTGTTACTAGTTCACACGCCTCAATTGCCCTTAGAATATACTCCAGATAGGAAGTAAGCTAT
This sequence comes from Hemibagrus guttatus, assembly GCA_033459395.1. Lineage (NCBI taxonomy): Eukaryota > Metazoa > Chordata > Actinopteri > Siluriformes > Bagridae > Hemibagrus > Hemibagrus guttatus. The sequence continues at coordinate 24,182,316 of JAUCMX010000002.1, forward strand.
CGAAGAAATGCTATTTCAGCCCCTGATGCATTTCCAATACCTAACCGGTTATTCTGCTGGTTACGCTGCTAATTCCTTATAAATCATACACACATGCATGCTCAGACCAAAAGAAAAAATAAACATAAAGCAACACACACATGAAACGGATTGTGAGGCAACATCTGTTTATATCTCAGTTTCATTTTATTTGAACTGTATAGCAATTTTAACAATGTACATTGTCTCAAAGCAGCTTTACAGGTTATAGTTGCTTTAAACAAAGTGATAACAGGAACTAACCTGTCTCGTAGACATTCCACAATATGACTGTACATAAACAAAAACAGTCACTGCTCTGATAGATAAGCAAAAAAAAAACATTTCAAGACATGCTATTGCAGGACAGCAAGCCACTTTGGCGTAATAACAGAATTAAATCAGCCTGTCATGGATTAATATTAAACCAGCTATTTGAAATGATAACTTTCTACATTTCAGAGCCCTCTGCTGCTTCTAATGTGAATTGCACTTACAGTGGTACATAAGACTGCATAGATTAGTTACACAAAATTGGCCCTAGGTGTTAATGTTGTATGATGGACTGGCATTTTATTCAGAGATCCTCATATAGTCTCTGGATCCACAGTCAACCTGACCAGAATAAAGTTGAACGAATAAAGATGGAAGCAGGAATGTATTTCTATCATAAACAGAGCTCAGCTACAGAGCTATCATGGTAAATCTAGGCTCTAGGTTTCATTTCCTGGACGTCAAAATGTATTAGATTTGTCTTCCTTACAGAATGGCATATCATTTTTCAGACTTTGCCATCTGTTTCACCATCTCTTACTCACTGCCGTTGTTGCTGTCATGATTGTAAATCTAGAGTTATAGATTATAGAAATTAAGTCAGTGTTAAGATGAAAGGTGAGAAAGTCTCATTTATTTAACTCCTTTTTTTGAAAATGGCATTATACATCTGAATTATGAAGTCTAAACTTCAGAAAACATTTAGCTTATATTTATCTGTGTGTGTGTCTACTGAATCTGAATCTGATCTGAATCTGATAATATCATTTCTTATCAGCACATTCTTAAAAGACAAGCAGCCAATTTTTTTCTCAGATTGAAACATACTGGATGTCATTAATGAGGATTTTCCTCCTCATCTGCATTGCTTCGGCTCATTTCAGACATCTAGCTGTGTCAGTGTACACAATGAGCTAAAGATAATCATACAGGGAAATGTTTGATAATTTAACAACGAAAAATCACTGATATGGTAAAGAGATGTTTATTCAACATTTATGGAAGGAGTCTCCAGTGTCAGCACTCTGTAACAATTAGTAGGTTTCTACACATGGGAAAGTTTTCAGGACAGAGGACTTTGACCTTTGTGGTTTCTTAGTAGTATGAAATGATAGATAGATAGATAGACAGATAGATAGATAGATAGATAGATAGATAGATAGATAGATAGATAGATAGATAGATAGATAGATAGATAGATAGATAGATAGATAGATAGATAGATAGATAGATAGAGAGAGAGACAGATAGATAGACAGAGAGACAGACAGACAGACTGATAGATAGATAGATAGATAGATAGATAGATAGATAGATAGATAGATAGATAGATAGATAGATAGATAGATAGATAGATAGATAGATAGATAGATAGATAGATAGATAGATAGATAGATAGATAGATAGATAGATAGATAAATAGACAGTGACTCTACTTTGAGAGTCTGAATCCCACAACATTTGTGGGAAGTCTTTGCCAACACTTAGCTGTAAAAGAAACTGCCTGCTGTGTTTATTCCCCACTCTTAGATTTGATAAGTGACCTACATTCATGAAATGAGGAGAAAGTGAGGAAGAATGCTGCAAGGAACACAATATTTTAGATTGTGCTGTTATTAATGTGGTATGATGTAAAGTCTTACTGTTCACATCTGGGTCACACTGTTGATTTTTTCAATAATGCATGATTACTTTCACTGCAATTTAATAACACTAACAATAAGTTAATAAGACATTTAACTGCATGTTATATAAATATACAGTAGAAGGGCAAAGAAACATCATGAAATTGTATTCTGATTGTAGTTAAGACTTTAATTTCAAAACGATCTGATTCAAAATACAAAATACACTAACATTTAACTAATTAAATGTACACTATCTTAAATAAGCTTTGGGTTCATTCTGAGAAAAAATATATTATTATTATTATTATTATTATTATTATTATTATTATTATTATCATTATTATTATTATTATTATTATTATTATTATTATTATTATTATTATTATTATTATCATTTACAGTCTTTAATTTCTATAAAACTCTTCAGCTTCATGCCATCAGCTTTGGTGGAAAAACTACTTCTTTTTTTTATTTCTTTTTTTGCAGTTTTAAAAGCTAATAGATTTTTTCCCCTTTCTTTTCTTTAGTCAATTTAATTTGTCATTCACTGACAAATCCATCTCTAATAATGCAGCATGAAACTCCGGACAAATTAGCCATGGTTAAGCTGCTGCTGGTTGAGTTGTGAACTGAACAGAATATGAAATGTCTGTGTATGCTAGAGCTTTACCAAAAAAAAGTCTCTAAGCAAGAAATATCATGTGTCCTTGGTAGAGACATCAGCTGCAGCAGAATCAGAATGACATACCATCAGTCTATTATTACTGAGCTATTCTGCTCTGATCAATCATGGTTAGTGTGAGATTTATGGCAGTCAGGATTAGAAATGAAGGAACTGGAAACATCGATTGATGGCCTACTTTCCACAAGAGCACTTTCTTAGCCCAATTCACGTTGATGTCCATGGATGTGTTTGTTCGCAGGCTGGGTGAAGCTAAAACACAGCCGTATTTTCAAATACTTGATATCTTTAAAGAGAATATTGTGGTTGAGTGTGATTATGTGTGTTTATAAATTGATGATGAAAAGAAATTATGAAGAAACCATGATATTAGAATTTTTATCACAATCCTTAGTATCACTTGGCTACAAAGCTCCATATCAATCAATAGATTATAGCTTTGTATCTGACCCATAAGGAATAAAACACAACACGTCCTGTTACAGGAAAATAATCAAATGCAGGGGTTGAGTTAATCTGATCAGCCTCAAGCTGATCATTTTCCTAAAATCACACATCCTAAAGAGCTTTCACTCTTATATCACAGTAACAATGTTTAATTTGTTATTGAATGACATTTGATGTCAATGAAATTTCTGTTAATAGTTGGAATTAATGCTGTGGAATATCTGTGAGGTGTTATTTCCTGTTAGCACTTATGTTATAGACACTTTATGCTATATAGCAGCTCATACCCTCAACAGAATCTTTTTTCCATCTCTTGAAGGTAACTATGACAAGAAAACACAGTTTTTTATTTCATAGACTCCACTGGAGACTCCTTATCTAAATAAACCTACATTCATTCTCAACAATATGAAGTTTGTCTAATAACACTTTTAAAAAAAAAATTAGTTTATTATTAATCTTAGATTATATAGCTCGTCTCAGTTGTTGCTATGGGAATGATAACTTATTAGAATGTGTATTAATATAAACCTGTGATTACAATAATACACTGATTAGGCATAACATTATGACCACCTGCCTAATATTGTGTTGGTCCTACTTTTGCTGCCAAAACACTCCTGACCCGTCATGCACTGTGTATTCTGACACCTTTCTATCAGAACCAGCATTAACTTCTTCAGCAGTGTGAGCAACAGTAGCTCGTCTGTTGGATCGGATCACACGGGCCAGCCTTCGCTCCCCACGTGCATTAATGAGCCTTGGCCGCCCATGACCCTGTCGCCGGTTCACCACTGTTCCTTTCTTGGACCACTTTTGATAGATGCTGACCACTGCAGACCGGGAACACCCCACAAGAGCTGCAGTTTTGGAGATGCTCTGATCCAGTCGTCTAGCCATCACAATTTGGCCCTTGTCAAACTCCCTCAAATCCTTACACTTGCCCATTTTTCCTGCTTCTAACACATCAGCTTTGAGGACAAAATGTTCACTTGCTGCCTAATATATCCCACCCACTAACAGGTGCCATGATGAGGAGATCATCAGTGTTATTCACTTCACCTCTCACTGCTCATAATGTTATGCCTGATCGGTGTATATATAGTAAAACTGCTCTTACAGAAAAAATCTGAAAAAGATGCATGATTTGATTGATCAGAATTGAGACTGAATAATGCCAAACTATCTAGATATAGTGTATGATTGATTTAGTGTGGCTAAGTTTGTGTTAAAGCTTAGGGTGAAGTGTGTTGACATTGACAGGAGGTCATCTCAAATGATCTCAAATGAAGGTGCTTCCTTGCTGCTAGTAAACTGCTCAAAGGCATTCTGGCACATCGTTCCACTTGTCCTCCACCGCCATCAGTTTTACACTGCAGTCGTATCGGAGTATGGCAGCTTAATTATCCTTCCAACTGTTAGACGCTGAGCATGGCTTGCTTAAATGCAACAATTTTTTTAATTTGTCTATGTTGGAGTGCTTACTTATACTTATTTCCATGCCTCAGAGCAGAAAATTGTGTCCATGCCTCTGTGTGATTAATATTAAAGAACTGCAGATGCAAATGTGTTTTTCATCACGCTAATCATTCAAGTTCAGCCAAAATATTGAAAAGCACAGTACAACTCGCTTTTGGAAGTCATGTCATGCTTCTTCCATCTGCTTCATGTTTTGAAATGGGCAAGAGAAAAACAATCAAGATTAGAAAAAAAAGCTTCAGTGTTACAAAAAAAAATGGTTTAGAGTGTTTGTCTCTTTTAGGCCTTTTTTCATGACAGGTTACAGTTACGGCCATGGGTTTTCCTTCTTCACAGCAGTTTGTGTTTTTACTGGGATGGAAAAATACAAACTGCCACTGTTTACTGGCTGTGCTATATTTAAACACATCAACGTTTCATATATTGCAATCACTACAATGAATCCACGCATGAATCCCTGACCTTATTTACTGTATTTTAACGTATTTACTGTAATGACTGAAGTATAGCCCCAGGGGGAAGAAAAGAAATGGTATGTAGGTCTAATGGTGAGGAGTGTAGCCTGGGGTGTTAAGGCATTCAAACAGAAGAAAAGCATTTCTGATGAACAAACTCATGACACGGCAGAGCTGCATGTATGGTAATTCACATAATGAGTTAATTACATGAGTATTCTTCTTTTAAATGTAAACTAGACCTGATTTAAATGGGCTTCATTAAAACTAATTATGGTGCTAAACAAGCCTAATGAACATTATACATGTCATCAGACTAATCCAAATGCTTTTCAAACACAGCTTTCAAGTGCCTTTCAAAAAAGAATCACACAGAAGAAAAAACAATCCTGATTAAAGAGCAGGGGGATTCATTCATTCGTCTTAAGTAAGAGCTTTTTCCTGGTCAGGATCAGGTGACTCCCAAGCCTTTCCCAGGAACACTGGGAGCAATGTTAGATCAGAGGCCAGTCCATTAAAGAAGAAGAATAGGCCTTTATATGTGAAATAAACATTACAGCACTATTTCTTTCTTCACATATCCCAGCTTGTCAGATAGTCAGAGAGGTCAGAGCTCAATGATACAGCATCCCTGGCGCAGAGAGGGTTAAGAACCTTGCTCATGGGCCCAAAAGTGGCAGCTTGGAAGTGCTGGAGTTTGAACCCCCACCTTCTACTCCCTAACCAAGACAGCATTCAGACAGCTATTCACAGCTAGGGGTAATTTAGTAAGGGAACCGGCAGAAAGAGACTGAAGAACCAAAAGGAAACACATACAGACACACACACACACACATAGACAGTGAACATGCCTTCACAGACATTAACCCAAACTCCAGAGACTGTGAAGCAACTCCACCAGCCGCACCACCATACCACTTCGGAGAAAATCAAGATACAATACGACCTTTTCATCTTTAAGCGTTTATCTAAAGAGCTTGTCTAACAAACACGTCTAAACATGTCTCACTGCAGCAAATGACCTTCTCTTAGTGTACTGCCCACACCCTCCTTTCTCTCCCTAGCCTTAAGTGAGGGTATATTTTTAGTCCATAACATGACATGTACATTACTCATGCTTCAGTTGTGTCATATTGGAACTGAATTAGTCTGCATTTTAATCTGAGAGATAGATATGAGCTTTCTGCCTGTTGGCTGATAACGCTCGTATATGATAAGACAACCTATCATGACTCGGTTGTCATCATTCTGCCAGCTTCATGTGGGCACAGTGTCTACTGACACACACATGCCGGTGTTTAGGAGTGAGATTTCACAAGGTTCTATTTATGGCATGGTGATAATTTTATACTGCTTGTGCATATTAAAAAAAATCTAGCACTGTTACTCCTGCCAGCCCAATTTTGTAATTCAGGTGTTATTCTGGGATGTAGGGCTATGGGGTTTCTTACAAAAAGTGACTGAATTGAATCATTTTGAAAGGGAAAAAAAACATTTTTTTCACTTATATATTTAATGCAATGAAGAAATCTTTTAAAAAACGAAACTAGTCTCTGTTGGAGTATCCCCTGTCCTTGGTGTTGTGTGGTTATTATTTTGACTAATAAGCAAATGGCCAGCATCATTACTTTGCATTTTCTGCCTTTTTTTCGTGCGGGCCGCTTCATTTCAACTCATAAATGAGCTTTTAATGCAAACTATTATAAACAACCAATAAGACGAACTCTGTCTTTCAACTGCAGTCATTTTTAAACTCTTAAGCAGTCTTAAATATTTATTTTGAGTGAAAAAAGTATTTTAGAGGAAAATATCAAGTCAGGACATCAATATTTAGAATCAATGTGAATCGACATTTAGAACTTTTTAGAATTGCCAGGGTTGGGGGTTTGATTCTTGCCCCTGCCATGTGTGCGTGGAGTTTGCATGCTCTCCCTGTGCTTTAGGGGTTTCCCTTGAATACTCTGATTTTCTCCCCCAGTCCAAAGGCATGCTAGATAAGCCTATCAAGCATGCATTTGGACTGGGGAGGAAACCAGAGTATTTGGATTTAGCATATCTGTATTGTTTGTAGTGTGTGTAGATTGTAATGCGTGTGTGTGTGTGTGTGTGTGTGTGTGTGTGTGTGTGTGTGTGTGTGTGTGTGTGTGTGTGTGTGTGTGTGTGTGTGTGTGTGTGTGTGAGTGTGAGAGAGAGAGAGAGAGATTGTGTCCTGCAAATTCCCTGCAGACTCCCCCGGGGTTAGGTTTCAGGTTCCCTTTGACACTGTGTAGGTTAAGTACTACATAATTACTCGTAGGCTTTCAGCTCCTGTAGAGTGTGGGTACAGAGATCCAGCATGATGTATGCTGTTATTTGTATATTTCTGGATATTTTTGTACAAATAACAAAAACTAATTAACAATCTTCACTGAGCTAGTCGTATTGATCAGTGGTTAGGATGTTCAATGGGGGATGTGTACCACAGGGATGTGGTAGCTTGATTGTTATTCACTGGTCTTTTTCCAGTTTTCAGATAGTCTAGTCTGGGTGAGCCTGTGCCCAGGATTCTTGTTCATGGTTGTGCTTTCAGGATGTGGTAGCTTAGTGGTTAAAGTTTTGGACTCCTGATTGTAAGGTTGTGAGTTTGAATCCCAGATCCACCAAAGCTGCCACTGCTGGGCTTGAGCAAAACCCTTAACCCTTGATTACTCAGTTGTATAAAATGAGAAAATATGTAAGTAACCCTGGATAAGAGTGTCTGCCAAATGCCGTAATGTAATGATTATGTATCCAATCAAATCCCACCACCTCTCCTGGGTCTCTGAGCAAGGCCCCAACCCTCAACTGCTTGGGTGTGTAAAATAAGATGTAGTAGCTCTGGATAAGGGTGTCTGCCACATTCTATAAAAATATTTAAATAACCTCACAAGTTTTACAGAAATGTACAGGTATGAGTTTTACATTCTGGATATTTTTAAATGAATAAGTTTATTCCTAATGAGCAAACTTTAGCACTGAAAACCCCCCAAGATGACATGAGGAAGAAACTTTGAGAGGATTCAGACTCAAAAGGGAACTCATGGGTGACACCGGATAGTGTGATTATACCATACATCATTTCTCTTCTCTTCTATAACTATAATAAGTAATTTCTCTTCTATAACTGTAACTTTATTATTATTATTATCGAGACAGATGGATCTTGATAGAACTGTGCACGTTTGATCCAGTAATGCACCATTTCACAGGGCCAGTATTCACACAAAACGCTGCGATTATACTGAACCATCTGATCTTCCCTTTGCTTTGATGATTCATTTCATTTCTAAGTTCATTGAGTTCACTCTTCTCAGTCGTGCTACTTTCTGTAAAATGAAAAAATAACCATGTTTTCTGAGAACAAAAGGACACAGTCATGCCATCGTTAATCTGCACACATTACATGATCTTAAAGAAATGACGTTCGAGTCTTTCTCATGAATGTTAGATTATATTATGTGCTTTTTTTTTTTTTTAGATCAGTCACAGGTTCATATAGCGAACAGGAAGCTCACATATACACACCGTGTTAACACAGAATAAATGTGTGCGGTTGTGTATTTAATCAAACAAACCTGCAAACAAACAGTTACTGTTAAAGGTATAGCATTTTTGTCTGTATTGTGCTTCTGATTTAAGACATTTCACTCTTTTTGGGATTCTCTGGGTCCATATTTTAGCCCTTCTTCCATTTTTTACCCTTTTTTACTAGTACACTAGTGTTTCATTTTGACAGCGGAATGGAAACCAACATCAGACATTTTCAATCAGTATAAACAAGTGAATTATTTTATGACCAGATGTCTGATATAAAGTTACTCAGGACTCTGTTGGCTTTCAGTGTGAGACGTTTTTCCCTTACACAGGATTTTAGTAGTTGAAGATAACACCTTCAGATTTTAGATGCTTATGAACAAGCACTGGGGGCACGGTGGCTTAGTGGTTAGCATGTTTGCCTCACACCTCCAGGGTTGGAGGTTCGATTCCTGCCTCCGCCATGTGTGTGTGGAGTTTGCATGTTCTCCCCGTGCCTCGGGGGTTTCCTCCCCCGGTCCAAAGACATGCACTGTAGGTTGATTGGCATCTCTAAATTGTCCATAGTGAGTGAATGAGAGAGTGTGTGTGTGTGTACCCTGTGATGGGTTGGCACTCCATCCAGGGTGTATCCTGCCTTGATGCCCAATGATGCCTGAGATAGGCACAGGCTCCCCGTGACCCGAGTATAGATCGGATAAGCGGTAGACAATGAATGAATGAATGAAAATAAAAAGCTGACAGTAAGATGTGCTATAAATTTCACCTTTAAGACGTCTTTGAAACAGTAATAAATAATCTCAGATTTAAGAGTAAGATTATGTTTGAATGTATGCTAGAATGTTTCCTAAAAAAAAAAGGTAAATTTGCTCATTTCTAAGATTTATTTTGTCATAAGACATTAGAAATGTTATTCTCGAGAAGCTTTAAGCCCAAGGGCCTGACGTCTCTGTCCTGCTGGCCAAAAGGAGCATGTAAATGGCCGCAGATGCAGGGTGTAGAATGGCGCTTTTTGGCACTAGGCATTTGTATGGAAATGATTACCTTGCTGCCTGTGAAGTGTAGTGAAGATTTAAGAGCCTGGAAATGGGCGCTTTCTCCAAAACAGATGGCACCCTGCATAGTTTGGCTCATACCAAAATAATTGCATGGCTTTAATGAGGTACAGTGAGTTTACCAGCCAAACACAGGTTCACATAATAAAACAAAATCAGCTTTTAACACTTTTATTCAAAATAAATAAATAAATAAAATTAAAAAATAGAAACCTTTCTGCATGGCTGACATTGAAATCCCTATAATCACATTAAGCAAAATCTCATCAAGAAATTTAACTGAGTCACTGCCTACAGCTGCACCTCTCATTAAGCTCAGTGTTAATATAAAAGAAGATCAGTGTTGATATTACGTCCCTGTGGTCATTTGGGGTTGTGTAATGGAATTAGACTGTGTTTGAGCAACTCGTAGCAAAGCATGACAATGTTTAGAGCTCTGGGTTTCATTTTATTAGACCACTATTTATCACATGACCAAATGAGAAAAAGCTGTTTTCTTCTAAATATTTACTTGTTGTTATTCTCTCGGTTTTGAAGCTCTCTTTGGAATTGTAATTAAATGATCTTTCATGATACTTTGAACAGTTTAATTTTTTTTGTTCTGACCAGAGTTGTAATGTGTTCATCCAGGAATAAACAGATTTTTTTACACTTACAGAGAAAAAAACGTTTTTGTAACAATATCGGAAACGATTTTGTGTTTGTTTGTGTGTGTGTGTGTGTGTGTGTGTGTGTATGTGTGTGTGAGACCGTTGTAAAAAGTCTTAATCATTTTCTATAACAGCATGGATCTGATAGTAGTGCAGACTATGATGTTTATATTAATGAGATCTTGAAATACTCGATCGTTTCTATCATATCAACGTACACAGAGACTTGTATTGTGGATGAGTCACATAAATGGAAAAAAAAGTGTTTGTGGTTTCTTAGTTTTAGCAGAAAGAGCCTAAAGCCAATTTTTTTCATGGGAAATAAAAATAAAGAGTCTTGTCAGGAAACAACTTCTTGTAAAAGTTATAAGTATAGTATATGTATATATATATATATATATATATATATATATATATATATATATATATATATATATACATATATATATATATATATATATATATATATATATATATATATATATTATATAAATAAATATTTTAAATGTTTCTCAAATTAAGTGCAACTATAAATGGATAAAAATTATTAATGCACAAGTAGATTGTTGGTGTAATTGCAGTGGTATAAAAAGAATAAAATACTATAAAACATCACCTGCTTGTTGATTATTTTCCCTTAACAGCACATTTTATTGCATTTTATTCCATATTTTGTTACAACAGCTACATCTGACCACACGATCTGGTTTAAAAGCATTTTTACTGCACTGTTGTATCAGCACATATTTTTTATTAATGTGTATTATTTGACAGACGTTTGGATGTTGTTATTTTATTTGTCTCACAGAAACAAGGCACACGTGCTGAGGGGAACAAGGTGGATTAGTGGCTAGCACGCTCACACCTCCGAGGTTGGGAGTTGAGTCGTCCACCCTGTGTACGTGGACTTTGCATGCTCTCCCTGGGCTTTGGGAGTCTCCTTTTCCTTTCGTTAAAGACACGTATTGTAGGCTGATTGGCATCTCTTAATTGTCTGTAGTGTGTGTGATTGTGCCCTGTGATGGGTTGGCAGCAGGTCCAGGATATCCCCCGGCTTGTGCCCTGAGTCTCCTGGGATAGACCTCAGGCTCCCTGTGGCCATGTAGAGGATAAACATTACAGAAAATGGATGGATGGATTCATCTTTATTTTGTAATGTGCAACACTGATGCTATTCACACTCCCTCATTGCTCAAATATACATCATTTTTATGCTGTTTTAAAGAACCATGCTTTTTTTCTGCTTTTTATCTATATATTCCAAATTGATATTTATTTGCATTCATGTTTGAAATACAATTCATGCTAACATTATCATTTTATTTTATGTAGACTACTTCATAAAGCAAATGTTCACCACAGAAAAATGTCCTTTACTGCAAAGGAAAGGAGTTAATCGTTGAAAAGATTCTTTGAGTGTTGATTCATGGCTCTGTCTGACTCAAAGCATTGCCTTTACAAAAAAAAAAAAAACCTTTTCAAAAGAACACCTATTTTATAGCATTATTCCTCAAACAGAGTGAATTCCAGCTCCTTTCTAATATTCTATTCATCAGTCAGACTGTAACCTTCCCATCCCTGTCACGCAAGTCAAATATTTGACAGAAATGAATTCCAAGACCTTTTTATCATATGTCAGCTTGTATAAGCTTTAGGTTATCTCCATGGAGCTTGAAGCACGGCACAGAGTAACGCACTTCTCATCTCCAGTCTGGAACTTCTGTCGGGATTAGCATTCAGAAAAGATTCTGCTTCTGCTTTTAGCCATTTTTAGCCTTTAAATTGTACTGCCTCCTTCGGTTTTGCATTAATATATGCAAACTTTCACCTCCATTACTTTTACAGATAGTACTGGATCCACAAGGTTTAGACACAGATCTCTATTATCAAGTCAAATTATACAGCTTTGAAAATGAATATGACGCTTGATCATCGAGTTCAGACCTTATTACTGCATTAGACACTGCAGCTTTCAGTTTAAATGGAACTGCACAGAGAGGGAATTTTTGCTCGTTTATGTCATGGAGAAACTTTTCGTATGCTTATAAAGCTCACGGCTCGATATAGTCACAAGAAGGAATGTTAATAAAGCATGACTTGATGTCATACTAAATTATCTAGGATTTTTCTTTCCAGGCACGCAGTACGTGTTTAGGGTGAGGACACAAGCTTTAAGCTGAAAAAGATTTCACTTGCAGCTGCAGTCTCTGTAGTTGATTTATTGACACAGCTGATAACTCAGCAGCAGAAAAGTTAGTTTATCATCTTAAATTTCGTGAAACCTGGAGCTTAAGCGTATGCTGAGAATATGGCAGCATAAGAAATGGTTTATAATGCATATCTTCAGAGATAAGATCCAAAGTGCACAGACAGCTACTGGGGCACAATACTGATTCAGTCACACAACCAGTCGTGATGGCTAAAACTGAGGATACGTCCACTTTGAGTCATTTTGACCTAAACTGTATCAGTTTTGTTTAATATCTGTGAAAAATACTGTGTTACTGTGTCCAGCAGGCCTATATCATCATGCTTTACTGAATATTTGTTGTTGTTGTTGAGGAGAAAATGGAAATACCTGTTTACATGATTCCTTCAGTTCAGCACCACAAACAACAACACCACCAAAAAAAAAATCAGAGATTTCATCTACACCATGCCAGAGGAGCATCTGAATAACTGTGATTAACCCCTGGCTGAAATGAACTTGCAGCACAAAGCTACAGCCCAAACTGTATATTATCATTTAAAACCGCTCTCCTATCTGCAGTAACAACTGATGAAATGTCTAGTTCAACCATGAAACTCTATCCCTCGTTCTGATTGCTTCCCCAGATGCCAGCTCCCTGCCCTATCCGCCGCACTTGCCCATCTTCGCAAACCCTTTATTACCTCGACTTAACTCCCGGGTTCTGCCTCAGCGTGCGGCAAGAGATTTTACTTCTCACCCTCCTCCTCCCCAGTACCACCTACTTAGATCTGATACGGGTGGGGGGTGGGGGTTGGGTGGATTCCTCCTGTCTTACTACCCTCCAGCAGCAGCATGTTTCTTAATATCTCTATGTTTGAGCAGGTTCAACAAGCAACAGCAGTGTAGCAGATCTAATCCACCAAGATTAGACACCAAACCTACCTAAATTCCATTCCCATCTATGAACGCTTTCAATTCATTTATAGCTGAAATGCTTTTGGTACAACCAAATGTAACTTGGACCATAGTCAACATTTTGCAGTGAGCTAACACTAAGATAAATAAGCAAATATAAATTGTATTATTTGTTTCTTGCTAACAAAACTCTCCAAAACCTTTGGGTAAAGCCTTTATTTGATCTTATAGCTCATTAAAGTCATTTATAAACATTTCATTTCTTTCAAGATAAACGTACCATTGCATGCCATTTGTGGTTTTATTTGATTTACATTACATTAAATAATGATTAGTATATTTCTTCCTGATTTATTCCTTTAGGTCCAGCAGCAGGCTTGCACACGCTCATTGACGTGACCAGGGTTCGATTCCCAGGCAGGGAACCAACCCAGTCACTGAAAGGGTTAACTCTCAGTGATGGTCCCAAGCCTGAATAGAACTGGGGGGTTGTGTCAGGAAGCGCATCCGGCGTGAAACCTGTGCCATATGTGGATCGGATGATCTGCTGTGGTGACCCCGAACAAGAAGCTGCTGAAGGACAACAACAACAGCTATATTCTTCTCAATTGCCTCATATTCCCATTTTGATCCTCATCCTCAAGTTACTGTCTGAGTTTTCCTTGCATGGGTCTCTTCCAGGTTCTCTAGTTTCATTCTACTTCCCAAAGGAGAAGCATTTTCTATGTTAAATTGCCCTCAGGTGTGAATGAGTGTGAATGTGTGTGTGCATAGTACTCTGGATTGGACTGGCATTCCATCTAATGTGTATACTCCCACCTTGTGTCCTGTGTTCCTGAGACTCCTGATCCACCACAGTCCATAACCATCATAAATTCACATTCGAGTCCTTTAATTAAGCCACCTACTGTTAATAAACTAAAACTTTTTTGCTTGCCCATCAACCAGAACATAGTTTTTCTGGTTTCAGGTCAGCTTTCAAGTCAGCAGTATTTCAAAACTTAGTGCGCTAATAAATATTAATAAATGTCTCAAGGTCAGCTAATGAATATTTATGACTAGTGGGTGGTCTTTTATGAAAACAGGCTGTGAGTTAAGAATACAGCGACAAGTAAAAAGATATTTTTTATAGCCACACAAAGTAATACGAAATACTTGAGGTAAAAAAAGGCAAGTCTAAATATAATAATGCTTGAGGATTTCTACATAGCTCAGCTCTAGACACAGAACTAGACATTGTTTAATGCTTAATATTTTTTTTCACAGGAATACATATAGTATAGGAGTATATTTAGTCAAACTGCAAAACATGAGGTACAATATATTGAAAATAATCAAATGTATCTGGTATTTCCTATTATGAGATTATAATAGACAGTTTTAATCATTTCATGCATGAAACAGTTTTATCCTATTGACAGATTTTTTGTAGACAATTATCTGAATAATTTGGCAATGAAATAAAATAACAATTTCTAGAAAATAATTTTTTTTATAATTTTTTTTATTGTAAGCTATAGAATACTAGATAGATTTGATATATTTCATTGGCCTGAAGTGTTTAAAATAATTTTCTTACACTTTTGTTACTGTCACTGCCAATTTTAATCATGTCTCCTCTCCCCACCTTCCACCAATTTGCCAACTGCAGACTACCAGAGAAAATAAATCACTGGCTCATTTGTATGCAAATGTAAGGAATGTACAGAATGCAGTGCTACTGCTCTTCCCTTCTTGGTAGATCAGACCACACCCTGGTCCTGAATACATTCCTGATGCAACCTGTGACCACAAGACTGGTGAGGAGGTGGAGACAGGAAGCTAATGAGGAACTGCATGATTGGTTAGAATACACAAACTAGAGTCACATAGGGCTTATAGTCATATAGTCATAGTCATACAGACTTCATTACATTCTGTGTTAATAACGCTCTACCAGTCAAGGCAGTACACTGTTTCCCCAACAACAAGCCCTGGATCACCAGGGACCTGAAGGAGCTACTAAATAAGACGGAAAGAGCTTTCAGGACTGGAGAAAGATCGGAGCTGAAGTGTGTGCACAAGGGAATTAAGAAGGAAGTTGGGTAGATGAAGCTTCTGTAAGAAAACATGAGCGATGTGTGGAGTGGCATGAAGCAGATCACTGGCTTCAAGATGGGCAATGACAATCAGAAGGAAGCCTGGACAGGGATAATGAGCCCCCCACAGAATACTCAGAGTCATCATCACTCATACTGAGTTAATGTGATGAAGGAGAGACTGGTGCTGTAACACACTACTGGACCCCCTTTGCTAATGCATTACCTGCTTTAGCAAGCACATTCACACCTTGATGATTTCTCAAGTGCCTTCAATACCATACAGCCTAAACTGCTGATGATGCTGAAGGACAGGTCCAACACACCACCTGGATCATGGACCACTTGTGTGACAGGCCCCAGTTTGTTAGGTTGGGTAGCAGCATGTCTGAACAGGTGGTGAGTAGCACAGGAACATCACAACGGCCTGTTTTGCCTTTGTTCCTGTTCACAATCTACACCTCAGACTTCCAGTACAACACTGAGTCATTACCATGTGCAAAATTTCTGATGACTTTGCTGTGGTAGGTTGTATCCAAGTTGGGTGGGACATGGAATACAGGATGGTGGTGAGCAGATTTGTGAAGTGGTGTTAGAACAACAACATATCCAAGACCAATGGGTCTGCTGGACAATAATAATAAGAATGGTGGTAGCCCAGTCTGTCATCATCAAGGCAGAGGAAGTTACGGTGGTCAGTGATTAGAAATATCTTGTAGTCCACCTTTATAACAGACTTGACTGAATGACCAACAGCAAGGCGGTCTACAAGAAAGGTATGAGCAGACTCTACTTCTTGTGGAAACTCAGATCCTTCAGTATATGTACCAGATTTCTTTCTACCTGTCTATGGCTGCAAGCACATTATTGTTTGCTGTAATTAGTTGGATTGAGCAGCATCCGGAGCTGGCAAAGCAAAGAAGCCGTGTAAGCTATTTAGAAAAGCTGGCTCCGTTTTAGGCTGCAAACTGGACACTCTGGAGGTGGTGGTAGAAAGACGGATGGAGGTCAAAATCGAAAGAATCACAGACAATAGCAAACACCTCCTCCATGCCATACTGGCCAAAATGTGGATCTTCAGTAGACTACAGCAGCTCCACTGTAACTGTAAGAAAGGTACAAGAAGTCATTCTTGCCCACAGCCAACCTCACAATGAGTCAGTAACAATCTGTAAACAACTTGGAGAGATTTATTCTCTCTTATTTGTGGTATATTGTGAGTTTATCGTGGGGTTATTGTGTCAAATTTTTAAAAGTGTAAAAGGACTGTTAATTATTCATCCTCCTTTTTGCTCTTGTTGTGGATATTGTTTCATAAAATTAATCTGTCTGTCCGTCCGTCCGTCCGTCCGTCCGTCCATCTATCTATCTACCTGTCTATCTATCTATCCGTCCGTCCATCCGCTCATCCATCCATCCGTCTGTCTACCTATCTATCTATCTATCTATCTATCTATCTATCTATCTATCTATCTATCTATCTATCTATCTATCTATCTATCTATCTATCTATCTATCTATTTTTGTCTATCTAAATTAAACAAGATATTTTCAAATGCAAAAGTGGCTAATTTTTTGTCACGCTAAAGATTTTTATTTTGTTTTAAGGCTCAGGTCACAAACATAAACTAATTAACCGGATTGTCAGGAATGCTAATGCAGCGTGACCTGATGTGATCACACTTAGAGTGAGTGTCTATGTCTAAACACATACTCATGAACAGAAGGACTAAAAGGTTTTTCAATAAACCCCCTACTGCCATTGCAGTACACTGCAATCTGTCTCAAGTTCAAGTACATTCTGTCATTTCCGTCATGCCTAGAACCGAGGCACTCAGCAAAGGCTTCATTTGTGCACATACTTGTGTGTTTCGTCAGATTTCAGCATTTTATATTTATTAAAGAACATGCCGGCATTGGAATTAAGGAACACACTGACAAAACAGATCTGTTAATTACTGTTAATTGCTATAAAATATAAATTAGCATTAAAAAAAGTTATTGTCTTTTATGTATGTACATCACAGAGGTCAGCATACGATCCATTTCACTTGTAAGTGCGATAAAATACAACACACATCACAGCAAACCTGGCAGCATTTGTGTAATGGTTGGTTGATTTAGTGTATTGAACCTGATTTGGCATCACATCGAGCACCTTCTGTAGTGCCCATTTTCCCCTGGCAGTACATTTTGTATCACCAAGACGTCCGCTTTAAATTACTGCTTTCAATTTAAGGTGCAGAGACAAGGACACTAATTATACAGCCCAAACTTCTGAGATTTCTTTTTTTCTCTACAGTTTCACAGGAGCTTTCATTTTACAGTTGACATTGTTTGTGATGTTTTTTTTAACCACCAGGAAATTGAAAGGTCTCCTCTAACTGTCAGTCTCCTGCTGTGAAGCTGTAGTAAGTTTTTTCCTCTGCTTGTGTCAAGCACTACAGTAAAAAGACCTTGACTTTCTTTGAGCACACAGTACTTTCTGTTTTACATAATTAACAGTCGAAAGTGGAATAGAGTATCTCAGCTAAGACCATGCTGCCCACATGACTCACATTTTTACTCACAAACCTATGTTTTGTCTTTTCTAATACTAGTAGACATTCAAAATGACTTGAGACTAAATAAAGCAGCATTTTGTTTGCTTCATGTCTTCTAAATGCATGCAATGCCTTGCCTCGAGCAAGATGAGAGCTGATTAAACTCCTTCCTCTATGTTGCACATGAACTGATGGAGCTCTGACCTTAACACGTCACTACTTCACCGTAAAGCAAGTCGCATTTTTATTGCATTGTAGTGTTCATATCATAACATTTGAATGATTACACTTTATATTCGCCAGCAGGGAACCAAACCACAAATACATCCACGGATCCACTCTCTGATTTCACGGGCGAAATGAAGATGTAGCAATTTATAGCATGACAGCAGGGTGATTAATTGCCTGCTTTCCGTTTTTTGCAATGTTAATACAACACATGTTCTGTTGCGTATACAGAATGCAAAGGAACCGGATATCAGTCATGGGTGATCGGAAGACGAAAATCATCTTCTCACGAGATACTGAGGTGTAACACCAGACAGATGTACAGCTCCAAAGCACAGTCCAGATATCAAATATATTCAATTATGATTATATGAAATTATGCATACACAATAAGAAACATGCATACTCACCATTCACTATATTTGGAACACACACCTGTGTACCTGAATATTAAGGCAGTTATCTAATAGCTAATCAGCTAGTGGGGTAAAAGGGATTCCACCCTGGTGTGTGCACTTACAGAAAAATAATAAACGTTGGAACTTTGCTATAAAAGCAGATTTGCTTATGATTTCTTTTCTACTATAAATTATAGTGAAAATGTACATCGATCAGGCATAACATTATGAGCAGTGACAGGTGAAGTGAATAACATCTCCTCATCATGGCACCTGTTAGTGGGTGGGATATATTAGGCAGCAAGTGAACATTTTGTCCTCAAAGTTGATGTGTTAGAAGCAGGAAAAATGAGCAAGCGTAAGGATTTGAGCGAGTTTGACGAAGGGCCAAATTGTGATGGCTAGACCACTGGATCAGAGCATCTCCAAAACTGCAGCTCTTATGGGGTGTTCCCGGTCTGCAATGGTCATTATGTATCAAGAGTATCCTTTATGTCCTGTAAGTATTAGGGACTTAAAGGATCTGCTGCTAACATCTTGGTGCCACAGCACACCTTCAGGGATCTAGTGGAGTCCATGCCTCAACGGGTCAGGGCTGTTTTGGCAGCAAAAGGGGAACCGACACAATATTAGGCAGGTGGTCATAATGTTATGCCTGATCGGTGTAACTATAGTCTCAAATCTTCCAAACCAAGCACCATTCCTTCAGAAAGGAAGGTTTGAAAGCTCCAGAACAATCAGAAACCTGCTGAGTGAGTTTTTGTTCTGTTTAAGTAAACAATGGAGTTTAGTTTAGCATGTGTTTGACACTCTGGTGGTTGTATAGTATGACGACGTATAACAGGCAGGTGGTGTGTTGCATGTAAACAGTTGTATTATTGTTCAAATTCTAATAATCTGAGCAGTAAGAATAACCATTACAAGCCACTTGGGAGCCAAAAGAGTCAACTCTTATTAGTGAGCTGAGTCAAATGATATGATTCATTGCAAAGATTCAGAATTCCATCTTTAATTCATAGCCTTAGAGAATGAGCAGAGGTGAGAGAGGTCTCCCCCTGGTGACCAAGCAGTCCATTCTAGGGATAATGTGCAAGTCCACTCACTCACATTAGGTCAGGAACTTAATAAGCTGACTTTCTTCCTTCCCAGGAGGATGCTTTACTGACTTCAACTTCCAGCAATTGCACAGGGTTTAAACCTTCGCCTGAACACCACTGGACAGTGTTACATCTGCTTTGGATAGCTAATAGAGGATATACAATAGGTTTATATCCTTCCTTATGATTTAATAGCAACACACTTTTAAACATTTATTTAATTTTTATGCCAAAAGTTTCTTAATAAAAGGAAAAATATTGTTTGTGGAGATTACAACACCTATGTTTGTGGAGACTATGTTAAATAAATATAAAAAATGAAGAAATAAATGAATTAAGAAACCATATTCATGTGTATCTGAGTTTTATTCTTTTGATTATAAAGTAAGGATATTAGGGAAATATGGTGATTTAGCCATAAATAACAAATAAAAATGTCAGAGAACCATTTCTAAAATTGTAATAGTATACAATATAAATTAAACAGTGGAAGACATTTCACTTCAATGTACAAAAAACAAGTAAGACAATAAATATACAGTAGCAGACTATAAATATTTTATCACAAGTAAAAAAAAGTTTTATTTACAGTTACGCATGTTGAATAACGTTCCCGCTGTGAAGCTGAAGAAGATATCTCTGGCCCATAGGCATACTGTTTCTCTCCAGAGTTGCATCCTGTGGATAAAAATGAACAGGAGGCCAATTAGTTTTTAGCCCTTTATTAATCATTTAATCATATCTGTAGTGTTGGCTTTGATCATTCTCTGCTGTATGTCAGTGTTCCTAATCTAAAAAAGCAGATGCCGGTATTTATTAAAGCCTGGCACTGAATCGTTTTAAATCTACTGCCCTGATGAGAACATTTGGACCTTCACCGCAAACAAGTGACACCTGATGAGCTGCTGTGTTGAATAATGAAGATGGAAAGAAACATCCCTGTCACCGTTCCCTTTCCTGTGAGGAAACTGCAGATTATATCGTCAAAGGTCACCTGCATTAAGTCTTCAGTTTTATCCACAAAGAGCTGGAAGGGTTGTCGCATCTTCCTTCCAGGCTCAACAAAAGCCACACCTGTTTGCACTGTTTCTACTAATGCTCATCTTATGTGTGATTCATCTCTGTCTGAAGTGAGTAGCAGCAGATGTTCTGACCCTTTGCAGATCAGGCTAAAACCTCCTGGTTTAAATGGAATTAAATCCCAAATCCCAGCGCTTATATGAGGAAACTCCAGGTATGGAGTGTATCGAATGTAGACGAAATATTTGAATACGCAAACAAAATTCTGTTTGTGCCACATTCAATATTTTAGGTCAAAAGAATAAACTGTAGGCTGAGGTACAGAACATTACACAATATTTGAAACTATGCATATATAATAAGCAACATGTACAACTCTGTTAGGAACAGCTACACATTCATGCAGTTATCTAATCAGCCAATCATGTGGCAGCAGCACAAAGCATACACTATGTAGACAGACTTTCAAGAGCTTCAAACATCAGAATGGAGAAAAAAGTGTAATCTTTGTGACTCTGATTGTAGCATGGGTGTTGGTACCAGATGGCCTGAGTATTTCATACACGTCTGATCTTCTGGGATTTTCAGACACAACACTCTGTAGAGTTTACACAGAATGGTGTGAAAAACACAGAGTGAGGGACAGTTCTGTGGGTGGAAACACCATGTGAAAGCGCAGAGGAAAGGCAGCCAGAAAGGATATAACAACTCCAACAATCACTCTACAACCATGGTGAGCAGAAAGGCATCTCAACAAGCACAAAACGTCGAACACTGAAGAAGATAAGCTGCAGCAACAGAAGTCTACATCAGGTTCCACTCCTGTCAGCCAAGAACAAGAATGTGAGGCTATCATGGGTGCAGGCTCATCAAAACTGGACAGCTGAAGATTAGTGGGAAAAAACAATCACTGGTCTTTTTCCAGTCTTCAAAAAGTCTAGTCTGGGTGATTCTGTGCTCAGGATTTCTTGTTCTTGGCTGTGACCTTGGGATGTGGTAACTTAGTGGTTAAAGTGTTGGACTACTGATTGGAAGTTTGTGAGTTTGAATCCCAGATCCACCAAAGCTGCCAATCCTGGACCCCTGAGCAAGGCCCTTGACCTTTAATTGCTCAGTTGTATAAAATGAGTCGCTCTGGATAAGGGCATCTGCCAAATGGCAGAAATGTAAATCTTCTGCCGTTGTAGCCCACCCACTTAAGATTTGGTGCGTTCGGAGATGCTTTTCTGCTCACCACGCTTGTAAAGAGTGATAATATGAGTTACTATAGACTTCCTGTCAGCTCAAACCAGCCTCATAGGACATGTTTTGTTTTTTGCTCCATTCTGTGTAACCAGCCCATCTGATACCAATAATTATGATACAGTTAAATAGATCACACTTGGCATTTTAGCAACTGTGTGCATTCCTAATAAAGTGGACGGTAAGCATATGTTTCTCATTGTGACTACAAATGTGTCTTATATAAAATATTACTACTGTGCGTTAAAAACGTGCTTGTGTTTATTTGTGCATTACCTTTGCTCTCCTACGGAGGTAATCCCTGCGGTTATGCAGCATTTTAGTACAACGCACAATCACCTCTGTCTCCCTCCCCGACAAATAAGGTAAGGCGGAAATGATCTGAAACACACAAAACAAAACAAAAGCTTCATCTGTACACCTGCTCATTCACACATACATCCAATCAGCCATCATGTGGTGATATATACCATCATGCAGATACAGTCATGAGAATAAGAAAGTATACCTTCCTTTAGTTCAATATTTTTATTTATCAGGATCTAAATGATAATTGTGTGGTCATCACCAACTTCTACATACAAACAACCTCGGGTCACAACAACAACAACAAAAAAACACAGATTACAATATTCAGTATGTAGTCATTAAAAAAAGTAAACCAACAGTTTTATGCCAGTGTTTTTTGTTGACACCCGTGGATTTCTTTGTAATTTTATCAGAACCACACAAGTGTTATTTAGTTGTTATTACTTAGGACGGCATAATTTCTTTTGACTGTCCATCAGAATGAGGGGGGAAAATTTGATCTCAACCAAGAACAGCAATCTGAGGCCACAGTGGGCACGAAACTGTACAGCTGCCGACTTACAGAAAGTCCATTCAGCTAATCGTGTGACTTCTAATAGCAACTGGTAGAATCATGTTAAGAAGCTGGTTTAGGGGTTCCATGACAATGGGGGTGAATACTTTTATTTATATTTTTAAGACAATTAATCGACAACTTGTAATGATTTGTTGCATACAACGATCAGGCATAACATTATTAGCAGTGAGAGGTGAAGTGAATAACAGTGATTATCTCCTCATCATGGCACCTGTTAGTGGGTGGGATATATTAGGCAGCAAGTGAACATTTTGTCCTCAAAGTTGGTGTTAGAAACAGGAAAAATGGATTTGAGCGAGTTTGACAAGGGCCAAATTGTGATGGCTAGACGACTGGATCAGAGCATCTCCAAAACTGCAGCTCTTGTGGGGTGTTCCCGGTCTGCAGTGGTCAGTATCTATCAAAAGTATGCTTTAAGTCCTATAAGTGTCCTTTAAGTCCTGTAACTTACAAGACTTAAAGGATCTGCTGCTAACATCTTGGTGCCAGATATCACAGCACACCTTCAGGGATCTAGTGGAGTTCATGCCTCGATGGGTCAGGGCTGTTTTGGCAGCAAAAGGGGGACCAACACAATATTAGGCAGGTGGTCATAATGTTATGCCTGATCGCTGAATAATCTCAGTGATATCCGTTGCAGTTCCAGGCTTTAACATGAACTGAGGGTGAAAACCTAAGGCAGCTCTATATTAGGTGGAATGGAAAACACAACAGGTATAACCTTTGCTGTAATTGGGCCCCATTCAATGTTTCTGCTATAGCAGGCCTTCTGCCAAACCTGGAACTGGGTCAGGATTTCTCTGGCCACCACCTGCTTACAGAAACCGATAGAAATATAAAAGATAATAAAATGATTTGATTAATATTCAAAGACACGAAAAAAAGAATTCAAAGGTCATTGAAACGAGCAACGAGCACTTACACTGAATGTTCTCTGTCTGTTTATGGTGCACATTTTCACCAGGTCTGTCGGAGGGGTCTCAGGATACATTTGGGTTGTCTACAACACACACATACACACACACACACACACACACACACACAAACCAGAGTCAGTATTCAATTCTGGCACATTCCTGTACAATATCCAGAAACTTCTAAGAACCTTTCAAACGTTTTGTCACTTGATAAACGATGTTTCAAAGCCTGTGCATGAGTCATGACCAACTGAAAGCCTGAGAAATCGTAATTATCGATCATAAAACGTGTTTTCATGCCTTGAAATGGATGGACCAAGCAGGAGGCTGAGACAAATAATGGGACGGTTTTATTATTTCTATTCGTATGAAGGTCAGCCACTTGGTAAGACGGTGAACACAGGAGAGGAGGAAAAACTCACAGATAAACGTCAGACAGCGGGATTCCAATGAATGGAGTTTAGAAAGTCAGAAGCGCATTAGTGTCTCCTGCTGTTGCTGAGGTGCAAAGCACAGGATATTACAACAATCTGTTTCACTTTCCTTTCTTTGTGCACTGAAAAGAAACTCTCCAGTGAGCTTAAAAGCATATACACACTAACATTAAATATCGACATAACAAAAACATCTTTTCACAAATAGATTTGGAAAGAGTATCACTGTAAATATAGCAAATATCAAGCAAAAAAGAACAATTCTAAAAATTTATCCACATATTTTAGGATACAAAACCTTGAGATAACCATGTTTGTAGAGATTCTACAGCAGATTTTAGATATATTTCGTGTCTCATCTCAATTAAGCTTCATCTTAACCTAAAATGAACTGCCTCTTAATTCCACAGCATTACCGCCCTAATGGCTGCAAATAGACTTCAGCCAAACTTCATCCAAGTTCCTGTTAATCAGTTTACTTGCAGTGTAACGCCTCAAACATTAACACACCCGTGGTGCTTAATGGAGTTAGCTAGAGCTGGACGATAATGACTGCATTACAAAAACACTCTGTAGAAATCCTGCACTTTTGATCACAGCTCTTCAGCCACTTTATGAGCAAAATGGCTTTATTGCAATTTATTAAATTCTCATTTAAAATCAACAAAGGAATTTCCATACTGTACGATATAACCTTACATTCCTTTACGTCTCTAAATCCAAAACAAGACTGTGCTTTAACTCAGTAATCAAGTGCTTATTTTTAATGCAAGGCAGAAACACAATCAGACTCAAAATATATGAATACATAAATATGCCATTACTGCACGCAACCAACCAGGTAGCTCAAACACATTATCTTATATAAAAAAAACCTGATAGTTAATTAATGAGATCATTTATAGCTAAGCTTACTAGTTGATTACATTTTATTTTTTCTAAAAAGGCGGTCATTTTAATTGTGCAGCCCTAGATTTAGCTTTGTGCTCTATCTTCAAATTTAGATTAAATGCCACCTCGGAATAAATAAATAAATAATACAGTGAATACTTAAAAGGGAACTTTCTGCAGAAAGGTAGGACTGTTACACAACATAGTTCCTCATGATATTCACTCTGCAGCTTCCCGTGCAACCCTCCAGAGGATCGTTATTAATATTAAGATTAATAGTATCTTCTGAGAGCACTTCAACACCCTGAGCTCTAATCTGCCTCTGATTTATGTCTTTGCAGGAGTCCTGCGTCTGTGGGTGTAATTAGCCATGATTCTCTCGAGTTCTTCCTCTCGGTTCCTACTGCACATTTGTTTCTGTTTGCTCGGTATGTTGCAGCATTTCTATCTGTCAGTTTCTCTGCGAGCTTTATGCCGGATTGTATTCTGCCTCATAAAGGAGCTTCGATTAAAAGCATCTTCCAAAAGAATATTTCATACCTGATACAGTCGGATAAATAAAGGTGCTGAGAAAGGCTTTTTAGGTTGATGCCATTCTGGTTGGTGCCATGGAAAATAAGATAAATCAATAAGGAAAGAAAGAAATGTCCTATTTGAAATGCTAGCATTATGAAGAATGAAATTTGTGGTGGAAACATGATTATTAGGTTTACTGTAGAAATGTCTAAAGACTCATGGACCAGAAGGATCAAAAAAGTTCTTTAATCATTCTAAATCTTTCCAAAGCCATTGATTTTTAAGGTGGGGTTTGGGGAAATCCAGTAGTCTGTGATGCACATTCAGGGGTCCATGACTTTTTACACTTGGTTACAGCTTTAAAACTTACAACTTCCCATTATCAAAAGTTATTATATGTATTATTGACTTCTTATAGCTATTAGTCAGTTTGACTGGTCAGTTGAATTAACTGGATTTAATCTACACCGTAATAACTCAAAAATCCATAGGTCTCTATGTGGAAAGCTTACAAATAAAAAGCTTTATGGTTCCAACAGAGTAAAATGTTATCGCACACCCACACGCACACACACACAGAGTCGGTTGCCATGTTATAGCTTTAAAACCCTCGGGTGATGAAGCTCAGTTTACTGTCTGTGTTTGTCTGGAGTCTCACATTTTCTCCTCGTGTCCGTTTGGGTTTCCTCCAGTTTCTTCTCACCTCCCAAAAGCATGGCAGTAGGTGAATTGGCAACTCGAAATTGCCGCTAGGTGTGAATGTGTGTGTGCATAGTGTGTTGTGATGGATTGCCATCCCCAACCAGGGTGTATTCCTGCCTCAGGCCCAGTGTTTTCAGGACATGCTTTTGGATCTGAATACTACTGAAGATGAATGAATTCATTATTGTACACATTTAAAAATCTGTGCTGAGGGATTTTTCTTCCCAGGTTGCAAAAAGTTAAAGAACCACTTCTGGCCTGTTTAAGAAAAAAATGACACACAAGTGGCATTCTTATAGTAAAACGCTTCATAATACATACAACATCAGGCTTTTCATGTGTTTATGATAAATGATTTTAATTCCTAATTGTGAAACTAGTTTTATTTATTCCGATTATTATTTATTTATTTTAAAGCATCAACTTGTTTTGCTATACATCAGAATTGACTGTGTTTTCTGTAACTGCTCATTTTGAGACAACCGTGGTTCAGCTCAGGCAGAAAGAGATGGCTCAGGTCATGCATGTGGAGATGTCTGGCCAGGAAGGTGCGATTCAGTTCATTTCCGTTCCATGCACTTTCAGCAGATGGCCCTTCAGCTGCTTGAGGCACACAAACGTCTTACCGCACTGACGGCAAGGACAACTCTTCCCCACTCGGCTGTGTCTCCTGAGATGGATTCTCAAGTGAGTGGATCTTTTGAACCTCATGCCGCAGTGGGTGCAGTTGAAGAGTTTCTCGCGTGTGTGGATGTTTTGATGCTGCTTGAAGTTGCTGAAGCGGGTGAAGCCTTTGCCGCAGTCGGGGCAGATGTGAGGCCTTTCTTTGGAGTGCTGCTTCTGGTGGTCGCTCAGCTCGAAATCATGAGCGAATGTTTTGGCACACTGGGGACACTTCAGGGGTTTGCCTGCATGGTGCGTGAGCATATGAACCTTCAGCTGAGCCACTTGAGCAAAGGATTTTCCAGGGTGTGGCTTTTCAGTGGGAATTGAAAGGGAATGTTCGCTCTGTGGAAAAGGGAGGAAAAGTTTCTCACCTAAACAAAGCTCTGGATGACTCAAAAGGCTTTCTGGACCAAAGAAGAGTCCATTTTCATTCCGGTCGAATGAACCGGATCCCTCAGGCAATGGAGCCAAAGAAAGGTGAACCAGGTTTGTGGTGACTGACTCATTAGGCTCAGCCTTGATGCCTTGCGATACCTCTGTGTTACAATTCAGTGAATAGGACATTAAATGTGATGATGGATCTGGCATGTTGAGAGCAGTTATATTTGGAAAGTTATCTACCTGTGTTTCATCTCGATTCCAGGATCCAGCGAGATTCTGGTCTGTTTCTGCAGGAACGTAGTCATCTCCGCAGTCCCACACTGGGAGCATCTCCTCCTCTTCTTTAATAGCAACCGGATCAGGATGGTGCTCGGATTTCACAGTAGCGTAGGATGGAGACGGTGCCAGCTCACCCACCCCGTCTTCCTCTGTAGCACTTTGTATGGTTCGAGACTGGGCCAAGTCTATGTCTTTACTGGAAGTGAAGTCCATGACAGGTGTCTTGCATTGAATTTCTCTGGGTTTGGGATTGCTACAGACCTCGTGGGTCCTTGTGACCGGTGCGTTGATGCACTGAGAATGTTGCACTTCCGTATTAGACGTAGACTCCTGCTTCCCCCTTTTTTCAAGTGCATTTACGTTCTTCTCTTTGTCACTGTGTGTTTCTGGGCTTCTGTATGAGCCCAGACTCTCTGTAGACCTCCAGACTTCACTGAACTGAGGCCTTTTCTCAGACTGCTCCCTCAGGCTAAGCCTGAAGCACAGAGCATCTTCACCTACAAGAGATTAAAAAAAATCTATTTCAGCCACGTGTGAATGTTTTACAAAGCTTTGGTTGTGAATAGATAATCAGTGAGAAACATTTTAGACCTGTATTCAGAGATAGGAGCATAATACTGAAATTAGCAATAAGACCTCTACAGACTTAGCAATAAGATTTATGTACAGACGTTATCACTGCAACTGCTATTTCACCCTTTGAAGTGGTTTCGCTTGTGTGATAACTCAGTGTCTCACAATTTGTTGAATGCATAATAGTTCAGCCTAAAATGTATGTTTATAGAATGTTTTTTCAGAGTGATAGATAGATAGATAGATAGATAGATAGATAGATAGATAGATAGATAGATAGATAGATAGATAGATAGATAGATAGATAGATAGATAGGATGGATGGATGGAAGAAAGGATGGAAGGAAGGATGTATGGATGGAAGGATGTATGGATGGAAGGATGTATGGATGGAAGGATGTATG
Organism: Hemibagrus guttatus; assembly: GCA_033459395.1. Classification (NCBI taxonomy): domain Eukaryota; kingdom Metazoa; phylum Chordata; class Actinopteri; order Siluriformes; family Bagridae; genus Hemibagrus; species Hemibagrus guttatus. Next base: position 24,210,916 of record JAUCMX010000002.1, read on the forward strand.
GATGGAAGGATGTATGGATGGAAGGATGTATGGATGGAAGGATGTATGGATGGAAGGATGTATGGATGGATAGACAGACAGACAGAGAGATAGACAGACAGACAGACAAATTTTGAGGATTTTGTTTAATTGTTACGGACACATCTTCTAAACTAATAATGCTAACCTAAATCTTGAACTTTGTAAATGTTAATACGAGGCTTTACATTTCTCCTAACCTGCGAGTGTCTCTGCTGCTTTCTCTGTGATCCTCTCTCCACCGGCTGTGGCTCTCCCACAGTCTGTACATCGTACCCTGTTCTCCCTCTCCTTCAGTTTGTTCTCAGAAAACTGCAGCCTGCGCAAGAGCAATTCCACCTCCTGCTTGCTACGAGCCACTTCCTCCATGAAGCTGTCCTCCACCAGCCTGGTGATCTCAATCATGGCTGACTTCAGAATCGTCTCCATGACGATGGAGAGCTGAGACTGGAAGGTGACGACGAGGGCATCGGACATTTTTACGTCTCGTTGCTGTACTGCACCTTCAGCGGACACTGGCTGGAGATTTTGCATTTAACTCTCAAGACCTGAGAAAAACCCAGAAGAGTTCAGTTATTATTTAAATGAGTGAGAAAATAGATTAGCTTGAATATTATGGGCAGAAACAGTTTATTAACAAATTATTTAATTTTACAAAAAGGAAACAGAATAATTTGACAGCTTGTTAGGTTAGAGTGTATCGTTTATTCAAAAGGAAACTATGAATATGTTTCTGAACAATAACGTACAATTATTTGAGTCTGAACAACAGGCATCACTAACAGAGGCTGCAGTTTAATCCAAATCTTGAGGTCACAGGTATCTTTCTACATTTCTCAGACCTGGTAATCAAATTCTACAACCAAGAGTAATGATCTAATAATACATAAGGATAAAGGTGGATGAATACTTAAATAAGTATGTGTAGGTGGATTCACTCGTATAAATGGTCCCCAGGAGTGTGTGAATGTCTGTGCAGTATGCTGCACCCTTACACAGTGACCAGGATAAAACAGCTTACCCCCTACAAGAACTACACACTCCACAGTGAAAATTCAATGAAGTGTCCATCTGTAGCAAGCAACACTCACAGCTGAGAGAGCAGAGTCAGTTGACTGACCACTAGCATGTTAAGCCTTACTGAGTTTGCCCAATTTTCCCAATGACTAATCAGTGTTCTCCATTATTTCCAGTTACTGATAACTTATCCCCAGCAACCAATCACTATTGTTCCCATTGACCAAGTTCTGAACACAGCTGTTCCCAATGACCAATTAACTATCACAGCTGTTCCCAATGACCAATTAACTATCACAGCTGTTCCCAATGACCAATTAACTATCACAGCTGTTCCCAATGACTAATTAACTATCACCATAGTTCTCAATGACCAATTATTTTCACAATTTTCCCAAAGGCCAGTCACTGATCACTACTGTTCCCTATGACCAAACCACTGTTCTCAACAACCAATCACTGATCACGACTGTTCCAAAAAACCAGTCACTAATCACCTTGTATGTCCCATTGCTTCTTGATATTTACAATTAATAAAGGTGAGATATTCCAGCCATAACTGTTTGCTTTGTGTCTATTTCCTAAATACTAATTTCAGCAGCCTCATATGTACCATTTTTATTGATTGATATTATTTCTAAGTCTCAGTTTATAAATACATAAATAAATAACTCTTTTCTATTCTATTCTAAGAAATCTTTCATGTGTATTCGATCAACTTGCACTCTCTGTATAGCTCAGTATGTGTCTATTCACATATTGCTCAGTATGTTTACATTCTGCTGCACTTTACACGGACCAGGCATAACATTATGACCACCGGCCTAATATTGTTTTGGTCCCCCTTTTGCTGCCAAAACAGCCCTGACCCATCATTCACTGTGTATTCTGACACCTTTCTATCAGAACCAGCATTAACTTCTTCAATAATTTGAGCAATAGAAGCTCGTTGTTGGATCGGATCACACGGGCCAGCCTTCGCTCCCCATGTGTATGAGTGAGCTTTGGCCGCCCATGACCCTGTCGCCGGCTCATCACTGTTCCTTCTTTAGACCACTTTTGATAGATACTGACCACTGCAGACCAGGAACACTCCACAAGAGCTGCAGTTTTGGAGATGCTCTGATCCAGTCGTCTAGCCATCACAATTTGGCCCTTCGTCAAACTCGCTCAAATCCTTACTCTTGCTAATTTTTCCTGCTTCTTACACATCAACTTTGAGGACAAAATGTTCACTTGCTGTCTAATATATCCCACCCACTAACAGGTGCCATGATGAGGAGATCATCAGTGTTATTCACTTCACCTCTCACTGCTCATAATGTTATGCCTGATCGGTGTACATTGTATATTATTTGACATGTTTACATCCCGTGTCATTTTAAAACCCTCTCATTACATGCAAATCCCTATGTTCAACTGTTGTGCAATAACTTATTGTTATCTATATAAATAATATTTACATACGTATTTATACCTTATACATCATTACAGTAATCGATTAATTTATCACTATTGCCTTGACTGCAGTTGTTTCCCATTTCTTAAAACAGATGTATAGTTTGCACCACAATATATGAGAATTGCACTGCAAAAACCTCTCTAATTTCGCTGTACTCAGTGTAGTGACCATAAAAGAATCTGACATACAAATGACTATAATGATTCTATGTATATGCAAATTAGTCTCTGACATCATCTAATTGTGTCAGATTAGCCTCATCATCATTCAAAAAAAATAAAAAAGAGGTCAGAACTCAGAGGTTCATCATGAGCCGGATTAAGATGCAGCTTGACACCAGTTGTACCTACACTATATTACCGAATGTTTTGGATAAATTATTTATTTATTCACCTTTGACCAAAAGGTGTTGTTCTTCAGGGATTAGGCTTGGCCCCTTAGGGGCATTGGTGGCTCAGTGGTAGGTTTCTCGCCTATCATGCGGAAGGCCCGGGTTCGATTCCCAACCAATGCCTCAACCCCAGCCACTGGATGCAGTGCCGGTCCCAAGCCCGGAAAAATGGGAGGGTTGTGTCAGGAAGGGCATCTGGCATAAAACATTTGCCAAGTTGTTGTGTGGACCAGTTGGTCCTCTGTGGTGACCCCAAACAGGGAGCAGCCGAAAGCAACTTCTTTTTCTAGGCTTGGCCCCTTAGTTCCAGTGAAAGGAATGCTTCAGCATATCAAGACATTTTGGACAATTTCATGCTCCTAACATTGTGGGAACAGTTTGGGGATGAACCCTTCCTGTTCTAACACAACTGCACACCAGTGCACAAAGCAAGGTCCATAAAGACATGGATGAGCGAGTTTGGTGTGGAGGAACTTGACTGGCCTGCACAGTGTCCTGACCTCAACCTGATAGAACATCTTTGGGATGAATTAGTGCGGAGACTGTAAGCCATTCCAAAACTGGGACATCCACCTTTACATGCACATGAATGTAATATGGAGTTGGCCCGCCTTTTGCAGCTACAACAGCTTCAGCTCTTCTGGGAAGGCTTTCCACAAGGTTTAGGAGTGTGTTTATGGGAATTTTGGATCATTCCTCTAGAAGCGCATTTGTGAGGTCAGACACTGATGTTGAGAGAAGGTCTGGCTCTCAGTCTCCGCTCTAATTCATCCCAAAGGTGTCCTTTCAGGATGAGGTCAGAACTCTGTGAAGTTCTTCCACACCAAACTCACTCATCCATGTCTTTATGGACCTTGCTTTCTGCACTGGTGTGCAGTCATGTTGGAACAAGAAGGGCTCATCCACAAAATTGAGAGAATGAAATTGTCCAAAATGTCTTGGTATGCTGAAGCATTAAGAGTTTCTTTCACTGGAACGAAGCCCCTGAATTCAATGATTTGGAGGGGTGTCCCAAAACTTTTGGCAATATAGTGTATTAGTTTCTCTTCACTTCGACTTATTTTATAAAGCAGACTAATGTACAAACGCGAACTAACACAAACACACGGGCAATTGCATGTTACTAGAGGCATACATAAAGCATAAAACTTTAAAACAGACAGAGTTTACTTGGTTTATTTCTTTCTTTTTGTCAGGATTTAAGATTATAAAATGCACTTCAACTTGAACTTGACCTATATTCAGGGGTAAACTTAGCCGCCGCCATTTTCCCCCCATTCACTGTAACATCAACAGCGCAAAGAATCTCGGGAGAAAAAAGATGTCAGTATGTCGCTCTCATCACTAACGGCTGTGGAAAAGGTGGCCATATAAAACAAATATTTTCCAAACATTAACTCTAGAGTCATAAGAAGTATTATTGGTCATAGTATTATTTATTATAAGTGATCTTTGTATGGTGTCATTATTTCTTTTCGCCACCTCACTGTATAAAAACGCTATGTTTAAATAATTACATGAGCCTGTAGGTTAATAACATATTAATAAACAGACATATTGTCTCGGTGCGGCACTTGAAACTAACAGAACAGACCAGTGCGCCGTTTTAAATAACTACTTATTACATATTTATCTGCATTTGGATGTATCCATGGTCCAACACCGTGTTAATGTATTACAATAACACTGCTATTACACGGAGACCTGCTAGTAACCTATTGTGTTGTATCTACCAACACAGCGGCTTCCAGAATGCTAACATTAGCCACCAAGTTAGCAGCTTAGCTTCGACCATGCGCTCTCCCTATCAGCGCTACGAGCCGTTTACTTTCATGCTAATAAAAGCAGCCTGTGTTAAAGTCACGCATGCAAACAGAAAACGCAAATGAACTCGTCAACCATCAATTTTACTTACAACATTCATAGAGAGATGATCCAGCACTCGGGCTGCAGGTCTTTTATTAGCGGTGTTGAATAGTGTCCTTGTACTGCCATCTGCTGGTGTGGAGAATCATTACATCAGAGGTGTCCTAATTTTTCTTAGAGGGCCAGATTAGATATTAAAATACACTATTTTGGGAGGTTTTGGGACACCCCTCCCAAATCATTGAATTCAGGAGTTGTTTTTCAGGGGTTGGGCTTTTCCCCTTAGTTCCAGTGAAAGGAACTCTTAATGCTTCAGCATACCAAGACATTTTGGACAATTTCATTCTCCCAACTTTGTGGGACAGTTTGGGGATGAACCCTTCCTGTTCCAACATGACTGCACACCAGTGCACAAAGCAAGGTCCATAAAGACATGGATGAGCGACTTTGTTGTGTTGGAACTTCACAGAGTCCTGACCTCAACCTGATAGAACACCTTTGGGATGAATTAGAGCGGAGACTGCGAGACAGGCCTTTTTGCCCAACATCAGTGTCTGACCTCACAAATGCGCTTCTAGAGGAATGGTCAAAAATTCCCTTAAATACACTCCTAAACCTTGTGGAAAGCCTTGTGGAATCCCAGAAGAGCTGAAGCTGTTTTAGCTGCAAAGAGTGGGCCAACTCATTATTACATTCATGTGCATGTAAAGGCAGATGTCCCAAAACTTTTGGCCTGGCTCGCAGTCTCTGCTCTAAAAAACTTTTGGCAATATAGTGTAGATCCAAATAAATAAAGAAAACAGACAAACAAACAAGCATACTGTGTAAGAACAGTCAGGTCCTTAAATGTGTGTATTGTGTATTGGAGGTAAAATAAAATAATGAATATGACCCCAATGTGCAGACTTTTTGTTTGAATTTGAGAGCATTTACATCCTAATTGTATTACCCCTGCCCCACCTCACCTAAACCATATATAAGATATCAAAAGTAATTGGAAAATGAAACATAATACATTCAATTGTCATTTTTAATTATTGGTTGCATACTATTAAAAATGGCAACTGAATTTATGATGTTATTTCAAATACTTAGTGTTTTTCTGTGCCCCAGATTGCTTTGATTAAAAAATGTTTCTGCCAAGATAAAATTCCTTAATTACATAATCAAACGTCTCTTGACACACGAGGCACATGATATAGCTATGGCTCTTAATGAAAAAGCATTCTTGTTTTTTATACTGGTTGAAAAAAGTTACTTACTTTCTGTAATGAGTCCTTACCACTGTTAACTGTGATTTTGTTTGTAGAAATGACTAAATATTATTCATTAAATTAATTTGCAAGTGTAGGGAGTGAAAAGGGGCTTTTGCAACTTAGATGTGTGATAGCAGTCTGCTGCCACCGTCTGGTGAAACAAAGAACTGCAACGTGTTGGCTGGCCACCCTGCAGAGAAGCTACAGTTCAATTAACATGTGTCCATTGGTCGCATTTGGCCCTGGAGCCAGACTTTGGACATGCATACATTGCATCACATAAATCACTACCATTAAAAATAATATTTTATTAATAATTTGATCCTTCTTAACATCTAGAGACATGAGAATTACCCGTATACTGTCCTGTGTACATGATGAGGCCTTCAACAAAGTCACAAAGTGACCATTTGATGTAGCATTTCAAATAAATACCGTTGCATGCGTTCATTGCAACGGTTCGACTTCTCACTTCACACAAGACATTGTGTGAACATCGTGTAGCAAGGGGCAAAGATACAGATAACCACAAAGCTGTTACAAAGCTAACAGACTCTAACCAACTCCTTGTATCTATTCACAGCCACACAGGGGTCATCTTGAGCTGTGTTCACTTGTTTTCTTGCTAGCCATTTTATCTATCACTCCCACACTGAGTTAACTACAAATTGTTATGCTGTTCAGTATGACACTTACCTGCATTGTCCCTCAACAATCTGAGTTATTCCACATGGCATGGTGTTTATTAAGCAGTTTAGGTTCTGACATGTCCTGTGTTAACTGAGCAATACAGCACAAAGCACTAGCAAATTTAGACCCTGATTTGGGGTTCGATCTGGCTCAGAAGCCATTACCTAAACACCCTGCTAATAAAAAAGACTTAAGCAGTGAAAACATCCCCACCAAACAACGATTGATGAACGCCCAAAAAAGCATAAGGAGTCTTTGCCCTGCCATGAAAAAAGAAAAAAAAAAAGAAAAATTTGCTCCTCATGAAACGGAAGCCCAACACAGCAGAGGCTTACACTCTTCCTCACAGTATTCCCGAGAGCCCAACATCTAGAGGAAAGCCTTCCCAGAAGAGCAGGGATTATTTAAAAGCAAAATTGGGGATATATATGAAATGGGATATTTAAAAATAACCACATATGGGTATGATAGTGAGGTGTCCACAAATCTTTGGCCATTTCCATTTCATGAAGCAGATGGTAGGATTTGGAAAGGACAGTGGTGACTTATCATCAGAGCACCTGATCGGTCATGGGGTAAAGACGCAAGAAAATGTGCGAAAATAGACTAGCCCCTTGGGTGAGAAACAACACCTCGGTCTACAGGAGGGCTGGACGGCTGACCACTGACCACCACATGCCCCTCTATGAGGTGTGGGAACCAGAATGTTGCAACCTGGTCCTCACGTGCCACTCAAGCTTAAAGTATAGCAGTTGAGTGTTAAACCATGACCCTATAGCAGTATTCTAGGATTTGATTCATTCTAGTAACTAGCACACAATACAATGTTGGAAGACCTTGCAGGTTTCTGACTACAGGATTGCTGTTGGTTGGCTGACTGTTTCTCAGTACAGCAGTGAGTGAAACTGGAAAAATACAGAATGTAAATCACAAGAAAATTCTTCATCTGAATAAATGCAAAACAAAGTTTGTGCATTTAAAGAATACTTTTGAGTGTGCATTTGTTAAACCTGCTTGCTGTAGTTTCTGTTTTCTTATCCCGAATCTCAAAACTCCCAAAGATATACAAACTATGAAAAAAAGGTCCTTTATTCATAATTCATAGTGGTGCCACTTCATGACATTGTATGACTATGGAAAAAGACTACACCTATGTAGGGTCTTGAGCACAATATTGCTTACATATCTGAAAAAGAGATGGAGAATTTATTCACACACCCATATACAAAACAAGAGACAGCTGCACAATAGAATAGTTACACACTGTAAACACAAAACCTCTTTACGCTTTAGCAAGCACAGTCAGGCAGACAATGCTCTCTGAACCTGTTGTCACAGGTGAGCAGAGTGAATCCTCTGGTGTCTTTTTAAATTGCATTTCTGCGTGAACCGTTTTCCACAGTCCATGCAGATGTAAGGTCTTTCTCCCGTGTGGACCCTGCGATGTGCCTTCAGGTTGCTGAGTTTGGTAAAGCTGCGGCCACACAGCGTGCAGCAGAACTGCCTCTCTCCTGTGTGGATCTGTTGGTGAGCTCTCAAGTGGCAGAGATGCGAGAAGCCCTTCCCACACTGCGAGCAGATGTGCGGCGTCCTCGCAACATGGTGCCCGATGTGGCCATGAGTCCTAATGCCGACCACTTGTGGGATATTTCTTCCAGTCTGCAAGGCACTGACGGCTCTCTCGTCTGTGTAGGAGCGCTGGAGTTGTGGAAGTGCCTGAGAGGGTTTTGGCAGAGGGGGACTCTTGTGAAGCGAATGTCCCCTGGACACGTTCACAGTGGTAGAACTTGACGCCAGCACGTTGGCATTTTCAGCAGGTTTGGGTTGTTTTTTAACCAGCATCTTGAGTTGCTGCGTGACCTGAGACGACAGGCTTTCCTTACTACAAGGTCCTGGATAGACCATGTGTCGTTCCTCTGAGGTTCCTGAAGGAAGATGATCTCTGTGCTGAAGCTCTTCGTGTACCTGACTTACCCTGCTTGTCGTGGACATTGTCCCTGTCCTTGCTCTGTTCAACTCTTCCCATTCTGGGGGAAGCACCACTACAACTTCCTGTTTAATGGCCACTGATTCTGGAGTGCCTGCCCGCTGGTTCACAGTGGGGGACACGGAAGATGAAGCAGGTCCCGTAAGCTCCGACTGCGGATGAGATGTATGCACCGGATGCTCCATTTTAGAGTCTGGCTTTTTTGATTGTGCTCTTTGTTTCACTGAATCCTGATTCCCAGCACTGGTGCTGGGTAACTTGTCTCTCTGAGGAAGCCAGTGCTCAAGCTGTGATGTGTGGATGCCTGATATTTCCGAAGCATTGTGGCTCTGGGAGACTCTGTGATCTGCTGTGATGGGACAGTGTGCTGTTGATCTGTAGATCTGCATGCCTGAGGCCTCCGCGACCTCCTCCTTCACTGCCCCGCCAACTATCGCTCCATCCACATGAGCCTGAAAAACAAGAGAGATTCTGTCTTTCATATCCACGCTGTTATAACCGAATAACTTATTACCATGTTCAGGATATTACCAAATCTGATGATTGAAGAGAATATTATATGACCACACTGCAGAAGCACAAATATTAAATGATCATGTTTATAAAAAATTAAAAACAAACTTGAGTACATAATCCAAATTATGTGAAGCACGGTGGTGGTTCATGTTAATAACATCCTTACAAACTCATTTATTAAACGGTCTATGAGGAGATGCTGTGTTTGTATCCAAAAGCTGATTTCACAGACTATTTAAATGATTGAGTTCTACTTTTACATTATCTGAAGAAAAAGAGTATTTACATTTTACAAGTTTGAGTTCCAGAAAGCAAAACTGTCCAAAAAAAAGTTTTGGGACACCACTGCAAATCATTGAATTCAGGTGTTGTTTTTCAGGGTTGGCCAATTAGTCCCAGTGAAAGGAACTTTTAATGCTTCAGCATACCAAGACATTTTGGACAATTTCATGATCCCAATATTGTGGGAACAGTTTGGGGATGAACCCTTCCTGTTCCAACATGACTGCACACCAGTGCACAAAGCAAGGTCCATAAAGACATGGATGAGCGAGTTTAGTGTAGAGGAACTTGACTGGCCTGCACAGTGTCCTGACTTCAACCTGACAGAACACCTTTGGGATGAATTAGAGCGGAGACTACGAGCCAGATGAGTGCGCTTCTAGAGGAATTGATGTGTATTTCTCTCAAAGAAAGTTATACATATGCAAAAATATACTGTATGTTGTTTTAATTTAAGATTTTTGTTTGCAACTTTTTTTTTTTGGCAACCCTGAAATCATGAAGAAATGAGTAAGTCTGTACGTATACAGAACATTCTAAAAAGTAATTTATGCGTCTTTCATTTTTTGTGGCATGGTGACATGGTGCACCTACATATATGTTCCGTCATACCATAATCACCACTAATACCAAATACTGTTCAAGTTAACTACTTCACCCGCCGAAACCTCCACTCTATCTCCCCTTCCTCTGTAGCTTCCTGCACTCTTTCATCTCTTCCTGACCATGACTCCTTTTCCTCCCTTCCCCTGGACTCAGCTACTGACCCTTTGCTCTCCTCTCTTTCCTCAACCATGGACCTTCTCTGCCCTTTGTCCACTATACGCAGGAAGAATTCTTCTACTGCTCCTTGGCTGTCAGACGTGCTTCGCAACAATCGGAGAGAACTACAATCAACAGCGAGGAAGTGGAAGAAATCTAAACTTGACACAGACCTCATCTCTTATCGTTCGCTCCTGTCCAAATTCTCTTTGGACATGACTTCTGCCAAGACCTCCTTCTACAAGGAAAAGCTTGAAACTTCTGCACAAGATCCCCCAAAAGCTCCACAACATCTTCTCGTCACTACTGAACCCTCCGGCTCCACCTTCTCCATCCTCTCTGACTGCCGAAGATTTCGCCACTTTTTACACAGAGACGATTGAGGGGGCATTGGTGGCTCAGTGGTAGGTTTCTCGCCTATCATGCGGAAGGCCCGGGTTCGATTCCCAGCCAATGCCTCAACCCCAGCCACTGGATGCAGTGCCGGTCCCAAGCCCGGAAAAATGGGAGGGTTGCGTCAGGAAGGGCATGCTGCCAGTTGGTCCGCTGTGGCGACCCCGAACAGGGAGCAGCCGAAAGCAACTTCTTACACAGAGAAGATTGAGAGGATCTGCCAGACCTTCACGTCTTCCCCAACTTCATCTACGCCACACAGTCAGCACTCCGCTACTCCTTCATTGATGCAGCTCTCAACTGTAGCAGCAGAAGAGATTTTGCAAATTATTCGGTCCTGCAATCCTACCATCTGTCCACTGGATCCAATCCCTTCAGCTATGCTCCAGACCATCTCACCACAGTAATCAATGGATCTTTAACATCTGATCATGTTCCAACAGTCTTTAAGAAAGCCAGGGTCATCCCCATCCTGAAGAAACCTGCTCTGGATCCCTCAGACATCAGCAACTACAGACCGGTATCACTTCTCTCATTCCTTTCAAAAATTCTCGAACGTGTTGTTTGTAATCAGCTGTCTGACTATCTCATGCAGAATAACCTCTATGACCCCAACCAGTCTGGCTTCAAAGCAGCACATTCCACAGAGACTGTCCTTTTGGCAGTCACTGAGAAACTACATGCTGCTAGATCAGCCAAACTGTCATCGGTCCTCATCCTCCTCGACCTGTCTGCAGCATTTGACACAGTAAACCACAAGACTCTCTTGTCCACCCTCAGGAGTCTTGGAATTTGTGGAACAGCATGGGAATGGTTTGCTTCCTACCTGGATGGTCGCTCATATCAGGTAACATGGAAGGGATTGACATCTGCTCCACGCAGACTCTCTACTGGTGTCCCGCAAGGCTCAGTACTTGGTCCTCTCCTTTTCTCCCTCTATACTCACTCTCTTGGCAAAGTTATATCCTCACATGGATTTTCATACCACTGCTATGCCGATGACACCCAACTTATCTTCTCCTTCCCTCCCTCAGATACCACGGCTTCTGCTCGGATCTCAGCGTGTCTGGTGGACATTTCATCTTGGATGACGGCTCATCAGCTGAAACTCAATCCCAGCAAAACTGAGCTGCTGGTCATCCCAGGTAATCCATCCCCAGCCCAAAACCTTGCAATATCTCTGAACAACTCCATGATTTCCCCTTCAGTCACTGCTCGCAACCTTGGGGTAACCATGGACAATCAACTATCCTTTTCCTCCCATGTCACTAATGTGACACGCTCATGTCGGTTTCTTCTGTACAAAATCCGAAGGATTCTGCCATTTCTTTCCACACAGGATACTCAGGTGCTTGTTCAGTCTCTGGTCATTTCGAGATTGGACTACTGCAACTCTCTTCTGGCAGGTCTACCTCTGAACGCAATTCGCCCACTGCAAATGATCCAAAATGCAGCTGCACGACTTGTTTTCAACCTGCCTAAGTTCTCCCACACCACCCCACTGCTGTGTTCCCTCCACTGGCTTCCGGTAGCTGCACGCATCAGATTCAAAACACTAATGCTTGGCTACAAAGCCAAGAATGGACCAGCGCCATCTTACCTCAAAGCTCTCGTCACTCCTTGCACTGCACCTCGCTCACTCAGATCCACTAGCACTGCTTGACTGGTCCCACCATCTCTCAGGGAAAAAGGTAGGTATACATCTAGACTCTTCTCTGTTCTGGCACCGAGGTGGTGGAACGAACTTCCCCTAGATATCCGTACGGCCGAGTCTCTGACCATCTTCAAATGGCAACTGAAGACTTACCTCTTCCTGAAGTACTTAAACTAGCTCCTATTTTCCCCTGTTTATGTTGCAAATTTAAAAAATAAATAAATAAATAAATCCAAGTCAGTTTAGGCTAATGGTATCCCAAGTTTGTGTCCTATTGAACCAGTGTTAATGTATTCATTGACTGAGAACTAAAGCACTTTTGTACGTTGCTCTGGATAAGAGCGTCTGCCAAATGCCAGAAATGTAAATGTACTTCAAAGTTCTATATTCTCCATCCACTTTATTAGGAACACCTGTACCCCTGCTTATTGAAGCAGTTCTCCAATCAGCCAATCATGTGGCAGCTGCACAATGCATAAAATCATACACATACAGGTCAAGAGCTTCAATAAATGGTTACATCAAACATCAGAATGAGGAAAAAGTATGATCTCTTTTCGACTTTCCTCATGGTAAAGTTGGTGCCAGAAGAGCTGGTTTGTGTATTTCATAAACTGCTGATCTCCTGGGATTTTCACACACAACAGTCTGTAGAGTTTACACAAAATAGTGAGAAAAACAATGAACACTGAGTGAGTGACAGTTCTGTGGGTGGAAACGCCCACAAAAGAAAATGGCCAGATTGGTTCAAACTGCCAGGAAGGATATAGCAACTCAAATAATCATTCATTATAACCGTGGTGAACAGAAAAGCATCTCAGAATGCACAAGACATCGAACAGCAGAAGACGACATCAGGTTCCACTTTTGTCTGTCAAGCATTGTGTATCATAAATGAGCAGGTGTACTTGTGTGTCTATTAAAACAGAAACACACTGTTTCTTGTGCATCTATCTAAAGCGGACAGAGAAAGTACATTGTTGTATAATCACAGCAATATCACACAAAACCCCTCATTATGACATGTCAGTGATTTAAATACGACCAGCAATACTGGAAGTGGCAGCGGGTGCAGTCACCCTCACCTTAAGCTCAGGGTCAGGGATGGTTGAAGTTGCCTCTTGCCCTGGTGTTACGCTTCCCTTCTCACAGATTCTCCTGCCAGCTTCAGACACGCCCTCCTGCTTTGTAACACAAATCACCTCCACACCTGCAACAACAGAGAACTGTACATCATTCAGCTATACATGTAGAATAATTACTAACTGTGCCATATGTTAAGAATAAACACTGTACAGAAACATATAATCCACTGCTGGGTGATGTAGTGGCTTAACGTGAAGCAGCTATAAAGAAAAAGTGTGTTCCCTTACTTGTGTCTTTTAAAGATAATAAGACAAAAATAAAATGTAACTCATCATGTCAAAAGCATGACTCATTCCATAAACACTGGATAATTGTTACAGAATCATTTTAATATGTTCTTCTTTTGCCGAAAGGAATATATAATGCCTCGCTAAAAACAAAATACATAATATAAATTATGAAGCATGAAATTTTTGGAGGATATTTTGCTATAAATAATTTATTAATAAAAATAGTCAGTCTTAATTCCCCCTATGTATGGAGACTTTTGTACAAACTTGTGATTTGCCTTGTACTGTAAGACATGCTGTTATAAACAATAAATCAACATCTTCTGACCAATCAGATTCAAGAACTCATCAAAAATACACCAATCAGGCATAACATTATGAGCAGTGAGAGGTGAAGTGAATAACACTGATGATCTCCTCATCATGGCACCTGTCAGTGGGTGGGATATTTTAGGCAGCAAGTGAACATTTTGTCCTCAAAGTGGATGTGTTAGAAACAGGAAAAAAGTGTACGGGCCGAAATGTGATGGCTAGACCACTGGATCAGAGCATCTCCAAAACTGCAGCTCTTGTGGGGTGTTCCTGATCTGCAGTGGTCGGTATCTATCAAAAGTGGTCCAAGGAAGGAACAGTGGTGAACCGGCGACAGGGTCATGGACGGCCAAGACTCACTGATGCACATGGGGAGCGAAGGCTGACCTGTGTGATCCGATCCAACAGACGAGCTACTGTTGCTCAAATTGCTGAAGAAGTTAATGCTGGTTCTGATAGAAAGGTATCAGAATACACAGTGTATGACGGATCAGGACTGTTTTGGCAGCACAAGGGGGACCAACACAATATTAGGCAGGTGGTCATAATGTTATTCCTGATCAGTGTAAGTACAGAAAACATGCAGATCAGGTAGCTCACTGACCTTCACTTTGTCTCCTGGGGTCTCTCGGACCCGTGTCTTTCTTCGAGAGTCCTGTTCTGCCGCAGTCTGTACACCTGACACGCTTAACTCTTTCTCTCTCGCCGAGTTTAGTTTCCAGGATTTGCAGTCTTCGACTCAAAACTTCTGCCTCTTGTTTCCCGCGACCGATCTCCTCTAAGAAGCTTCCTTCCACTAGCCTGGTGATTTCACATATAGCTGATCTCAGGATGGTCTCCATCACGCCGGAGAGCTGAGTCTGAAACGTCAGGAGGAGAGAATCCGACATCCTGCTGCGTCCCATACACCTCCACAACAAACCCAGCGAGAATGAATCCCAACCGCCAACACGACTCGGGATGTAACACACACACACACACACACACTCCTCGTATTGCTCAGTGACAGCTCTTCCTGATCTGGTGTGGTACACTCGCCGCGTCGATCCTTACATCCTCGGCTGAGATCTTTTGCTTTGACACCTTGCGTGTTTCATCAGCTCCTAGCATAACTAGCTTTCACAGCTAACTCGGTGCTCATGCTAACGGTGTCCTGCTGCTCGGCTAAGCTACACACACTTCGTGAACAGCAGCGTCGCTTCTGTGTGATGTTTTTAGAAATTCTGCACATATAACCAGAAATGCGGTTGAATTTACGCGGACTAATTAGCTAATAGACATGGTTGGATGCAACGGTGTGAAAAGGAAACCTTGTTATCTTCCGTGACGTCACACATTGTACAGTGGCCCGCACGGACATTACTCAAATGAAACGCGTTGCGTTACTAACTTTCTTAATACAGCAGTGGTGGCTTAACGGTTGAGGGCTTCTGGGTTAAGAAAGAGGCGTGTGTACACCGATCAGCCATAACATTATGAGCACTGACAGGTGAAGTGAATAACATCTCCTCATCATGGCACCTGTTAGTGGGTGGGCTATATTAGGCAGCAAGTGAACATTTTGTCCTCAAAGTTGATGTGTTAGAAGCAGGAAAAATGGGCAAGCGTAAGGATTTGAGCGAGTTTGACGAAGGGCCAAATTGTGATGGTTAGACGACTGGATCAGAGCATCTCCAAAACTGCAGCTCTTGTGGAGTGTTCCCAGTCTGCAGTGGTCAGTATCTATCAAAAGTATCCTTTAAGTACTGCAAGTCCTTAAAGTCCTGTAAGTATCCTTTAAGTCCTGTAAGTTGCGAGGTGGTGCCCATGGAGGATCTGCTGCTAACATCTTGGTGCCAGATACCACAGCACACCTTCAGGGATCTAGTGGAGTCCATGCCTTAACGGGTCAGGGCTATTTTGGCAGCAAAAGGGGGACCAACGCAATATTAGGCAGGTGGTCAGAATCTTATGCCTGATCGGTGTATGTGGATGTGTGTAATGTACACGTTATTTGTAACATATACATTATAAACTGTGGAATTCTTTTCTTCACGCATCCCAGATTATTAGAAAGTTGGTGTCAGAGCACAAGGATAAGGGCCTTGCTCAGGGGCCCACCAGTGGCAACTTTAAGGTGCAAGGGCTTGAACCTTCACCCTTACGATCAGCAACATAGTGTCGTTAGCCTTCAAGACAACATTTCCGCTAATGATTACTTAAAGAAGGAGAAGGTAGAAGGTCAGGAGTTCAATCCCCTACAGGACCAAGTCACCATTGTTGGGCCCTTAACCCTTTCTGCTCCAGGGGCACTGTAACAAAGCTGACCCTGACCTAACTTCATAACAAGCAAGGATGTGCAAAGAAAAGGTTTTCACTTTGCTGTAATGTATATGTGACAAATACTGTTAAATTTTACTATACCACTTATTTTAAGATTTTAGGATATATTTACAATACAGGTGCACTTTTTTAGATATATAATTACTGATGCTGAGCCATCTGTTGCTCTTAAAGCTTTGGGTTACCAGTCAGAAGGTTGTGAGCTCAAATCTCATCACCATCAAGCCATTAGTGTTGAGCAACATCATCAGTCTTCATCTAAACAGCTCAGGTGCTTAGGATAAAAGCATCTTCCATAATAAATGGAAATATAAAGATATGCAGCTTTATTAATGTTAAGCAGTGATGCTAGATTGTTATGAGGTGCCTTATGCTGGTTTCTTACCTTTGATGACAGGTTAGAGAAAGTAATATATATCTTTTTAGTGATACATATATACTATATTGCCAAAAGTTTTGGGACACCCCTCCAAATCATTGACTTCAGGAGTTGTTTTTCAGGGGTTGGGCTTGGCCCCTTAGTTCCAGTGAAATAAACTCTTAATGCTTCATATATTTTTGACAATTTCATGCTCCAAACTGTTCCAACATGACTGCGCACAAGTGAACAAAGCAAGGTCCATAGAGACATGGATGAGCGAGTTTGGTGTGGAGGAACTTGACTGGCCTGCATAGAGACCTCAACCTGATAGAACACCTTTGGGATGAATTAGAGCGGAGACTGCGTGCCAGGCCTTCTCATCCAACATCAGTGCCTGACCTCACAAATGTGCATCTAGAGGAATGGTCAAAAATTCCAATAAACACACCTCTAAACCTTGTGGAAAGCCTTCCCAGAAGAGTTGAAGCTGTTATAGCTACAAAGGGCAGGCCAACTCCATATTACATTCATGTGTATGTAAAGGCAGATGTCCTAAAACTTTTGGCAATATAGTGTATGTGGATGGAGGTAGGTGCACTTACACTACCAAAAGTTTGGGATCACCTGGAAATATCCTTGTTTTCCAGTTGTGTACCAGGACCTCCCACCCCTTCTTCTGTTCTGGTTAGAACTAGTCTGTGCTGTTCTATGAAGAAAGAAAGATCTTTCTTTCTGGTCATTTTGAGCCAGTAAACAAACCCGATGCTTCAGATACTAACTAACCTAAAGACGGCCATTTTTATTGCTCCTTTAATCAGTATAATAGTTTTCAGCAGTGCTAGCACAATTGCAAAAAGGCTTTCTAATAATCAATCATCCTTATAAAATGATTAGCTTGGATTAGCAAACAGAGAACTGATGGCTGCTGATAATGGGCTTCTGTGTGACAATGTAGAGCTTTGTTCAAAAATCATCTGACTAATTTTATGTATTTGAAATGGATAAAAATGGGTTCTTCTTTGGAAGCACAAGGAAATTTCCAAGTGATCCTAAACTTCGGAACAGGAGTGTAATAAACTCGCACATAGCATTTAGAATTATACAACATCAGATATTTCATCAACATGGATCAACTTATCAGATAAAATCATCAATAAAGATGTGCAGTATGTTTAAATATTCATTCATATATTCATTTTTGTTGAGACACACAAGATCACTGAACATTAACGTCAGAGCCCTGAGCAACTCTAGTGTCTGTGGGCTTCATTCCCATCTCTTAAAAAGTTTTAGTCTAGAATGCTTACACACACTCCCAGGTGACTTCCCTGTCAATCACTGTTTTTTTTTAAATTTTGTATGCACTTCCCAGTGAGTCGCTGCCCCATAACTATCCAGGGGAAACCGATGCAAACGCTGTCCTAACAAACCAAAAATCTGCATATATTTGATAGACATCAGATAAAAGTAACTAAGCGTGTAAATATGACTCCGAAAAACATTCATTAACAAAACAGTATTAAATAAGAGACGAGGTCTCGGTTTGCAAAATAAAAGTAATTACAGAGGCACTGCAGTATTAAACAGTACATATAGAAATGACAAACACTCACTTCATCATAATCTAGGATGCAAACTACCTTAGCAAAAATATTTGAGACGGTGACAATTACTTTACTGGTGTTTTGTGCTTCTGAAGTTAAGAATAATGCAAAAACTGATCTCCCATAGGCTTCTACAGGGCAAACTGGATGCATTTTCAAGCAGTAAATGCAAGCATAACAATATCATATCATCAGCTTGCTGAATGAGTTGTGTATGAACATTTAAGCATATTTCACAAAAACCGATTTGCCTTTTGGCTTGATTTCTAACATTCTCTCGAAGATTGTCAAAATTTACATTTAAGGCCATGTCCACACTAATACGTTTTCATTTAAAAACGCATATTTTTCTATCCATTTTGGCATTCCATCCACACCGAGACGGCGTGTCTTTAGTCAACATAAACAAATCTTTTTTAAAACTCTCTCCAAAGTGGATAAATTTTAAAAAGTTAAAGTGTGGACTGTGACCAATTTAGCCAAGATGGTGGATGACGTTTCAAAGTGCCGGAATGTTAATAATCGGCAGGCGGAAATGACACTGGTCGAAGCGTCTTACGTTTTGCTCATTAGCAGTACAGAGATGTGAGCTTTTTCACATGTTTCGGTGTGGATGACTTTTGGGAAACGATTGAAAACGATAATGTGGATGCGAAGATAAAGTTTTCAAATTTATCCGGATTAGTGTAGATGTAGCCTAAATTACTGGACTTCTTTCTAGTTAGATCAAAACGTTTCACTACTCATCCGAGCAGCTTCTTCAGTCTGAGGGAAGTTGAGGAAGTGGCTCGAATGAGTAGAGAAACGTTTTGATCTAACTAGAAAGAAGTCCAGTTGACATGACCAGATAACCACACCTGGATGACTGAGAATCTTCACAAGTTCTCAGTCTGTTTTTATCTAATTCTTTATGTAAAACTTTGGCAGTACAACATTGCTGAACAAATCTGCATAGTTTACACAACATCCAAAATGCAAATGCTGTGTTTAGAAGTATTTTTTTTCTATTGTCTACCGCTTATCCGATCTATTCTCGGGTCACGGGGAGCCTGTGCCTATCTCAGGCATCATCGGGCATCAAGGCAGGATGCACCCTGGACGGAGTGCCAACCCATTGCAGGGCACACACACACTCTCATTCACTCACGCAATTAAACACTACGGCCAATTTAGAGACTCCAATCAGCCTAGAAGCATGTCTTTAGACTGTGGGAGGAAACCGGAGCACCCGGAGGAAACCCACCAAGCATGGTGAGAACATTCAAACTCCACACACACAGTAAGCGGGAGCGAGACTCAAACCCAGGATGCTAGAGGTGTGAGGCGAACGTGCTAACCACTAAGCCTGAGTATTTGTTTAAAAAAGACCCAGATATAATGGCAGCCTATTGGAATTTCTTAAAAGAATCAAAGAAAACTCGTTTGAGAACTGTTTGTACGCTTTATGGTAAGATTTATAAGAAACACATCACTATCTACAACATTTGAACAAACACCAATAAATGAAACAACTCTAGACAAAGATACTTGAACATCGTGTTTTATATCACATCTCACTATACAGATAAAAAAAATCGCTGGGTGGACAAATCACTTGAATGGGACAAAAGAATTTGTCTCGTTTAATGTGTATGTAAAGTTAATCTGCTTCTCACACAGTGCTGGTATGTAACTTGTTGAAACAATAGCACAAGCTAGACCTTCCCAATCCGGTTCCACTGCACACATCAGCCGGGACACAACCTGATTCATGGTGGGATGATTTTTACTAGCTTGATTAAGCCATCAACATGTTGTTAAGTGTTTCCTTACAACTTTGTTAGAAGACTATAATAAATCACATAACCTAATTGCTTATTTTCCTTTCGCATTACCAGCTAGTTACACATTGTTACATGATGTTCGTTGCCATTTCAAGTCTGGTCAATTAGGCTTCCAGGAAACTTGGCCAGTGAATGAGCTCTTCCTGTTGTTTGTTTTTTAATTTTATTTTTATGTGAGAATTTGTGATTTGTCCAATCCTGGCAGTTTCTAAAATCGTCTTGTTCTATGCCCTGTAAAAGCCTATTCATAACTAAGTTTATGACTCACACACACAGAAAAAAAAACAAAAAAACCCACCACAATCATTTTAAAAGCTGTTAAACCTGCAGTAAATATTCTTGGAGCAAATAAATTGATGAAAATTGCATTATTAATAAGACTGTAATAAATAAGACTATGTGTAGTCCATAGTGCATCGTATCTGCTTTATAACAGTCAATACACTAACCTGTCATTTTAATACATTAATCTGCTCCTTTTTGCATTACAAATTTGATGCAGCGTTCGGACAAAAGGTACTACAATTCTGTGAATTAGTCACCTGTTAAAAAAAAATACAAGCCACGCTGTATAGGTGTTGTTATTCCACAGACGGCTAGCTCTGGTGGTTATTCAGGTTGGCTCCGTGTTTGCGTTGGTGTGAACGGAGATGGTCGAGGCGTTTAAAAGTGAGTCCACAGACCCTGCAGGAATACGGCCTCTCTCCGGTGTGGGTGCGCTGGTGGACCTTCAGGATGTCGGCCCGGGTGAAGCTCTTGTCACACATGCTGCAGCGGTGCGGTTTCTCCTGCGTGTGGATTCGCCGGTGCAGCTTGAGGTTCCACAGACGGCTGAACTTGTTCCCACACAGCGAGCAGCTGTAGGGTTTGTCTCCAGCCTGGCTGCAGCGGTGCCGCCGCAGGTCACTGAAGGACGTGTAGCCTTTCCCACAGTGGCTGCACAGGTGCAGACCTTCCCTCTGGTGCACACGCTGGTGGACCTTCAGGTTGCAGGCTTGAGGGAACTTCTTTCCACATTGGTTGCAGACGTAGGAAGTGGTGATGTTGCGATGTCGATGACCATTCAAGTGAGCTTTCAGGGAAACCTGGTCTGGGAAACTGATCATACACTGAGTGCAAGCGTGCTCACTGTCCTCTCTGTTCTCTCCCAACATTCCTGCAGGCCCATTGTTCAGCTCTAGCGACTGGCTGAATGCTTCTCCACTGTAAAAGCAATCGGTACGGTCATTAACCGCATCTCTGTTGTATATTTGGTGTCCTTGTGAGTCTCCGGGTGGTGCACCTTGAGCTTGAGAGAGTCCGCTTACATCCTGCAAGTAGCCTTCCTCGTTAATAAGCAAACAGTCCATGTCGCCGGTATCAGAAGTGTTGTGCAATGACGGTGAGCCTTTGTTTCCTCGTTTATTTTTCAGCTGTCTTCTGCATTCCTCAGACGTTCCCAGGTCAGTCTGCAAGGAACCCGGAAGCACCCCGAATCCCAAAACCTCTCCAGCTCTCTGGGGAGGATCCGCTAGTCCATTCATCCCTCCCATATCCAGCTCCTGGTTGCTGTAGCTTCCCAAATCCTCCATGTTGTAGCGACTTCTATAGAGCAGACCCTGGATATGGTCCATGTCTGGCTCAGGTTCAGGGGCTTGATCCAACCCAGAGCTCCAGTCGTTCTGAATCTGCTGTAACTCCTGCTCACTGTAGGTCTTATTATGAGCAGAGTTATCAGAGCCTTCTGTTACTGAAAAAACACACACACACAATAATACAATAAAATATTCATAGTAAAAATACTGAGGTTCTACATAGATGAGGCAGCAAAAGGGCTAAAATTATAGAGCCACAATGAGACAGCAAACAATCACTGTGTGTGTGAAAGAGATTGCCATCACCTAGCAAGAGTTTATGTTTAATGATGAAACATTTCATATTATAAGCATCAGCTAGCAAGCAGCACTGCTCTTCACCCAGACAACATAACCTCGATTAAGATGATTGTGTATATAATAATACACACAACATTCCTGAGTACTGAACAGAGACTATCTAAATTATCTAACATATAAAGCTCAGTGTATGCAAGGCCTAGTCTGATGCAAATATAGATGTTTTAGCAACAGAGCCAATCTATCTAATTACATATCCTATCACAAACTCTTAATATGTACATGATTTAAGCTGCTTATCCATGTGAGCTTTCATTAGCAAGCTAAGTTTAGCTTTAACTGTCTTAGCTAGCCAGTTGAGTTTTCATTTAAGAAAACTACAACAAATATGCATACACCTATTAGCATATCACATTTTTATTTGTGGTCAATATTTTGTGCGGTTGAGCCATTATTAGCTAGCTAGCTGTCAGTACCAAGTTAAGCTAATACACTAGATACTAGCAAGTCACTCATTTTTGGTCATAAAGTCACATCGGTCTCCCTAAACACTCCGTAAAAATGATTTCCACTTGTAACTTTGTTCTTCTGTAATTCTTAATACATTGGTGTTTGCATGTGATTTTAGTTGCCCCTTGGCATATTATTATTATTACATGTTTATACACCGATCAGGCACAACATTATGAGCAGTGAGAGGTGAAGTGAATAACGCTGATTATCTCCTCATCATGGCACCTGTTAGTGGGTGGGATATATTAGGCAGCAAGTGAACATTTTGTCCTCAAAGTTGATGTGTTAGAAACAGGAAAAATGGACAAGCGTAAGGATTTGAGCGAGTTTGACCAAATTGGGCCAAATAGTGATGGCTAGACCACTGGATCAGAGCATCTCCAAAACTGCAGCTCTTGTGGGGTGTTCCCGGTCTGCAGTGGCCAGTATCTATCAAAAGTGCTCCAAGGAAGGAACAGTGGTGAACCAGTGACAGGGTCATGGGCGACCAAGGCTCACTGATGCACGCGGGGAGCTAAGGCTGGCCCGTGTGATCCGATCCAACAGATGAGCTACTGTTGCTCAAATTGCTGAAGAAGTTAATGCTGGTTCTGATAGAAAGGTGTCAGAATACACAGTGCATGACGGGTCAGGGCTGTTTTGGCAGCAAAAGGGGGACCAACACAATATTAGGCAGGTGCTCATAATGTTATGCCTGATCGGTATATTATCAGACCTGAATTTCTCAGAAACATAACGGTTCCACTGCTATTTACAGCAGGAGTTACTTATTGTCACAGCTAAACTTTTGTCTTATGTTAACTCCTAATTTTTTTGTTATTCATTTCCGAGCAGATCATTCAGTAACTACTATAAAATGATTCAGTATCTACAGTGAAACTGACAGGAAAAATATGTAATCAGTGCTAGGAATTTCTACACATGATACTCTGCTTGGCTAAAGTTAAACAGATCTTAATCCGTACCTTCAGCACTCAGTTTCCACTCGTCTTGTAGCTGAGAAGCAGTGGCAGTGTGAACAGCTTCAGATTTAAGCATGCAGTCCAGCTTTTCTTCCTCTTGAACCACAGGCTGTATAAGCACATTCACAGTGAGAACCACAACATTAACATTTTTAGAAATCTTCCAGAATCACCAGAATGACTGACACCCACAATTTATAATTCAGCACACAAAAGCTGACTCTTAGTTGAAATTTGCTCTTAGAAATGAACATGCATATTGCTCACCTCTGCAGCTTTAACCGGACTGGATTCGGGCTCCGATTCCACCATTCCAGAAAGTTCTACTGCTTTCTCCACTCCACAGCTTCTCCATCTCTCCTCCGCACTTCTCTCCTGTTTAAGAATCCGAGCGTTTTCCACACCTATGGTTAAGGAAGACAAGGTTAGTGCTATTTGGAGAAGTTAACTTGGAGAAGTTAAGTTGGCTCTTTATTTTGTAGAGGAACGACAATAAAGCAAAAAAAAAACATTTGAATGAACGAGTGAGTGAACGGTGCCCTGAGAAAGACAACAGTTTGCACTCACATCAGAGTGTATTCCCATTTGAAGCTCCTGTGAAAGGATCTGGATCCATAACCACTATCTTCACTTAGGAATAACACAAATACAGCAACAACTAACAAATTATCACTGAGTAGGTACACCGACCAGCCATAACAATATGACCACCTGCCTAATATTGTGTTGGTCCCCCTTTTTGCTGCCAAAACAGCCCTGACCCGTCATGCACTGTGTATTCTGACACCTTTCTATCAGAAACAGCATTAACTTCTTCAGCAATTTGAGCAACAGTAGCTCGTCTGTTGGATTGGATCACACGGGCCAGCCTTCAATCCCCGCGTGTATCAATGAGCCTTGGCCGCCCATGACCCTGTCACCGGTTCACCACTGATCCTTCCTTGGACCACTTTTGATAGATACTGACCACTGCAGACCGGGAACACCCCACAAGAGCTGCAGTTTTGGAGATGCTCTGATCCAGTCGTCTAGCCATCACAATTTGGCCCTTGTCAAACTCACTCAAATCCTTACACTTGCCCATTTTTCCTGCTTCTAACACATCAACTTTGAGGACAAAATGTTCACTTGCTGTCTAATATATCCCACCCACTAACAGGTGCCATGATGAGGAGATAATCAGTGTTATTCACTTCACCTCTCACTGCTCATAATGTTATGTCTGATCGGTGTACACGCTTTATGTGTTTCAGGGTGGACTTTTTTTCCACCTTCAAATCACTAGAACAGAACCAAACTCATGATCCAGCTCCTGATCCTTGAAAAATACCCCCACTGTAAATGTACCTGTTTGTGCTGGTGATGATTTCTCTCGTCTTTCCTCACTGGACACTTTGTTGTTGCCACACTCAGCGCATCTTCTCCTGCCTTTGCTCTCAGACCACTGCAGTTTCTTCTTCAGAGACTCCACCTGCTCACGGCTCCGGGACATTTCCTCCAGGAAACTGTCCTCCACCAGCCTGGTGATTTCAAATATAGCAGCCTTAAAGACTGTCTCCATTACTCCGGACAGCTGGGTCTGAAACGTGAGGATGATTTCAGACATCTTCGGAGTAAATGAGTAGAGCTGGAGCTGAAGGAGATTAATAAGACAACGCCGTGCTGCAGTTTGTTTAGGTTTTGATCCTTCAAGCGTTTGAAAGCATCGATATGAATGGCCTAGTTCTGTATTTGTGACTCGTTCATATGTCTTCAGATTTGTTTTTCGAAATGCTTTTAATTTCGGCGATGTTATCACACGTTATTAAGCAGCAGCTGCTAGTAGCATATGTAGCTAGCTTAGCTGGCGTTAACATCGAGAAAACAGATTGCTAGCCAAAATAAAGCGCCCTACAATGTATTGACTGACTCAAATGGTATATTTATTAATAATAAACTATTCCTGCTGCCCTTTCTCTATGCTATAGTGCACACCTAAGCACAAAGATATATTGAAATGCAGCGAGAAGAAAGAAAATGTGTCCTAATGCAGTGTTTGCGAGGCTAGGCTGTGCGAATGGGGGACTAAAACAGTGTAACACCGAGATGTCCGGGTTGTGTTCACATTCAACTCCACTCTGTACTACCTAGGGCCCTACTTCAAGTCAACTCATACTAGTATTCTAATCCATAATGACCGCCAAAATAGTTATTTTTTTAAAAGGCAAGGTTAATAGTAATACTTTTCTTTCTTTCTTTCTTTCTTTCTTTCTTTCTTTCTTTCTTTCTTATTATTATTGTTGTTGTTATTATTAAATACTACTACTACTACTACTACTACTACTACTACTACTAATAATAATAATAATAAAAGAAGAAGATTTTGTGTGTTTGTGTTCTATAAGCTGAGCTTGAAGAACTGTAATTTATTAATAAACACATCCCTCTTTTAACCGTTTATATGTACATTACAGCATCTATAAGCAGTCGTTCCCTTAGTAGAGTCTCTCTATTCCATCAAAATTCATATTAATGATGAATTCCTTGTTACATCAAGATACACACGGACACGCATGGATGCATAGGGAACATAATGCAACTATATGTCTGCCTTTACATGCACATGAACTTTAATGACATCCCATTCTTAATCCGTAGGGATTAATATGGAGTTGGCCTGCCCTTTGCAGCTATAACAGCTTCAACTCTTCTGGGAAGGCTTTCCACAAGGTTTAGGAGAGTGTTTATGGGAATTTTTGACTATTCCTCTAGAAGCACATTTGTGAGGTCAGGCACTGATGTTGGACGAGAAGTCCTGGCTCGCAGTCTCTGCTCTAATTCATCCCAAAGGTGTTTTATGGGGTT
Organism: Hemibagrus guttatus; assembly: GCA_033459395.1. Taxonomy (NCBI): domain Eukaryota; kingdom Metazoa; phylum Chordata; class Actinopteri; order Siluriformes; family Bagridae; genus Hemibagrus; species Hemibagrus guttatus. The sequence goes on from JAUCMX010000002.1 coordinate 24,237,201, forward strand.
GAGGTCAGGACTCTTGTGCAGGCCAGTCAAGTTCCTCCACACCAAACTCGCTCATCCATGTCTTTATGAACCTTGCTTTGTGCACTGGTGCGCAGTCATGTTAGAACAGGAAGAAACAACTCCTGAATTCACTGATTTGGAGGGGTGTCCCAAAACCACACACCATAATCAATCCTCCACCAAACTTTACACTTGCCACAATGCAGTCAGGCAAGTACTGTTCTCCTGGCAACTGCCAAACCTAGACTCGTCCATCGGATTGCCAGACAGAGAAGCGTGATTCGTCACTCCAGAGAACACGTCTCCACTGCTCTAGAGTCCAGTGGTGGTGTGCTTTACACCACTGCATCCAGCACTTTGTACTGCACATGGTGATGTAAGGCTTGGATGCAGCTGCTTGGCCATGAAAACCCATTCCATGAAGCTCTCTATGCATTGTTCTTGAGCTAATCTGAAGGCCACACAAAGTTTGAAGGTCTGTACACAGTAAATTTGCCAGAGTAAAATTTACTCAAATTGAAGAAAATTTTACTCTATGCCAGATAACATTTGGTCCCTCTCTGAAAAGAGTAAAAGTTACTCTATCTAAAAGATAGAGTCGTTTTTCCAGAGTGAATTATGCTCAATGTAGTGTTAATATTTTACTCTTTCCTGTGATATTTGACTTTATTTAGTGTCTTTTGAAATCAACTCTCATACTATTTTACTCCTTTCAGCGCTACAAGAAAATTACTTGTTAAAATTACTTATTAACTCTGTTCAGAGGAACTTCAAATTTGCTCTACCACAATTTACTTCCCCTCCAGAGTTGTTTATCATCAATTATGAGTGAATTACAAAGAATAACTAACTCTATCCAGAGTTATTTTTCTGAATTACACCATTCATGTTTTACCTCTAAAATGAAGAACTTGCTTTTCAGTCTGAAAAAAGAACCAACAACATACTGTATACTCATGTCTCACAATTTTATTTTTCAAGGTCCTCTTCAAACATTACACTTAATTCACTTGTCATTGTGAATGTGTCATTGTGTTGCGATTGTGAAAAAAGAAAGAAAAATACACAAATAAAAACACACAAACCAAAACCAATTATAACCCATAATATCATAAACATCAATTTACAAATTACTGTATGAACAACCTACCCATGTTCATTTGTCAAATGTGCTACCAAGATTTTCACCATGTCACGTCTTCGGGCATCTGGCAGACCGTTGGTGCGAGCGTATTCGTTTATGACCTTCTCGCCTCTAGGGCAGCTCTTTAGTATATCTTCGATCATCCGGAGGGGGGACTGATACAATATTGTGCAGAGATGATAAATTAACAACTGACAAGTGTATATAGTTCCAGATATCTTTAATTTTTAAGTCATTCTATATAGATGTAATTCAGAGGCAAGATTGGTGATCCTTACTTGGGCAAGACGACATTCATCAGCTTGATTTTTTTAGGAGGACTTCTAAACCCTAACCCTCAGTATCTCCTAATGAGCTTGAGCTTAAATAATCTTCAATATAAACCATATCAATGATCTAATTATCTGTTCATGCTACACAGCTATTAAGGATTAGTCCAATAGCCATATTAGCCTATGCAAATCAGTGAATTGGTGAATATTGTTGAGAATAAACACAAATTTTGATAATCATGTCAAACAATTTACCATCAAGGTTTGCTGTGCCTGGGATGAAAATTTCTAGGACACCAAGGTCTGGTCATGTCAGCAGATATTCGAATGCTTCCTCATCAACTTCTGTCTTTGAGTCATCGAAGACTTTATCACCCATTGTAGGAAGATCAAATTTCTTGGAAACTGAAGGGAGACAACCAATGGCAAATTGACCAGAAAGGCCAGCAATGCCAATGGAACTACAACAGTTATTTTTCAACCCCATAATAAACAATCATACACTTAATATATTACTATTAAAATAATTTTCACAGGGAAAAGTATTAATGATATTAACAATGTTAAAGTTTATCTCTTACCTCATTCCAAAAATGATTGAAATGTAAAAGGTTTTGAAGAAAAAATATATTTCTTCTATATTTCTTCTTTCTACTTCTGACTCACAGTCAGATGTAGAAAAGAACATTCATTAGTGCACTACACAAAATAAATTATCTTTGTTCAAAAATTTTTTTTAATATGTGATAACTGTCCAATAGCTCTGTTAAGGCAGGGTGCTCAATAGCTCTATTCGGACGGTATTTGTTTTTCATGTGAAATAAATCTGCATGGCACGTCAGTGATGAATCTCATGCATTCACATGGTGATTTATTTACAGAGGAGGAGTGAGTTTTATGATCCTACAACCAGGGAACGCTCTGCTCACGTGTAATAATGTAATGGGCTATTCTTGGAATAATACAAATAAATTCATATTTAATTTAACAAGTAAGATTTAATTTAATAGGAAATCAATATCCTTTTTATTATGTGATTATTTACATCTGTTAAAAACTAGGAAGATAGACTATTGCAATGAATTTCTTTTTAACTCAAAATGATGGAGGTCATTTTTAAAATATGATTATTAGTGGTAATAAGTTATAATGCAGCCTCTTATTTACATGAGGTAAACATAAAGTTGCTTGGTTTATAGTTTTAATGTATATAGCCTAATTGTAGGCTATATTATATTAACATTGTATTGCTTTAACAGCTCATTTCAAATGTTTACCTGTTTTATTTCCCTCTTTCTCCTTTCACTGAGGTGGAGCGGTGATGAAATATTGTACTTGTAAATACTTCCCAGCATTTCAGTAATAAAAGTGTACATATTACAAATGCATACAAATACAGTGAAGCAACAATTATCGCACGATGGTCAAAAAGGATTCAAACTTTAATTTTTGATTTGAAACACTAACACCAAAAAAAATCGCTGAATAGCCCCTGTAAATGCTGAAAATATTTACGCTCCTATGAGAAACAATTATCGTCCGAATAGGGATAATACACATCAAAATGGCCTCCAGCAGTCCAATTACGACTAACGTTAACTTAACTCTATACTGAGTCAAGTACATGTGGTGCACAACTCGAGCCGCTCGAGTTGACTAACATTAATGGCTGATAAACTAAACTGTGGGAGAACGCTTAGGGGAGGAGTCACAGTTACTCTGTAATTTTGCTCCCACTCTACTGACACATTTTACTCTGTATACTCAAATAGAGCAAAAAAAACTATTTTTGAGGAAAAAAATATTAACTCTGGAAAAACTACTCTGCCGTTTTTCCTGTGTAGCAATTTACTCTGCAGAAAGTTGCAGACTACTGCATACTATGAGCCTCAGCGTGTGCTGTGATTTTACTTGGCCTACCACTTTGTTGCTGAGCTGCTGTTGTTTCCAATTGCTTGCACTGTTATAATATCACTAACAGCTGATTGTGGAATATTTAGTAGTGAGGAAATTTCACGAATGGATTTATTGCACAGGTGGCAAACTATCACTGTACCATACTTGAATCCACTGAGCTCCTGAGAGCGACCCATTCTTTCACAAATGTTTGTAGAAGCAAACTGCATGCCTAGGTGCTTGATTTTTTACACCTGTGGCCATGGAAGTGATTGGAATACCAGAATGGTGTCCCAAAACCTTTGGCAATATAGTGTATATACAAGATTTTTTTTTACATTGATATGACATTTCTCACTGTAAATCATAGCACAGTTCCAGTGCAGCCAAACTCGGACCACCATCAGACAGGTAGTCTTGGGTTTGGTACTGCAGTGCACTTCCCAGTCTGCATGACAGCTTTTATGTTACCGGTTTTTCATGCACAACCTGCACTGTTTCAGACTAAACTGTCAGTGTGAAAGCTCCCTTAGTCTATAATAATGTGGCCATCAACCATAGAAGTCACAGCAAATTAGCTGTTACTATAAAGTTTAGAACATTAGACCGTTCACTGAGTTAGGAGCCACACACTTTAGAGGCAGAGGGTGATCATGGGGGTGGTGTTAGCGGCACACTTGCACACTGAGTCATATCACACAGCACAGTCTGGAGTGTGCTATTCCGCTTATACCACAGTCATTTTCCAACAGTTACAACTGTAATAGCAGTTATTAATAAAAGACCCATCGCTCTATTTAACAGTTTATAGTTAGATTTAAAGTTGTGGATCTCCTGCAAGACAAATTATTTCCTGTTCTCAGTTCTGTGTATACTAAATAATAAACAGTTAAGTTTATTAAATAAGACCTTGAATATGGGCACTTTATTTGCTTGAAATAAATATCAAAACAAACAATGCTCTTAGTCTGGAGTCATTTCTACACTTTTAATTGTTGATCCCTGTTAATCTGCCACACCCACCAATTAAATATACACGGTTCTAGCTATCAGTCAATTTATCTATCAAATTGCTATAACACTACTCATCCCTGTACATTTACATTTAAATCTCTGGTATTTGGCAGATGCCCTTATCCAGAGCGACCTACATTTTAGCACAAAAAATCTTTTTTTTATACAAATGAGGGTTAAGGGCCTTGTTCAGGGGCCCAGCAGTGGCGGCTTCATGGACCTGAAACATCCTAGTGTACACAAAGAATGTTACTATTAGTGACACACTCTCACCAATCACCTTTTAGGAATATATGTCCACCTGCTCATTCATGCTCATCATGATCAGTCAGCCAATTATGTGGCAGCAGAGCTGATGATACTGGTCAAGACCTTCAGTTAATGTTAAAATCAATCACTGGTATGAGAGAAAATGTCACCTAGGTGACCATTGCTTGAGAACTGCTGATCTATTGGGTTTTTTACCCACAACAATCTCTGGAGTTTACAGAGTATGGTGCAAAAAAGAAGCAGCAACATCCGGTTAGTGTTAGTTCTGTAGACAGAAATGCTATGTGGATTAGAGAGTTCATAGGAGAATAGCCAAGAAGAAGAAGAAGAAGAAGGTGATGAATATTTTGGATGATTTTAAATGTGGGCTGTGTTTGAGTGCTATGAGCTGAGCTTGAAGAATTGTAATTTATTAACGAACAACACATCTCAATTTTATTTAATGCATATGACAGCAGCTATAAGCAGCCGGTCCCTTAGTAGAGTCTTTATGGAATACAATAAAACCCCTCCATCAAACAGCTTTTATGTTACCAGTTTTTCATACACACCCTGCACTGTTTCTGCCCATTCTCATAGGAGAATAATGAATGTCCACATAGGAGAATGGCCAGACTAACCCTAACTGACAGGAAGAATCAGAAAATCAGAATCAGAAAAGTTTTTATTGCCAGGTACTTCAAAGGGTTCGCAAAGAGCACTTTACAGTACTAGGAATTTGTCTTGGTGTCAGGTGCAGACATATACACAGATACGAAATGTGTACACAATTTTAGAATAAATTAAATAAAACTGTACAGAAAGTGACTTTGCATGAGAAGTAGTGCAATTTAGAATGTAAAAGTGTAAGTGAAAGTGAAAGAGACTGTCCAAACATATATACAGATATAAAGTATGTACACAATCAAGAACGAAATAAATATTGTGCACAGAAGTTTGAATTTGCATGTCCGTAAGTGGCTGTCCGTAAGTTCTTGGAGGGGGGTGTCATCTGGGGCTAAGTGGGGCACTGTTCAGCAGGCTGACTGCAGTGGGGGAAGAAACTGTTCTTGTGGCGTGAGGTCTTGGTCCTCCGGGACCTGGAGACGTACAGCTCTTGGAGAGATGGGAGAATGCAGTCGATCACCTTCTCAGCAGAGTGGATGACATGCTGCAGTTTGGCCTTGTCCCTGGCTGTAGCTGCAGCAAACCAGACTGTGATGGAGGATGTGAAGATAGATTCAATGATGGCAGTGTAGAAGTTAACCAACATCTTCGCAGGGAGGAGAAACTTCTTCAGCTGCTGCAGGAAATACATCCTCTGCTGAGGATGTTCTGCTCCCACTTAAGCTCCTGGGTGATGGTGGTGCCCAGGAAGCGGAAGGATTCGACAGATGTCACCGGAGAGTCACAGAGGATGACACGGGGGAGGGGGGCTGGGTCGTCCCTGAAACGTACTATCATCTCCACTGTCTTGAGACAGTTGAGCTCCAGGTTGTTCATGCTGCACCATGACACCAGACGGTCCATCTCACTCCTGTAGACCGACTCGTCCCCATCAGAGATGAGGCCGATGAGGGTGGTGTCCTCAGCAAACTTCAGGAGTTTGACAGACTGGTGACCAGATGTGCAGCCGTTTGTATACAGGGAGAATAGCAGAGGAGAAAGGACACAGCCTTGGGGGGATCCAGTGCTGATGTTGCGGAAGTCAGAGACATGCGTTCCCAGCCTCACGGACTGCCGTCTGTCTGTCAGGAAGTCCGTGATCCAACTGCACATGGAGTCAGGCACATTCAGCTGGAAGAGCTTGTCTCTGAGCAGAGCTGGGACGATCGTATTAAAGGCGGGACTAAAGTCCACAAACAGTATCCTGGCGTAGGATCCTGGGGAGTCTAGATGTTGAAGGATGAAGTGGAGGGCCATGTTGGGTTGCAGTAGTGTAAATAACCATTCTCAAAAGTATCTCAAAAGATCTAGCACGTCACACAATCGAAACAATTCAACTAGAAGTATGGAAATAAATATTCTTAACTTAAAAATAACAAACTATTTGCATAACTTTATTTGTAAGACATTACTAAAGAAAAAACACACCTAGGGTTAGGGAAATTTCCGAAATTTCAACCTATGAACAGCAGTGGTATCAAATCCCACAGGTCTTTAGTTGGACGGTGAACAACACAAACACAAACTAATGTGGAGATACACCGATCAGGCATAAATTTATGACCACCTCCAAAATATTGTATTGGTCCCCCTGTTGCTGCCAAAACAGCCCTGAGCCATCATGGCATGGACTCCACTAGATCCCTGAAGGTGTGCTGTGGTATCTGGCACCAAGATGTTAGCAGCAGATCATTTAAGTCATGGAAATTTGTGAGCAGCAGTATGGCTTCATGCCCAGAAAGAGCACACGGATGCAATTTTTGCTCTGAGGATTTTGATGGAGAAGTATAGGGATGGTCAGAGGGAGTTGCACTGTGTGTTTGTAGACTTGGAGAAAGCGTATGACAGGGTGCCAAGAGAAGAGCTGTGGTACTGTATGAGGAAGTCAGGAGTAGCGGAGAAGTATGTCAGAGTGGTGCAGGACATGTATGAGAGGAGCAGAACAGTGGTGAGGTGTGCTGTAGGTCAGACAGAGGAGTTCAATGTGGAGGTGGGACTGCATCAGGGATCGGCTCTGAGCCCCTTCCTGTTTGCTATGGTGATGGACCAGTTGTCAGAGGAGGTCAGACAGGAGTCTCCTTGGACAATGATGTTTGCAGATGACATTGTGATCTGTAGTGAGAGCAGGGAGCAGGTGGAGGAAAACCTGGAGAGGTGGAGGTTTGCGCTGGAGAGAAGAGGAATGAAGGTCAGTCGTAGTAAGACTGAGTACATGTGTGTGAATGAAAGGGAGGGAAGTGGAACAGTAAGGTTACAGGGTGAAGAGGTGAAGAAGGTACAGGAGTTTAAGTACTTGGGGTCAACAGTCCAGAGTAATGGAGAGTGTGGGAAAGAGGTAAAGAAGCGAGTGCAGGCAGGTTGGAATGGGTGGAGAAAGGTGTCGGGAGTTCTGTGTGATCAGAAAATATCAGCGAGAATCAAGGGGAAGGTGTAGAGGACAGTGGTGAGAGCGGCCATGCTGTATGGTTTAGAGACAGTGTCACTGAGGAAGAGACAGGAGTCAGAGCTAGAGGTAGCAGAGCTGAAGATGTTGAGGTTCTCTTTGGGAGTGACAAGATTGGACAGGATTAGGAATGAGTACATCAGAGGGACAGCTCATGTTGGACGTTTGGGGGACAAAGTTAGGGAGGCCAGATTAAGATGGTTTGGACATGTTCAGAGGAGGGAGAGTGAGTATATTGGTAGGAGAATGTTGGACATGGGGCTGCCAGGCAGGAGGCAAAGAGGAAGGCCAAAGAGGAGGTATATGGATGGAATTAATGAGGATATGAAGCTAGTGGGTGCAAGGGTTGAGGATACAGAAGATAGGGATAGGTGGAGAGAGATGATTCGCTGTGGCGACCCCTGAAGGGAAAAGCCGAAAGAAGAAGAAGAAATTGTGAGGTGGGGCCTCACATCTCACAAATTACAGGACTTGAAGGATAGTTACAGGATTTAAAGGATACTTTTAATAGATACTGACCACTGCAGACCGGGAACACCCCACAAGAGCTGCAGTTTTGGAGATGCTCTGATCCAGTCGTCTAGCCATCACAACCTTGTCAAACTCGCTCAAATCCTTACGCTTGCCCATTTTTCCTGCTTCTAACACATCAACTTTGAGGACAAAATGTTCACTTGCTGCCTAATATATCCCACCCACTAACAGGTGCCATGATGAGGAGATCATCAGTGTTATTCACTTCACCTCTCACTGCTCACAATGTCATGCCTGATCGGTGTATAACGCATACGATCACAGACAACCTTGTAACACATTCTAACGCTAACTACAAATACTTCATCTTGCCAAATAACAACAAAGACCAAAAAACACCAGCAAATTGCAACGCGCGGATGCAGATTTGCAAGGAGTGTCAAAACACCTCAGCTCGTTCACATTTTTATTTTTATTAAAGTTTCTGTAATGTTCCAACATTTCTCGTTTACGGGTTTTTTCCTTCCTAATCGGCATTGAACAGCTCTCTTCCCTGTTTAGGGTATAGTTAAAAAATAAAACGTTTCTTTCGTTTTTATAGGCCCAAGTTCCTCTTTACGACCACAGAGAGAACAATGTAGGTAGTGTCTGAGGAACTGCAACACATCCGCGCACAACTTAACACATCAAACAAATAAAGCCGCTCGTTAGAGTGACGTTAAAGAAAATGTTAGAAATGAGGACCTATATTCCTCCAATAGATAAACCTAATTTAATATAACATAGCTGAAAATGTCAAGAAGTTGTTTTTTTTTTTACAAATGGGTTCTGAGTTTAATGTAGATAAGTTTGTGCTTCAGACCAGTTTTAGTTAAACACTTGTCTCAGTGCGGAAGTGATCTTTTACTGTTGGTGGTTCTCGCAGTTGTGTGCAGCTTCGCAGATCTCCATCTCATTACTTCCGGAAGCTCCTTTGCCTGTATGTGTTAGAAGTCAGAGGATGTGCTTGACGTCTGCGTCACTTGAACGCACCCCCCTGCTGTCAGGCACACTGATGTTTCATTTGTAAACTTCATCTTGTTTTGTAAAAGAGAAAGCGATTCATTAGTCCTAAACGTTAGTTCTAAATGCACTCGGTGCCAAAATGGACGAGTGTGTTGGGTTCGAAACCCAGTTCTCGTCTGTTATGCAAAACGTGCTGAGGACAGCAGTTGGTGAGGCGACGAAACTTTTCGAGCAGACTTTGCACCAACTGAAAGCTGAGTTATTGCACCTGAGGCAAGAGAACGTCGATTTAAAGAGCGGGATTTTTACCCCACCTTACAAGACAGAAGGAGCAGGAGATGGATGTTCAAGTGCAGTTCATGCCAAACGCGATATTGGTGTACAATGTGGTGAGTTTACAACTTCAACACGCATATAGTTATGAACTATAGCAGGCATTAAAACACTTCCTGTAACATTATAAAGTGACTCACAAGGCACAGAAATAGCCAGTCCATTACAAACAGTATGCATGCATGCATGCTGTGGGGATTTCCTGATTCTGTATAGCTGTCATTTTTGGACTAAATGACCACCACATGAGTCACATCTCCTGACTAACTGGCCCACATGTGACATTTTCAAGTCAAAGAAAGTCACTGAAATGAGATTCTTACCTTCCATGTTGTTCCTCAAGACTTAACAAAACAATGCTTTATTCACAGCCCAAAGACATCCATCATTCAACCACAAGAGGCACCACCTTTTCATTCAGCCTTCACAGAAGACATACACTGTAATAAAAAGTGACAGAGAAAAGAAACAGTGTAGAAAGTGGCATGTGCATATATCACATTGAGAAGATTCGCTTATTTATGTACTTTGCATACACTGTAATAAAAAGTGACAGGAAAAAAAACTTGTGCTGTGTAGAAAGTGGCATAATGCATTGTTACATTGAGAAGATTTACTTATTTAAAGCAACTTTGTATAGTATTTTATTTATTTATTTATTTATTTTTTTTTTACAAATCTATATTATAGCTTATCCTCATGCTAGTATAAATGACCCCTGCTCTCAAAATAAAACAGATTGCTTTTTAAAAATGAGTCATCTGTTAATTGGTTAGTGAAGACGAAGAAGGTTTCTGTATTTTATGTCCAGTTTCCATTTCAGTTTCTGTACAATTCCGATCCACTAGCCAAACTTTCTCCTACTGCATGGAAACTTGGGAAGGAAGGGCAAGCATATTTAAAGGAAATCACAGTCTGCCCTCTTCTGCTTACAAGAGCTCACAGATGCACATGATTGGCTATTGTTGCCCACAGGGAAGAGCGATCCTATAATCTCTCCCATCCAGTTTCTCTTTCTTAAATTGCGATATCCTGATGATAGGTTGAATGATTTTCTCTTGTTTCAATCTTATGAAATAAAAAAGGCTTATATGAGTTTTTTTTTCTATGCAGGAGCCCTCAAAACCTTTAGATAAAACTTTCCAAGAAGTTTCCCTTTCATAAAGGGTGCCAAATAGACCACCTTTAAGATGTGAATGTGTTCATTTGTTTCCCAGAAAAGCCCACCATGGTTGAAAGATGCTGCAGCCCAGCACCGATCGGTGACCGTCTAAACGTGCGACACATCACGAGTGAACGTCTTGAGGATCTCTGTTCAAGTAGTTCAGAAGATGGAAACAGGCAGCTTGCTTTGCTTCTCATTAAAAAAGAGGTCAGAAATTTGATAATAATAATAATCATTATTTTATTATTTTATTATTATTATTAGATGTTATTAATTATTATTCATTTGAATTATGACTTTATTTGATAACTGTACTATTACATTGTATTCAGTTCTACATTAAGATCTATTTAAGGGTATAACATATGATTTATAACTGTGTAATTAAATGTAACCTTGTAGCTGCACTTGCCCGCATGATCAGTTTCACCGACCACAAATGTTCCTTGCTTTTTTCCCCCTATGTTGACCCACTTCGATTCAGGAAGAGCTGTTGTTTAGCTGATTATGTGAGTCAGGAGTGTTAAGCAAGGCAAACACTACAGGATTCCAGGACTCCAGGACTAAAGTTAGGAACCAGTGACCTACCATATAGGAACATTTTGCTGATATGAATGCCCTCCCTTACGAATTTCCGCCTTAAGAATTGAACTTTTGCAAGAAATTTACATTGGCATTTTTGGCTTATGGCATATGTTTAGAAAGAGTCAAGCCACCATACCAACGTTGCCTTCGGCATGCGTTCAAAATCAATGTAATTTTTCACGTGTTTTTTTGTTGACAGATTAGTGGTGTGGGCGGTCTGTTCTATTTTTAGCCCAAGCTTGGTGGCACAACTTCCTGTGAGAAACTTTTACGTGGAATGCTTGGCTTCTTTGTAAGCAGCTATACAGTTAACATACGCTTCATATTGGTAATATTGGTAATTTTTGGGTGGCTGAAACAGATGATCTGCATTTACATTATTTCTTATGGGAAAATTTGTTTCGCAATACAAATCTTCGCCGTAAGAACTCGCCTCCAGAACGAATTTAATTCGTATGCCCAGGTTCCACTGTATCTAGTTACTAACTGTTATACAGTGACTGTCAGCTCTTCTACTCCATCACTCAAAAGGGCTTTTCACACTGCTCTGAACACCGGGTTATTTTCATTCTAACCCTGTGTAGAGGAACATTTCCATTGCTAATGTAGAAGTTAGCTCCACTTTTTACAGGGTTATGCTTGTTTTGCAGTCCCAGACCCACTTCAACATGCCAAACATGAACAGTGTGAAGCAACGCAGTGTTAGAACTTTACGGCTAGATACTTAGCAACCAGCACCCAATCAAAAATCACCTGAAAACCAGTTCAGTAGTGTCATGCATTAAAACCCAGAATTGTGCAGTGTAGTGAGGGGGAAATATGTAACACTGAAAAAATTACCTGAAGTTGGATGTTAATGAATGTCTGGTCAACTTAATGACAAACCTAAAAAGGCCAAAAAAGATTAGAAATTGTGAAAGATAACAGCAGACCTGTCCATTTTTCCTCACTGATGTGAAAGCATGAGACAAGCTGTTATTTAACTCAGTTTTCCTTTACGTGGAGTTTACAATTACCCAGGGATAACTATCTCAAATGTGAAGGGCCCTAGAGAAATAGGACCACCATAAGCACACCTCTGGCCAGATATTATTTAATTATAGCACATTCTCAGTATTGCAGCGATTCAACATGTTAGAGTGCATAGTATTTGTATGAATGTTCAGACTGGCCCCTTTATTAGATTTACTGATCTTGTGGTTGCTCCATATAGGTCTAGAGTTCAATGTGACAGCTCAGCTTTTTCCAATGCATAATTGGTGTGAAAAGTCCCTAAAACATAAAAACCATACTGGTGATTAAAAATACCCTAATTGTATAAAAATAAAACAGGCCTATAGTCAATAATTATAGAACTACAAAATGCATTTGTTTTGTAAGTTTACGTGTTGAAAATGATAACGTGTGTGCATACAGGGTTTCTAAAACGGTATCTATAAACACTGTCAAGTTTTTACTCTGGAGGTTTTGATTTTATTTTGTTCTTTAGCCTCAGGAGACTGACTGTGATGAATATGCACCAGGATACTTCTTACTGAAGCAAGAGGGTGCTGAGCCAATATTGGTTCGTAAAGAGCCCTATAAAAACACCATGGAAAAAGGTGGGGTAGTTCCTATAAAACTGAGCAGTGTTTCTCAAAACTTTTCCTATGCCATTACCACTTCTGCTTCTATCTTTCATACATCTTTTTCATATCTAACCCTGCTTTGCATTTATCTTTCTGCATGTCCACAGTTTTGATCCCCTCAGCAATTCAAACAGTGAGCAGAAGCTATGGGACCCAAAAAGAACTATCAACCACGAATGCGTCATCACCCAAGACCACTGTTTCCTGTAATTATAGAATGGCCTCATCAAGTATCAGTGTCACTCAGACTGAAAGTATGTCTAGAGTTAGTGTATGTTCAGCTTTGCAGAGTGATACAGAAAGACAAAAAAAGCAAGCACCAGCTAAAAAGTCAACTTTATCAAGATTACCTGCTAATTCAACACAGCCACTTCCTCCAGTTAGTGTAGCTGCCCCGACAGTCCTGTCTAATAATCTATGTCAGATATCAACACCTAGAGCCCAGCAAGCAGCACCATCTGTTCAAATGGACGAGTCTCTTCAGGCATCCATCCAATTTGGTGTACCTCCCTCCCAGCAAGTTGTTCAAAATATCCAGCTTTCTTCTACATTGGCACATTTTGGCCCTAAACTGGTTACGCCCCCTCTCCCTCCAAACCAGAACCCAATTACAGAAACTTGCTCTTCTGGTCAGTTACTATGAACCATGGTTACAATGACAGTGAAAAGATTCTCAGGCAGCAAATCAGTGACACCATTACCTGAGTGTTCCACTCAGGCCACAAATTCGTTAATCTCTCACCCTCAAACTGTGATAACCCCTGCCCAGAACATGGCACAGCTAGGACATTTTCAAAGTCCACGGGTCCAGGCTCCATTTCCTCCAGACCAGCATACTGTTGCACAAGGACAGGTTCCTACTTCAGTATCTCAGATTCTACCTCTACCAAACCAAGTGCCAATTCCACACACCCAAGGCCCTGTTCAACCCATCCACCATTCAATTCCAGCAACCCATGCATCATCTCAAGTACTCGGTCAATCAAATGACATACTTTCACCAAACTCGCAAAGTTTAAATTTACAAGGCCACCTTCCTCCTGTGCCTCATCATGATATGACCCCATCAACCCAGTCCTATTATCCTTTGACCCCTGCATTATATGCTCACGCTTTCATACCACTTCCGTCAATGAAGCCTTCTGTTACCCCAAATTCGATTTCCCAAAACAATGTTCAGTCTCCACTAGAGCATGCCACATCACACTATGACATTCTGTCTGATCCACTTTGTTCATCTTCAGACCAATTTTTCCCAACACCTGAGAACACATCAGATTTGCTTCAGCCCTTGCCTCCCATGCCTTTCCACTCACCTGTTGTATTAAACCAGCAGGAAACCAATTCTATGATCCATTCCCAATCACCTGGGCAAACATTGCAGCTTGCACCTCTCCTTACATTGAAGGAACAGCAAGCGGCAGCCTCTAATCATGGAAATGTACCCAACGGAGGACCTAGCATGCCTGGGGAGATCCCTATGTCTACAGTTAATAACTTCGATGAACATATGCAGAGATATCCCTCTCTTCCTAGTCATGAATCCACCTGTGAAAGCGATTCCATCTCGGTGGAAATGCAGAATGACGACCCTACAGAGAATAATGAAGGTAGCAGGCCTGCAGTTATTCCTGGACCAATACAACATTATACAGTTCTTTCCAAGCCTGGGCCAAACTTTATAGTACCAGATTCTACAAAAGAACAGCAGAGCTTCAGAATGAACATGGTCAAGGATTTACAGATAGACAATGACATTAATAGGCAGAAAGAAGGATGTGACACAACATGTCAAGTGTGGGAACCATCTGATTTGACTGGTGTGTTACCCCAGTCAGCGTTAAGCGCTCCTGCACAAACCATTTTACAGAAACCTGCACGGAAAGTGCTGGAAAAGAAGACTGAGTGCTCTGAATGTGGCAGGATTCTCAGCAATGCGTCTTCGCTGGAGAATCACATGAGGCTTCATAGAGGAGAGAGGCCATATACCTGCTCCCAGTGCGGTAAAGCCTTCCCTAGTGTACGAGGCCTCAACCGCCATGTAAAGGTCCACGCAGAGGAGAAAGGCTACAAGTGTGAGGAGTGCGGCAGGAGTTTCGTTTACCAGTTTACCCTGACAAAACACAAACTCATCCACTCTGGAGACAGACCCTTCCCCTGTAAGGTTTGTGGCAAAAAGTTCCTGGCCAAGGCAGACCGGGCTACTCACATGCGCATGCATACAGGGGAGAAACCCTTTTTTTGTAATCAATGTGGAAAGACGTTCAAGCATAGAGTTGCATTGAACATGCACATGCAAGGACACAGAGGCGAGAAACGCTATGTCTGCCCCCATTGTGAGAAAGGCTTTGTGGATTTGGGTAATTTCAAGAGACATAAGCGTATCCACACTGGGGAGAAGCCATTTGAATGCAAAGAGTGCGGTAAGCGTTTCACTCAGTCAGCGCACCTCAAGAAACACATCAATACTCAGCATACAGTAGCAAAACCAAAATAGAAAGGTCAAGCAAGCTCCTAATACTTGTGAAAACAAACCATGTCTTCTTTTATTAGGTGTTGTTTTAGTATCAACACCTGTATAATAATCGTTTTCTCCACATGGAAGTGTTTAACTTTTTATTGCAGTACTTTTTCTTTTTTCTTTTTAGCATTTTAGTAAGGCTGTGTACCTCTGTTGTTATCTTTGTGAAACTGTATCAGGTATCATTGTCATTTTTAATTTCAGGAAATTAAAAGACCAATGTTGCTATTTATTATCCCTTTTGTTAAATAATACCCATGAGTTGAACCCTAAAGGAGCTCAGGTTAAACAATTTACTGTGAAAATGAAAATAGTGCTGATACACTGATTGCGAACTTGAGTTGAACATAATATGCCAACAAAACCAAATAAAATGTTATGTGTTTAATGATAAATGTGAAGGTGTTTTATTTTTAAAGGCGAATTTCCATAAGGTTTCATTTTAAAATGTTTTGAAAAATTGTTGTATATATGCTGTCCGCAAGCAGCACTAAATTTCAGATTTAACTGATACACACTGGGACCAGTTAAACACCACACCTCATAACAGTAAATTAAGTCTGGTATATTTTTGTAATGAGAATCGCTTTTGTGTGTGCGTCTGCTGACGCTGCTGCTGCTCATATTTACATTTGTCCTTTTGGCCTTTATTCAAAGTAGCTTGTAAATGAGGTGGTTTGCATCATTGATCTGAGAATCCAGTATGCACCAGCTGGCTGGAAGCATGGATGAGGTGGAGGATGTAGTGACAATAATGTGTACTAATAATAGTCACAAAGTTATACCAATTATTCATTCTAAAATGTGTCATTTAAATCAGAAAAGAAATATATATATATATATAATGCTCCTGTGCACATGTTTGGAGTAGAAGAACTCGAGGGTCCTACTCAGAGCCCTGACAATCCCCACTGAACACCTCTGGGATGACTGCACCCCAGACCTCCTCACCTGACATCAGTGCCTGACCTCACTAATGAGTAACTACCTACAGCTACACTTCAAAATCTAGAGGAAATCCTTTCCGGAAGGGTGGATACTATTATAACAGTCAAGGGAATGGGATGTTTAGTGAGAAAAGAAGGATGTGATGGTTAGCTGTTCTTAATTTGTTTACCCATGTAGTCTATTTACATGAACTCATAGCGGAACCAGAGTATACATGCTAAACAGGCGCTCAGCTCAAATTCAATTAAGGGTTGAATAAGATATGGATGGTCATTTACTGACTAAGACGTTTCTAGAAGAAACTTACCAGGGTGCCCCAAGGTTTACTGCCTCACACTACCAGTGCTCCCAGTACAGGTTCTGAGTCCACCACAACCAGGATAAATGATAATGAATAATAATGAAAGAATGGAAATTATTTATGCAAACTGATTGTTAAAGCTCTGTACAAAACTTTAGGATCCTCCTGGTGGCTGGTGTGTACTGTTGTGAATGTAAGAAATTAAATAACTTTATGAGATAATAAGCAATGAGACAGTGATGAAAACACCCTTCCTTTGGATTAAACAATACCACACTTTTAAACACTTTTCAAATCATTTCAATTAAATTATATTTGTTTGTATAGTGCTTTTAACAATGGACATTGTCGCAAAGCAGCTTTACAAAAGTATAGAAACAGGAAAAAAATGATAAAGTTTAAAGTCTATTTCATCTTTCTTACTCTCAAGTGATACATGAACATACAGTTATGAAAAATGTCTTAAACATTTACAAGTATGTTAGAGATAACATAAAAGTAATATACTAATTATAGAATAAAACTGGAGATAACAAAAGTAAGCAGAATCTCTACTACAAAACGAAGGCTTTGGTGAATAGTTTTCTTTAGTTGTCTTTAGTTTAGCTTTGAAGGTAGAGAATTCCCTTTCAGAAGTGAAATCAGGAGGGAGAGAATTCCAAAGCTTAGGAGCTGCCACTGAGAAAGCATGGTCGCCCCACAATTTATATTTTGTTCTGGGCACTTGGAGCAGGACCTCAGAGTTCGGTCATGGGTGCACAGTTGGATAAGGTAATTTAAATAGGTTGGGGCCATACCAGACAGAGATTTAAGAACAAATAAGAAGATTTTATATTGAATTCTGTAAGGTACCGGAAGCCAGTGGAGAAAAGAAAGGACCGGGGTGATGTGTGCATGCTTATTGGTATCAGTTAAAAGCCATGCTACAGTGTCCTGAAGCAGCTGTAGGCGATGGAGAGAGGACTGGGTAATGCATAAATAAAGAGTGTTGCAGTAATCCAATCTGGAATCTAGCCATGGGGGTCACAGTCCAGTGACTTCTGTGCCAGTCCCAAGCTCGGATAAATAGAGAGGGTTGTGTCAGGAAGGGCATCTGGCGTAAAACATTGTCAAATTTCATCATGCGAGTCATCAGGGTGAATTTCATACCGGATCGGTCGAGGCCCGGGTTAACAAAGATCGCCATTGGCACTGTTGACCTACAGGGTGCCGGTGGAAATTGGGCTACTGTTGGTCGAAGAAGTAGAGGAGGGAGGAGAGTGCACAGACAGAGAGAGAAGAGGAAAGGTAAGAGTGTAGGACTGAGAATAGGAACTCTGAATGTTGGTATTATGACAGGAAAAGGTAGAGAGCTGGCTGATATGATGGAGAGAAGGAAGGTGGATATACTGTGTGTACAGGAGACCAGGTGGAAGGGTAGCAAGGCTCGTAGTATAGGAGCAGGATTCAAGCTGTTTTATTATGGTGTGGATAGTAAGAGAAATGGCGTAGGTGTGGTCCTGAAGGAGGAGTTTGTGAGGAATGTTCTGGAGGTGAAGAGAGTGTCAGACCGGGTGATGAGTCTGAAGTTAGAGATGTTGGGGGGCACGGTGGTTAGCACGTTTGCCTCACACCTCCAGGGTTGGCTCCCCGTGACCTGAGCATAGTTTGGTAGACAATGAATGAATGAATGAATGTTGGTAAGGGAAACACAGGTGATTAGGAGGTGATGGGCAAGTTTGGAGTTAAGGAAAGGAATCTAGAAGGACAGATGGTAGTGGACTTTGCTAAGAGGATGAACATGGCTGTGGTTAACATTTATTTTCAAAAGAGGGAGGAGCATAGAGTGACTTACAAGAGTGGAGGTAGGAGCACAGAGGTAGACTACATCCTATGTAGAAGAGGCAATCTGAAAGATTAGTGACTGTAAAGTGGTAGTGGGAGAGAGTGTAGCCAGACAGCATAGGATGGTGGTGTGTTGGATGACTTTGATGGTCTGCAAGAGGAAGAGGTCAAAGATAGAGATAGAGAAGAAAACCGAGTGGTGGAAGCTGAAAAAGGAGGAATGTTTTGAGGAATTTAGACAGAAGTTGATGCAGGCTCTGGGTGGTCAGGTAGTGCTGCCAGATGACTGGGAAACTACAGCAGAAGTAATCAGGGAGACAGGGAGAAAGGTGCTGGGTGTGTCATCTGGAAGGACGAAAGAAGATAAGGAGACTTGGTGGTGGAATGAGGAAGTTCAGGATAGTATCCAGAGGAAGAGGTTAGCCAAGAAGAAGTGGGACATGGACAGGACTGAAGAGAATAGACAGGAATAAAAGGAGTTACAGCGCAGAGTGAAGAGGGAGGTGTCTAAGGCCAAGCAGAAAGCATATTCAATTCAATTCAATTTTATTTGTATAGCGCTTTTAACAAAGAGCATTTACTCAAAGCAGCTTTACAGAACATAAGAAACAATAAACATACAAACAAACAGTCCTAGTGTTCCAAATCCAAAATTTTCCCTAGTGAGCAAGCCTGAAGTGACTCAGGTGACTGTGGCAAGGAAAAACTCCCTTAGATGGTATTAGGAAGAAACCTTGAGAGGAACCAGACTCAAAAGGGAACCCATCATCATCTGGGTGACACCGGAGAGTGTGATATGAACAATGTCCTTTCTGCATTAGTTGTGTGATGCAGATACAGCATGTGTAGAATGTTATGTGTAAATTAATCTGGATGCCACTGGAGCTGGCACAATCTCTGTGTGTCTCGGGGATGGGGCGAATATCAAAGTCTACAAAAGGGGGTAGAGCTTTTTTGTATTTAGCTCCTAAACTTTGGAAAAGTCTTCCTGACAGTGTTCAGGGCTCAGCATATGACGAGTTGTACACTATGTTAGACACTAGACAAGGAGAGAAGGACTTGTACAGGTTAGCTAGGCAGAGGGATCGAGATGGGAAGGATGTGCAGCAAGTTAGAGTTATTAAGGATAGAGATGGAAGGGTGCTCACAAGTGAGGAGAGTGTACAGAGGAGATGGATGGAGTACTTTGAGGAGCTGATGAATGAGGAAAATGAGAGGGAATAAAGAGTAGAAGGGGTGAACTCTGTGGAAAAGAAAGTAGATAAGATTAGAAAGGATGAAGTCAGGAAGGCTTTGAAGAGGATGAAAAGTGGAAAGGCAGTTGGTCCTGATGACATCCCGGTGGAGGTCTGGAAGTGTCTAGGAGAGGCAGCAGTGGAATTTTTAACTAGTTTTTTTTAACAGTGTTTTAGAGAGTGAGAGAATGCCTGAGAAATGGAGAAGAAGTGTTTTAGTGCCGATCTTTAAGAATAAGGGTGACTTGCAGAGTTGCAGCAACTATAGGGGGATAAAGTTGATGAGCCATACAATGAAGCTATGGGAAAGAGCAGTGGAAGCTAGGTTAAGGAAGGTAGAGGAAATTTGTGAGCAGCAGTATGGCTTCATGCCCAGAAAGAATGGGTGGAGAAAGGTGGTCAACAGTCCAGAGTAATGGAGAGAGTTGGAAAGAGGTAAAGAAGCGAGTGCAGGCAGGTTGGAATGGGTGGAGAAAGGTGTCGGGAGTTCTGTGTGATAGGAAAATATCAGTGAGAATCAAGGGGAAGGTGTACAGGACAGTGGTGAGACCGGCCATGCTGTATGGTTTAGAGACAGTGTCACTGAGGAAGAGACAGGAGTCAGAGCTAGAGGTAGCAGAGCTGAAGATGTTGAGATTCTCTTTGGGAGTGACAAGGTTGGACAAGATTAGGAACCAGTACATCAAGGGACAGTTCATGTTGGACGTTTGATGGACAAAGTTAGGGAGGCCAGATTAAGATGGTTTGGACATGTTCAGAGGAGGGAGAGTGAGTATATTGGTAGGAGAATGTTGGACATGGAGCTGCCAGGTAGGAGGCAAAGAGGAAGGCCAAAGAGGAGGTATATGGATGGAATTAATGAGTATATGAAGCTATTGGGTGCAAGTGTTGAGGATGCAGGAGATAGGGATAGGTGGAGAGAGATGATTTGCTGTGGCGACTCCTGAAGGGAAAAGCCGAAAGAAGAAGAAGAAGAAGAAGCAGTAATCCAATCTGGAACTTGTAAAAGCATGAATCGCTTTTTCCATATCTTTCATCAAAAAACAGGCTTCACCTTTGCTAATAAACAGAATAAACTAATGTTGTGTGAGTGAGTTCTCAGCAATTTTTCAGCAGTATTCAGAAGGAACATTTGGTTAATTTTATTCCACATAATACAGAGAAACTCATTTAGCTGGATTATTTTACAGGTTCAATGTAACTAGGGTTGCAAAAAATGCACAGAATATCAGTGCATTAAATGTTGCTCATGCAAAATAATATTTTACAATTAAATGATAGTATGTTGACAGAGAGGGGGTTTGGGTTTTAATTTCCGCCTCTGCCCTGTGTATGTATGTGGAATTTGCATTTTCTCCCTATTATTCAGGTTTGTCCCGGGGTACTCTGGTTTCATTCCCCAGTCTAAAGACATATGTGGTAGGCTGACTGGCATCTCGAAATTGTCTATAGTGTGTGAAGTGTGTGTGTGTGATTGTGCCCTGTTATTGGTTGACACCTAGTCCAGGGAGTCCCCCGTCTTGTGACTGGAGTCCACTGGGATAGACTCCAAATTCCCAGTAACCATGTGTGCTACAGAAAATGGACTGATGATAGCATGTCATTCACATTTGACCCTAAACACTGTTCATTTTTTCACTGTTCATTTTTTTAATTAGTGGTGTTTAATTTTTATGTGAGGGCACGGTGGCTTAGTGGTTAGCACGTTTGCCTCACACCTCCAGGGTTGGGAGTTCGATTCCCGCCTCCGCTGTGTGTGTGGATTTTGCATGTTCTTCCCGTGCCTCAGGGGTTTCCTCCGGGTACTCTGGTTTCTTCCTCTAGTCCAAAGACATGCATGGTAGGCTGATTAGCATCTCTAAATTGTCTGTAGTGTGTGTGTGTGCCCTGCGATGGGTTGGCACTCCGTCCAGGGTGTATCCTGCCTTGATGCTCAATGACACTGACCTGGGGAGCACAGGCTCCCCGTGACCCGAGAATAGTTCGGATAAGCAGTAGACAATGAATAAATTCTTATGTGATTGCATCAGTACTTTATTAATTTTTTCATTTTTCATTACAATGGAAGCGCATCACGCATAATGCTCAGGACTGAAACTAGCAGACAGGCCCACAGAGGCAGAGACAGACTGAGAGAAACCCCACCACTCCTCTGGACAGTGTAGGCACATCTCCCTACATTTCCCTCCTTATCAACAGCAGTAACAATTACATCAGGTGAGCAGCAGGAGGCGTTGTAGAAACCCATCACTACAGTTATACCCCTATCCTCCACAGCCTGATAGGATATGTTGCCATTGCCTTTCTGGATGTAGATCCTTTCGATACCCGTACCATTGCCGTCGGTGATGTTGACAGAGAGGTCCCAGTTTGACAGGATGCAGTCAGATGGACAGATAGGACTAATACTAACAATCTGACACTTTGGAGAAGAAAAGTCAGTTACCTGTTCAAGACAAAAAAATAGAGTGAAAGTGTATACTGTACATGCATTTGATTTGTTAAAAGAGTTCGATGCAGATACCTCTTTTTTTTTTTTTTTTTACAATTAATGTATATATACATATATATATATATATATATATATATATATATATATATATATATATATATATATATATATATATATATATATATATAGTTGCGGCATGAATTCTTTTTTAGACTTATTATTATTTATTTATTTTTTCATTAGTATGTTGTCTTTAAAAATCATCTTATTTACTTTTCATTGTTAAAGCAGTCAGTTGCTTATTACTACATCATTATTCAGCGTATTTTTGCTAAGCTAATTTGTAATCACCTTATTTGTAACCTAAATAAATATATATTAAACATATAAACAAATAAAACATAACGGCAATATTTTCATATTTATTGTCTTATTATAAGTCTTGTTGAATACCTTTTAGTCCTCAACAAGTAGTTTAAAAAAAAAAAAATCAATAGTAGTGAATGTGTAATATTTGGAAGCGTAATAACAGATATTTCAAGAATGGATGGGACAGGGTTAATTGGGCAATTTGGTAACAAGGTATTAGGGAACTGGGTGTCCAGTCTTTTCCAGAAAGGGCCAGTGTGGGTGCAGGTTTTCATTCCAACCGAGCGGAAGCCACACCTGATTCTACTTGAAAGCTAAGTTTCGTTGATTAAACAGTTGGAATCAGGTGTAGCTCCTGCTTGATTGGACTGAAAACCTGCACCCACACTGGCTTGTTATGGATAAGATTGGACACCGCTGCACTAGAGAATGCTGAAAAGTATTAAAGCAATATCATTCAGAGCTTGCCTACTATTAATAATTTCACATATACCATTTGCTCCATTTGTTGTAATGAAGGAACATCTGTAAAAGCTTACATACTAAATTCATTGTTACTATAAATGATAATTCTTTGTTTTCTTGTTCTGTCATAAATGGATGCACACTTTTGCATTAGTCTGTACTTCATAGGAAAAACATTCTCTATCATTAAAAATGATTAGCAATTCTTCATAATGTTTTTAAGATTTGTTGAAGGTTTGAGTTACTATGGCAACAAGGTCAAGCAAATTACCTCGGCGAGGACAGAAAGGTGGAGCACGGCGTAGTTAGAATCATCAGCTCTGGGCCCTTCAGCCAGAATGGTCAGAGTGACATCAGTTCCTGATGTGGTGCTTGCAGGAGGGGTGACCTTCACTGTGCCTGAAGCATTACCTCCAGCGTTCACGGTAAGTCTGAGATATAATAGAAATATTATACATGTTATTCAAATCTGTTCCCGGTATTAGACTTGTTTCTACATGTGTTAAGATTAGAATTATGAATCTTTGGTCATTTTAGATGTGAAGCCAAGGGATAAACTTCAATTTGGATTGATGCACTGATTTGATTCATCACAAAATGAAGTACTATATTTACTGTGGATTATATGTTAGAGGAAAATCTTTGTCATTCTTAGCACTGATTGTAAAGACTCCACCGATTCCATCAGTAGACACAGTAAAAGGAACTTCAGATTCTTTTCCTGGCACCATTGAACTGCCTACTACAGCCTACAGGGAGGGAAACGTGAAATATATTAAATGAGACAAAGGAGAAATGAGAAAATAGACTATTCTCTGTGTAACTGATGTATTGTGACCCATTTATTAATGCTATGTCAAATAAAAGGAGAGTCATACATTGATAATGACTTTAGACTGAGACATCTGTGTTGTGGTCTGCCTTTGGAAGTGGCTTGAGGTGGTCATATCTTCTCCTTTCATCATAACTACAAATTCCCCTTCTGGAACTTGATTCGCAGTAACCAGAAATTTTCCACCACCCATTTCTTCTATGGTCCCATTCACCACATTGGCATCCGAAACTTCCACTAGAGCAACTCCCTGTAGCTTTAGAGCTTCAGCACCCTTCTGTCCAGTTATTGTCAGTAATAGCTTAACAGGTAAGCCTAAAGTACAAAAGAGAGAAAAAGCACAATGATAATGGAGATAAATACTATTTTTTAAAATTATTATTATTTTATATATATTCATTAAATAGATACATGTTTCTCCACAAACACGAAAATGAATATGTATAAACCATGATTATTCAACTATAACTTTAAATAGTGTAGTTATTTAAAAGCATTTGCTTACAAATGTCAGGATGAGCAACTAACATGACTGATTTCATTTTTCTATGTGCTGTTATTACTGATTAGTTCATTGTTATAGTTTTTATCCTTTGTTTCAATGGCATGTTGATGCATGGTTTAGTCATGAGTTCAGGTTATTGATTGTGTGGAGTTTGTCTGCATGGGTTTCCTTCAGTTTCTCTAGTTTCCTCCCTCCAACAATGTCAGCAGAATTTCTGCCTATGCTAAATAGGTGTGAATGTGTGTGTGCCATTCATTCATTCATTCATTGTCTACCACTTATCCAATCTATTCTCGGGTCACGGGGAGCCTGTGGCGTCATTGGGCATCAAGGCAGGATACACCCTGGACGGAGTGCCAACCCATCGCAGGGCGCACACACACTCTCATTCATTCACGCAATCACACACCACGGACAATTTAGAGATGCCAATCAACCTACAATGCATGTTTTTGGACCGGGGAGGAAACCGGAGTACCCGAGGAAACCCCCGAGGCACGGGGAGAACATGCAAACTCCACACTGTGTGTGCCATTATAAAATAATAATAGCTGTTCATACAATTATTATGCAGTTGCTTCTGGTCAGTTGCTGAAAGTTTCACAGCCGTTTATTATATTCCCTCTGAGAGTAAAATGAAATAATAAAATATAACGATTGCTCTAACCTTTCTGGGGCCGACCTCCAATAACAGCAAATCCTGAGTGGGGTCCACTGAATTCCTCCACAAAGTCATAAATGAAAGTTGTTGCACTTTGACCTGAAATTGAAAAACAAAAAACAACACTTAGTTATAGTTATTACCAGGTAGTATTACTTTGTAACATGTTAAATGACTAACTTGAAATATGACAAAAAATGTCATTACATTTTTTTTATTTTAGCTTCCAGTTGCAGTTTTTATTATATTTGTAGGAGCTGGTATTAAAAAGCATTAAAAAAGATATTCCAGGGCTCAAGTGTGAAACAATTTATCATGGTAATGATATGATATTGTCATATATTGTCAAAATTGTCAACTCTGTTTTAGCCGGATGAAGGAAGGAATTCAGTACTCACTCATAAGAATGAGCTAGAAATTGTTGTGAACTGTTACTACTTCATTTTGCACTCTTTTAATTGTAGCAATTTTAGGATTAATCTCGCCGGGTGTCTCACAAGTCACACCTCTCGCATTTGACAACACACATGTCCATGAACCACCTAATTTGACCATATGGCTCCCCTTTTCTGCACAGCCTGCTGGCAAACAGGCAAGATTATTTTGTTTACCTGCCACTAAGTGCTTGTTTAAATATGGGGATTCATTTATAAATTGCAAGAAAAATTCACTGTCCCTGTGTTCATGTGAAAATGCAAATGCCTTTTCCTAATAGAATCCAACACACAGAAATGCAGAGAACCAATCGGATTACAGCCTTGACAATTTGAATTTTATCACCAGAAAAGAGTACAGAAGTTATCAGACATGCTCACCTGTCACTTTGATAGTGTAGGTCTCTGTAGATTCCATGCTGATGCGCCACAGGCCTGTTTCATTTACATTGAAGTGAAGCCGCTGCAGGTTCCCCACAGTCTGAATCTGAGCAAGAGGGCCGTTACTTACAGTGTGAGGCTGCGACACACCTGATAAACACAGTTTAATGTTAACATCAGGTCAGTCTTGTACTTGGGGGAATATTATATACTGAAGGCAAATCTCTTAGCATCTATGGATTCTGCCAGTTACAATAATTAAAGTTGATGGGTTGCTTTTTATTGTTTACAAAAAGCATTAATGTGAAATATAATTGGTGTTATTATAATAAAAATGATTATAGTAAATACTATAACATGCTTAATCTGTGCAGTTGTAACGCCATGCCAGCAGAGGGAGCCCTCTCCCGAGTACTGACTGTCTGCCGCTCCCTCTGCTTCATTGGTTACTTCCTGTTTGGTAGACATTTAAGCATGGCTATGCTCTCACTCATCGCGAAGTATTGCCAGTTTACCTGCCTTACTGAGCGTTTCCATTACTATTCTGTGTATGACCGTTGCCTGTTTACTCTGTTTTTGCCTTTTGGATTACCCTTTGTCTTGTTGCCTGGTTTGGACTGCCTTATTGTGTTTCTACCTCTGCCTGCCTCACGTTTATGTCTATTGCTTGCCGATTTGGATTTGTTTGCTGTGGATTGCATTAAACAACTGCACATGGATTCTAACGCTGCCTCAGCGTCTTTACAGCAGTACAGTTCCAATCCTATGTTGGACTCACCTGATGGATTATACAGAGTGAACTTGAGGTTATTTCCTGTCAAATAGGCAGTAACATTGGACAACGATGCATCTAATAGGAAGGGGAAATTCTCCACACGACCCGGGATCCTGGCTCGCTGCAGGACAGTTACCTGAAACAGACAAGTAACACATCATTCATTCATTCATTGTCTACCACTTATCCGAACTATTCTCGGGTCACGGGGAGCCTGTGCCTATCTCAGGCGTCATTGGGCATCAAGGCAGGATACACCCTGGACGGAGTGCCAGCCCATCGCAGGGCGCACACACACACACTCTCATTCACTCACGCAATCACACACACTACGGACAATTTAGAGACGCCAATCAACCTACAATGCATGTCTTTGGACCGGGGGAGGAAACCCCCGAGGCACGGGAGAACATGCAAACTCCACCCACACATGGCGGAGGCGGGAATCGAACCCCCAACCCTGGAGGTGTGAGGCAAACGTGCTAACCACTAAGCCACTTTATCCGTATGTGAGCTTAGTAATGAATCTTTCAAGATACCATTCTGTTATAGTCTGCTTTTAAATGAGTAGAATAAAACTACCAAAACTACAAAATAAGCCACAATGAACAAATAAACTGGGATGACCCTTCCAGCCACCACAGTTTGCCTTTCTCAGTGTGAGAAATTGACTCATCCTTAATTACAGAGATAAACACAAACATTGTGTAAAGGTATACCACAAAAGAGCAATGGAGGAATATGTTTATCTTCAGATTCCGTACCAAGGCAGCTGTGGAGGTGTCTAAGATGATGCCAGTAGCACTGGGCAGGTTGGCTTTTGTGACCTCTATTGCTTGACCTCCGGAGGCCAAAGCCAAGTTATAATACACCTGGAAACCTGAGCGTCCCTGTGTGCCCAAATCTCTTGCAAATCTTATACTCCCTGTCATGAAGACAGTGACCTGAGCGTAAGAGAGAAGCAGTAGTTAAAAAGCTGCTATATCATACTGCAGGTACAAATAGTAAACATGCTTACAATAAATATAATTACATTATTGTAGAAATATATAACATTTTACATCAAAAAAATATTTTAAATAATTATCATGTGATGTCCGAAGACTGAAGTGTTTACTGTAGACTTGGTGCTGCGGATGAGGGCGATGATGGTGTTTTCTAAGTGCACGTCTTTTGCAGTGGCGTCAGTAAAAACATAAATGTGAGAGGAGGCAGGAGCTCCAGTCAGAGCCAGCTGAGAGAGAGACAGAAAAAAATTATTTCAAAGCTATGCAAACTCAAGTGTGATTTAGTCTATGTAAGATTTTCAAGATGTCAGTAATTGTCTGAAGACAGGTTATACCTGCAGTCCTGACAAACACATTTCTGGTTCATCACCACCACCAGCCGCACTGAGTTTTGAAATCTCCCTCTTCATTATGTCTGGGTTTGTTGTCCTTATGCGTGGTCCAAAGCCTAAAAAGAACACAGAGAGAAACAAAGCATGCACCATTAAAAACTCTATATCTGTGCCTCTATTTTTAAAATGTAATCACTGCTATGCACAGGTTTAAGTGTTCTCTATGCTCAAAACACCTGACTCAGTTTATGAGCTAAATAAAGAGGTGTCTCAGCAGTTATGGCTCTGGGACACTGTTTGGAAAGTTGTGAAATTAACTCAAAAGCATCAGCCAAAATGATGCTGAGGATCAGAAGTGAGGTCAGGGGGAATTGTGGTTTGGTGGTTAGCATGTTTGCCTCAAACCCCCAGAGTTAGGGGTGTGAATCCTGCCTCTGCCATGTGTGTGTGGAGTTTGCATGTTCCTCTGGTAACTCTGGTTTCATCCTGCAGTCCCAAGATTGTTCATAGTCTGTGAATGACACTCGGTCACACACTACAGACTACCCTGCAATAGTGTGTGTTGCATTTTCATGCTGCCCCAGATAGACGCCAGGTTCCCTGTGACCCAGTAGGATAAGCAGTGTAGAGAGAATGGATGGATAAGTGAGTTCAGGTTAGGTGCAGTCCCCTGTCCAATCCAGAGCTTTATTAGCTATATGTTACTGTGCACCAGTTTTACATGATCTTCCCGTGTGGCTGTATGGGTATCCTTCCATCTCCCAAAAACATGAAGACTATATTGACCAATGTGTAAATACAGTATATGTGTATGGTGTGATGCCTTCCTGCTTCACACTCAGTATAGGCTCAAGGTCAACCACGTCCACCATGTGCACGTCCACCAAAGATGAATGAATGAATGATTGAATGAATAAATTAATGGATGAATATGTTGGATCATGTTGTTCTGGGAGCAAAGAAAACTTTCTGGAGTTTGAACTGATTAAATGCAATATCCACTTACTTGGATCATTAAATGGGACCAGTATGTATTCTGAAGGTTCATCCTGCGTCCCTTTCTTAGTGTCAATGATACTTTCTGCCATTCTCTTAGCTTCGGCGATGTCATCAGACATGCTGCCTGTTGTGTCAATTACAAAGCACAAGACAGCAGTACGAGCGATGCCCATCATCCTGAGACAGAAATAGACGAAAGATAAAACATAGAGGGAAAACATGTTAAAAATGACATGGTCTACATATTGTTTATATGTCCTCCAGCACTCAGTCTTTTCTCTTACCGCAGATATTCTTTATTGCCCACGGCTCCACGAACATCCTCCAGGAGTTCAACAGTAGCATCTATTGCCAGTGCGACTGCGGTGTCGTGTAAAGCTGCATTATGGCTAAGGCGATCATCTTTATTTATCCCACCACGAGGACTTTGGGTACTGCTAAGATCGGCACTTCCACCATGACTGCATTTACCTAAAGTAAACAAAACAAAAAAGGGTTTTGCGAAAAAATAATACTCACACAGGTGTAAACAGAGCGGCTTTAGTTTGTTATTCTAATGATCATATGTTTAAATTAAAATTTGAACATATATATGTTGTATATATGTAGATAGATAGATAGATGGATGGATGGATGGATGGATGGATGGATGGATGGATGGATGGATGGATAGATAGATAGATGGATAGATTGTACTTGTATTTGCATTAGTTGTACATGTATTTATATTTGGAGTCCTTGTCACCTTTTATAGTTGACAACTGTGATTAGTAGCATTATAATGCAATGGATCTGGAATCATTTTATAGTTTCTGACTGCTTCTGGCCCAGAACATAGCTCTGCTTTTTTTTTCTCTCATCTCTGTTCTTTTACTTAACCCATAATATATGTTTTGGCAAAAGAGCTATTGAGGTAATTTAGGATCAAAAGGAGATTTGTAGGTGTTTTAGCTGCAATTGCAATTCACTTTACATGCAGCAAAGAGCGCATTAAAAATGAGAAATTACAGCCTGCACTGTGTCAGAACTCAGAGCCCCCTCCAAGTGGACATATCGCAGGATGAATGTTGAGTTTGTATCTATTTCCTCTTAGTTTTCCATGATCAATAAACTCAGTAAACTACCAAAACTTAGCCAAAATAATGAGCGGTCAGTCAGCAGATGGGAAGAAGCAAATTTTTGATTCAGCAAGACACCCGTCACTTCACGTGTTTTACTGAAGAGAGCAGCTGGTCTGAAGAACTTCGAAAAATTCCCTACTATTTATACACGTTTATTCCAATTCAATTTTAACATTTCATCCCCTTCATTTGAGCTTCTCCTTACCTAATTTACATACATAGATATCTGTGGCCTTCTTCAGCTATCTCTTCACAAGGTCTCGACCTCTCACCTAGTTTTTTTTTATTCTTTGAACACGATGTTCTCTTCACCTCCTTGTGACCTCTGACATAATATTGACTTTTTCTAGATGTTTGCAAGTTTGCACATTGCAAAGTCAGCATTACGGTTAAATGTTCTTCCACATTTTATTCATAGCACGGTGCAAAGCAAGTTTTGCAGTTATTTCAAACCACACTGTCTAGTCTGTTTCTTCCTGTCTAGTTTTTAATTTTTGCCTCTAAGCTTTTAAGCATTTCATAACCTGCATTTTAAGATTAAATAGCCACGTGATATGCACCTTACTCATCCAATTTTTCCATTAGCTCAATCGGCCGGTCAGCCAATCCAATGATCCCATTGGATAGCCTGACCGACTAAACTGCAATTTTAAGCTGTAAGCTCCAACTGTTTTCACTAAATGTCTTTTCTCTCTTTTTCCAATCTCAGCGTGGTTACTGTTATTATATTCTATTTGTATAATTTTATTATTACTGTATATACATACTATCAGAGGTTATACTATACTGATTGTCATAAGCTTAGCCTTTAAATAGATGATAGGATAATAGATACCACTGCTCTTAAATGAGTTATTACTACTTTGAAGATAAGCATGAATTTCCCCTACATATTGCTATTTTACAGATAAGCATTTATCTTTAAAATTTCCCTGACATCACTGTCAGCTTTGTTTGACTTTAGACCTTCACGCTGACCCTACAGATCTTACAGATTATCTTGACCTCACAGTTGATACCTTTTATCACAAGTCTATGTCAGTCTGTGTAAGTCTATGTCTCCAAGCCATTGATATATTATTAAATGATTATTTTTAGTTAGTTGCACTTCTCTTTTTTTTTGGCTAGACAATATGCAAGCTTTTCCATTGTACTGATTCCACATCCTCTGTACTTTCTGTGTCTGCACTTATTGTTTTTGTGTTACAAATAACACTGTCTAGGCCTTGAGCCTTTAAGCGTTATCATTTTATTTTATTTTACTTTAAGCTAAGCCTGGTGTTAACGAAGATTACATAATCACATGATATGCTATGCTATTACACTAGCACATTAATACTTATGGTTATGCTTGATTATCGTATTTTTACATTAGGCCAAGCCTGCTCTTAAGTTATAGTTGAATACTATAAGAATATTAGTTGAATACTGTAAGATGAATACTATTTTAAGCAGAGTATTGTTATGTTAAAAGTGAGCATAAAAGTAAACATGCCATGTGTAGAATACAGCAGATGTTAATTCACACCATTAGGTTTGTTGGGAGAATTCAGGCCCATGTATCCTGATGTGAGTTTCTTCTCTTTTAAAATGGAGGGCAGCAGGGGGTTCGAGCAAGTACCACTGGCACAGTCACTGCAGGTTGGAGTCCCCACCTCTACACACACACGCACACACACAACAACAACAAAAAAATAAATTCAGTGAATGGAAAAATATTTTCAGATTAAGTTTAATACTGATGATTATAAGAAAGAAGTGGAAATGTGGACAATAAGTCAATAAAATAAAAATAAAAAAGTTATTTCCAAAAAGGATGAGGAAGAACATACTATAAGGAAAATGTTAAAACAGAAAAATACAAATGGGATCAAATCAAATTAAATGCAATTAAAATAAATCAAAAATACGTGAATGAACAGATTAGATAAACCAACCCATTAGAAGTCTATATTAGCTAAACAAAGTGAAACTGAAAATGAAATAAATTTAAAATAGGTCAGAGGTGTGGCCTATTGCTTAGGTCAGTGCGTTTCATAAAGTAGGGTAATTTACAGTGCATTTACATTTTACTCATTAAAATGACTAAAAGACCAGCCTGAGTGTCTATCTATCTATCTATCTATCTATCTATCTATCTATCTATCTATCTATCTATCTATCTATCTATCTATCTATCTATCTATCTATCTATAGCATTAGCATTTAATCTAACTTATTTGCTGCAAGCTAGTGAAATTTTAAAGTGTCGTCAAACAACATTTACCTGCAACATTGTCGATGGTGAGATCTGGATTAATGAGGTTGGCATATGTGATCTTGTAGCCCAGCTCCACCCAGTTACTGTGACTGTAAAAATCCTAAGAGACATATCTGTACATCAGTTTACAATTAGGTTATAATATTACAGCATGTTTTTTAATAATGGAAGCTACCTGAAGTTTACACTTAATTTAGTTTGAACTGTTTATTAGGGGGGGGGGCACGGTGGCTTGGTGGTTAGCACTTTTTCCTCACACCTCCAGGGTTGGGGGTTCGATTCTGCATTCGCTGTGTGTGTGGGGTTTGCATGTTCTCCTCGTGCCTTGGGGGTTTCCTCCGGGTGCACCGGTTTCCTCCCCTGGTCCAAAAACATGCATTGTAGGTTGATTGGCATCTCTAAATTGTCTGTATTGTGTGTGTGCTCTGTGATGGGTTGGCACTCTGTCCAGGGTGTATCCTGCCTTGATGCCCAATGATGCCTGAGATAGGCACAGGCCCCCCGTGACCCGAGAATAGATCGGATAAGCGGTAGACAATGAATGAATGAATGTTTATTAAAGAGATTCTCTTACCTGCAACGTGTGTAAGACTTTTCCCAGTGTTTCCCGAGCAGCTTGTAAGTTATTTTTACGAATGTTGGCTTTGACTGCGGCGACACCCTGGCTGATCAGAGAATGTCCCTCTGTAAAAGCCTCACTGTTGAAATGATGTGGATTACTGGATGCATAGTCCCGATCCACAAGTCCATTCTCCATGTAAATCTGATTCAGTGCTTCATGGAACTTGGCACCTGACATTTGACCAGTGTTTGTACCCAAACACGCACGCAGCAGTTCTTCTGCAAAGGAGCCCTATGACAGGAAAAATGGAGATAAAAAAGTTGCTCCTTCAGAGTTTAATCCATGATCTTAACCTGAAAATGAGAGAGTGAAACTAAATCAACATCATACTCACTGTTGGTTTGAATGGTCTTCCTTCTGACTCAGCCACTGCCTCACATACTTCATAGATCTTTTTCATTACAGCATTGGCAGTGATGGTCACATGCGTGTTGCCACTGCCTATTGGCACAAATGTCTGCACGGCAGGCAGAACCAGAACCACCAGAGCAATGCACACAGATGATCTCATGTTCTTCTGATCTATAAGAAAGTATATCTCTTTATAGGGGTTTTTCACAATGCACTTACCACAACTCGTTCTAAACCCCGCTTTTAACCATGCATAGAGGAATTGATTCACACATTATTTTCATGATAAGTGTACAGTGTAAAACAACGAGGTGTTAGAATGTTACAGCTAGATGCTTCGGAACAAGACAAGAGACAAGCTTTTATTTAAACCGGTCACACAATCTATTTATCCATTCATGGTTGAAACAGCATATGTGCAAATATGCAAGTAATAACTATAACCAGTGTTTAAAGACCAGATTATGAATAACCAGGATTTATTGGATTGTCTCCCGCTTATCCGATCTATACTCAGGTCACAGGGAGCCTGTGCCTAACTCAGGTGTCATTGGGCATCAAGGCAGGATACACCCTGGGCAGAGTGCCAACCCATTGCAGGGTACACACACTCTCTCATTCACTCACACACTACAGACAATTTAGAGATGCCAATCAACCTACAATGCATGTCTTTGGACCAGGGGAGGAAACCCCTGAGGCACGGGAAGAACATGCACACTCCACACACACGGCAGAGGTGGGAATCGCACCCCCAACCCTGGAGATGTGAGGCAAACGTGCTAACCACCAAGCCACCGTGCCCCACGGATTAATTGTATGAAATATAAAAATATGAGCAGTGCCAAACCTAGGATTCTGTTTACCCAGAGTTTACAATGACCAAAGTATAACTATTTCAAGTATGAAAACCTTAATGTTGGTGCATCTGAATTTCATTAGTAAATCTGTTCATAGCTCTGGTATAATTTTTCAGAGCTATATCCTTACTGATAAACAAAGGAAAAAATTATAAACGGCAACATGCTATACAACATTTTAATTAACATTTTTAACTATATGCTGTAACTATTCATTCCTAATCGGTTTGGATTGATTCACGCACTCCTTCTAATATGTAATTATTTCTATGGTGACACTTTAAACATTGACTTGTATTTCAGATGTTGAAAAATTTTTAAATGAATAAAAATGTTTTCTGTAAGTTGAAAATCCTTGTAACAGTCACAGTTAAAGCTGTAACTTCAGGTTTTCTACCATGTCCACAAGTTTTCTTGGTATCAGGATAAGTTGCAATTTTTTGTCTTAATAACAAAAATGGGAGAATAACTAACTAACTAACTAACTAAACTAAACTTAATAATAATAATAATAATAATAATAATAATAATAATAATAATAATAATAATAATAATAATAATAATAATATGTTTAAAAAGAGTGAGCACGGTGGCTTGGTGGTTAGCACGTTTGCCTCACACCTCCGCCATGTGTGTGGAGTTTGCATGTTCTCCCCATGCCTCGGGGGTTTCCTCCCCCGATCCAAAGACATGCATTGTAGGTTGATTGGCATCTCTAAATTGTTGGTTGTGTGTGTGTGTACCCTGCGATGGGTTGGCACTCCATCCAGGGTGTATCCTGCCTTGATGTCTGAGGCTCCCCGGGACCCGAGAATAGATCAGATAAGCAGTAGACAATGAATGTTTATAAAGAACTAATATGTATCATCATTGTCAAATTATTGTGGCATTAGAGGAATAAAACTCCTGGTCATATTATTATAAAAATGAGAAAAGACAGAATAATCCAAATGTGGAAGATAAGACAAATAAAATGAGATGTAAAATTTTTAGAAAATAGGCAATGCTTATATTACATCTTATATCACATGCCCAAAAATGCATACAAGTTTTGCATGCAAATGTAAATCTATTTTATTCCACAGCATGCAGTATGGTCAGAGAAGCTTTTTTGAATGAAAACAAAAATTGAAGTTGACAGTTTTTGGGGTTACTATTTCACTATTTGGAAGTTCAACCAATATATACCTAACCTGGCCATAACTTTTTTAAAACTAATATATCAGGCTAATAATGACAATATAATGTATATTGTTTTCTTTCTTTGATGCCTAATCTTTATATCTTTTTTTCTCTAAAGATGTTTGTAGTTACATTTACAATTACTAACATAAATTATTATTCACTCTGTCAATCTGCATTACATGAAAAATATAACAGGACCTTTAAACTAATCCAGAAATTATGATATA
Source organism: Hemibagrus guttatus (assembly GCA_033459395.1). Lineage (NCBI taxonomy): Eukaryota > Metazoa > Chordata > Actinopteri > Siluriformes > Bagridae > Hemibagrus > Hemibagrus guttatus. The sequence continues at coordinate 24,272,742 of JAUCMX010000002.1, forward strand.
GATGATACACTATAAACAGTGTTAATACTGATTTTAATGAATGTCATTGATCATACCTTCACAAATCCCACAATGACTCAGCTTCCTCCCGTAAATCCTTGAGATAATCTATGATACAATACAGTCACTGTTTATATATAGATGCTGTCATGGTGGGTGTGGCACTGTTTTGAAAGATGTTGTGAAATGTTGTGGGGGCTACAAGGGTGTGTATTTGATGGTGCAATCACAGTAATCAGAAACAACATGTACGAAAAATGGGAAACAGGGATTACAACATTTCCGTCATATTGTGAAATAAACAACATTGTATTTGTTGGAATTGACTGACTGTGGATTCATAATCTAGCAAATATAGAGAATGGTTATTGTTTAATGATCTTAATGAATGTCTCACTAAGTAAATCTCTCCGGTGCCAAGATAAGAATAAAAGTAAATTATTAAATGTGTTTGTAATCACTATGTCCATGGCCATGTGTATGATATCTTTATGCCTTTGTAGAAATAGCTTTATATATATATATATATATATATATATATATATATATATATATATATATATATATACAGATACCTCTTTTTTTTCCTTTTTTTTTCACAATTAATGTGTATATATATATATATATATATATATATATATATATATATATATATATATATAAATATATATATATATAAAATTCTGGTATGAATTCTTTTTTAGACTTATTATTATTTATATTATTTTTTCATTAGTATGTTGTCTTGAAAAATCATCTTATTTACTTTTCATTGTTAAAGCAGTCAGTTGCTTATTACTACATCATTATTCAGCATATTTTTGCTAAGCTAATTTGTAATCACCTTATTTGTAACCTAAATAAATATAAATTAAACATATAAACAAATAAAACATAATGGCAATATTTTCATATTTATTGTCTTATTATAAGTCTTGTTGAATACCTTTTAGTCCTCAACAAATAGTATAAAAAAAATAAAAATAAAAAATAGTATAAAAATAATATAGTAGAGTATAGTATAAAAAAAAATAATAGTAGTGAATGTGTAATATTTGGAAGCGTAATAACAGATATTTCAAGAATGGATGGGACAGGGTTTAATTAGCAATTTGCTGTATTAAGAACTTATGACAGGAAGATGAGTGAGGTAGGCTATAAGAATATGCAAGAGAGTGGGGCTGTTATAAAGACTTGCAGACTCACAAGGTATTAGGGAACTGGGTGTCCAGTCTTTTCCAGAAAGGGCCAGTGTGGGTGCAGGTTTTCATTCCAACCGAGCGGAAGCCACACCTGATTCTACTTGAAAGCTAAGTTTCGTTGATTAAACAGTTGGAATCAGGTGTAGCTCCTGCTTGATTGGACTGAAAACCTGCACCCACACTGGCTTGTTATGGATAAGATTGGACACTGCACGCTGCACTAGAGAATGCTGAAAAGTATTAAAGCAATATCATTCAGAGCTTGCCTACTATTAATAATTTCACATATACCATTTGCTCCATTTGTTGTAATGAAGGAACATCTGTAAAAGCTTACATACTAAATTCATTGTTACTATAAATGATAATTCTTTGTTTTCTTGTTCTGTCATAAATGGATGCACACTTTTGCATTAGTCTGTACTTCATAGGAAAAACATTCTCTATCATTTAAAATGATTAGCAATTCTTCATAATGTTTTTAAGATTTGTTGAAGGTTTGAGTTACTATGGTAACAAGGTCAAGCAAATTACCTCGGCGAGGACAGAAAGGCGGAGCACGGCGTAGTTAGAATCATCAGCTCTGGGCCCTTCAGCCAGAATGGTCAGAGAGACTTCAGTTCCTGATGTGGTGCTTGCAGGAGGGGTGACCTTCACTGTGCCTGAAGCATTACCTCCAGCGTTCACGGTAAGTCTGAGATATAACAGAAATATTATACATGTTATTCAAATCTGTTCCCGGTATTAGACTTGTTTCTACATGTGTTAAGATTAGAATTATGAATCTTTGGTAATTTTAGATGTGAAGCCAAGGGATAAACTTCAATTTGGATTGATGCACTGATTTGATTCATCACAAAATTAAGTACTATATTTACTGTGGATTATATGTCAGAGGAAAATCTTTGTCATTCTTAGCACTGATTTTAAAGACTCCACCGATTCCATCAGTAGACACAGTAAAAGGAACTTCAAATTCTTTTCCTGGCACCATTGAACTGCCTACTACAGCCTACAGGGAGGGAAATGTGAAATATATTAAATGAGACAAAGGAGAAATGAGACAATATAATATTCTGTGTGTAACTGATGTATTGTGACCCATTTATTAATGCTATGTCAAATAAAAGGAGAGTCGTACCTTGATAATGACATTAGACTGAGACATCTGTGTTGTGGTCTGCCTTTGGAAGTGGCTTGAGGTGGTCATATCTTCTCCTTTCATCATAACTACAAATTCTCCTTCTGGAACTTGATTCGCAGTAACCAGAAAGTTTCCACCACCCATTTCTTCTATGGTCCCATTCACCACATTGGCATCCGAAACTTCCACTAGAGCAACTTCCTGTAGCTTTAGAGCTTCAGCACCATTCTGACCAGATATTGTCAGTAATAGCTTAACAGGTAACCCTAAAGTTCAAAAGAGAGAAAAAGCACAATGATAATGGAGATAAATACTATTTTTTTTAATTATTATTATTTTATATATATTCATTAAATAGATACATGTTTCTCCACAAAATGAATATGTATAAACCATGATTATTCAACTATAACTTGAAATAGTCCAGTTATTTAAAAGCGTTTGCTTACAAATGTCAGGATGAGCAACTAACCTGACTGATTTCATTTTTCTATGTGCTGTTATTACTGATTTGTTCATAGTTATATTTTTATCCTTTGTTTCAATGGCATGTTGATGCATGGTTTAGTCATGAGTTCAGGTTATTGATTGTGTGGAGTTTGTCTGCATGGGTTTCCTTCAGTTTCTCTAGTTTCCTCCCTCCAACAATGTCAGCAGAATTTCTGCCTATGCTAAATAGGTGTGAATGTATGTGTGCCATTCATTCATTGATTCATTCATTGTCTACCGCTTATCCGATCTATACTCGGGTCACGGGGAGCCTGTGGCGTCATTGGGCATCAAGGCAGGATACACCATGAACGGAGTGCCAACCCATCGCAGGGCAAACACACACTCTCATTCACTCACGCAATCACACACCACGGACAATTTAGAGATGCCAATCAACCTACAATGCATGTCTTTGGACCGGGGGAGGAAACCGGAGTACCCCGAGGAAACCCCCGAGGCACGGGGAGAACATGCAAACTCCACACTGTGTGTGCCATTATAAAATAATAATAGCTGTTCATACAATTATTATGCAGTTGCTTCTGGTCAGTTGCTGAAAGTTTCACAGCCGTTTATTATATTCCCTCTGAGAGTAAAATGAAATAATAAAATATAACGATTGCTCTAACCTTTCTGGGGCCGACCTTCAATAACAGCAAATCCTGAGTGGGGTCCACTGAATTCCTCCACAAAGTCATAAATGAAAGTTGTTGCACTTTGACCTGAAATTGAAAAACAAAAAACAACACTTAGTTATAGTTATTACCAGGTAGTATTACTTTGTAACATGTTAAATGACTAACTTGAAATATGACAAAAAAATGTCATTACATTTTTTTTATTTTAGCTTCCAGTTGCAGTTTTTATTATATTTGTAGGAGCTGTTATTAAAAAGCATTAAAAAAGATATTCCAGGGCTCAAGTGTGACACAATTTATCATGGTAATGATATGATATTGTCATATATTGTCAAAATTGTCAACTCTGTTTTAGCCGGATGAAGGAATTCAGTATTCACTCATAAGAGTGAGCTAGAAATTGTTGTGAACTGTTACTACTTCATTTTGCACTCTTTTAATTGTAGCAATTTTAGGATTAATCTCGCCGGGTGTCTCACAAGTCACACCTCTCGCATTTGACAACACACATGTCCATGAACCACCTAATTTGACCATATGGCTGACATTTTCTGCACAGCCTGCTGGCAAACAGGCAAGATTATTTTGTTTACCTGCCACTAAGTGCTTGTTTAAATATGGGGATTCATTTATATATTGCAAGAAAAATTCACTGTCCCTGTGTTCATGTGAAAATGCAAATGCCTTTTCCTAATAGAATCCAACACACAGAAATGCAGAGAACCAACCGGATTACAGCCTTGAGAATTTGAATTTTATCACCAGAAAAGAGTACAGAAGTTATCAGACATGCTCACCTGTCACTTTGATAGTGTAGGTCTCTGTAGATTCCATGCTGATGCGCCACAGGCCTGTTTCATTTACATTGAAGTGAAGCCGCTGCAGGTTCCCCACAGTCTGAATCTGAGCAAGAGGGCCGTTACTTACAGTGTGAGGCTGCGACACACCTGATAAACACAGTTTAATGTTAACATCAGGTCAGTGTTGTACTTGGGGGAATATTATATACTGAAGGCAAATCTCTTAGCATCTATGGATTCTCTCAGTTACAATAATTAAAGTTGATGAGTTGCTTTTTATTGTTTACAAAAAGCATTAATGTGAAATATAATTAGTGTTATTATAATAAAAATGATTATAGTAAATACTATAACATGCTTAATCTGTGAAGTACAGTTCCAATCCTATGTTGGACTCACCTGATGGATTATACAGAGTGAACTTGAGGTTATTTCCTGTCAAATAGGCAGTAACATTGGACAACGATGCATCTAATAGGAAGGGGAAATTCTCCACACGACCCGGGATCCTGGCTTGCTGCAGGACAGTTACCTGAAACAGACAAGTAACACATCACGGAAAGAAAATTTAATTCTCATTTTCCCATTCTTCCTCTGCCTGGCCCATAGCTAGCAAGCATCTGGCTAAACCAAGACAACTGAAACACAGACTTGTGAACTTATTCCAGTCCAATACATGTACTGATTTTTAGATAAAATAATGCTATATGGTGAAGACACAAGGTAACAATGGTGAATCATCAAGTGATAGTAAGAGGATATAGAAAGATAAATCTTTTACACATAGTTGAATAACTGAGTTTTGATTTAATGGAAACCAGGACTGCTTCAGATATTGCAAAAAAAAAAAATTGTAAACCAGGTTCCTTTAAAGTATTCTCTTCCCTTGTGAGCTCACTAAGTTTTTATTATACCTGTCCTCCACTCAATGCATAGAACAAAAGATCCCTTGCATACAAGGAGTCCGAGTGCTTAGGAAGAATTACAATGAAACCATATAGCCAATATAATAGAAAAAGGCAGAATATTCTAGTACAGAGGAAAGAATCTTTCAGAGATGATAAGGGTCAGGCCTTTATCCGTATGTGAGCTTAGTAATGAATCTTTCAAGATACCATACTGTTATAGTCTGCTTTTAAATGAGTAGAATAAAACTACCAAAACTACAAAATAAGCCACAATGAACAAATAAACTGGGATGACCCTTCCAGCCACCACAGTTTGCCTTTCTCAGTGTGAGAAATTGACTCATCCTTAATTACAGAGATAAACACAAACATTGTGTAAAGATATACCACAAAAGAGCAATGGAGGAATATGTTTATCTTCAGATGCCTTACCAAGGCAGCTGTGGAGGTGTCTAAGATGATTCCAGTAGCACTGGGCAGGTTGGCTTTTGTGACCTCTATTGCTTGACCTCCGGAGGCCAAAGCCAAGTTATAGTACACCTGGAAACCTGAGCGTCCCTGTGTGCCCAAATCTCTTGCAAATCTTCTCTTTCTTGTCATGAAGACAGAGACCTGAGCGTAAGAGAGAAGCAGTAGTTAAAAAGGTGCTACATCATACTGCAGGTACAAATAGTAAACATGCTTACAATAAATATAATTACATTATTGTACAAAAAAAAAGCATTTTTGTATAAAATATATAACATTTTACATCAAAAAAATATTTAAAATAATTATCATGTGAAGTCTGAAGACTGAAGTGTTTACTGTGGACTTGGTGCTGCGGATGAGGGCGATGATGGTGTTTTCTAAGTGCACGTCTTTTGCAGTGGCGTCAGTAAAAACATAAATGTGAGAGGAGGCAGGAGCTCCAGTCAAAGCCAGCTGAGAGAGAGACAGAAAAAAATTATTTCAAAGCTATGCAAACTCAAGTGTGATTTAGTCTATGTAAGATTTTCAAGATGTCAGTAATTGTCTGAAGACAGGTTATACCTGCAGTCCTGACAAACACATTTCTGGTTCATCACCACCACCAACCGCACTGAGTTTTGAAATCTCCCTCTTCATTATGTCTGGGTTTGTTGTCCTTATGAGTGGTCCAAAGCCTAAAAAGAACACAGAGAGAAACAAAGCATGCACAATTAATAACTCTATATCTGTGCCTCTATTTTTAAAATGTAATCACTGCTATGCACAGGTTTAAGTGTTCTCTATGCTCAAAACACCTGACTCAGCTTATGAGCTAAATAAAGAGGTGTCTCAGCAGTTATGGCTCTGGACACTGTTTGGAAAGTTGTGAAATTAACTCAAAAGCATCAGCCAAAATGATGCTGAAGATCAGAAGTGAGGTCAGGGGGAATTGTGGTTTGGTGGTTAGCATGTTTGCCTCACACCCCCAGAGTTAGGAGTGTGAATCCTGCCTCTGCCATGTGTGTGTGGAGTTTGCATGTTCCTCTGGTAACTCTGGTTTCATCCTGCAGTTCCAAGATTGTTCATAGTCTGTGAATGACACTCGTTCACACACTACAGACTACCCTGCAAAAGTGTGTGTTGCAGTTTCATGCTGCCCCAGATAGACGCCAGGTTCCCTGTGACCCAGTAGGATAAGCAGTGTAGAGAGAATGGATGGATGGATAAGTGAGTTCAGGTTAGGTGCAGTCCCCTGTCCAATCCAGAGCTTTATTAGCTATATGTTACTGTGCACCAGTTTTACATGATCTTCCCGTGTGGCTGTATGGGTTTCCTTCTATCTCCCAAAAACATGAAGGCTATATTGACCAATGTGTAAATACAGTGTATGTGTATGGTGTGATGCATTCCTGCTTCACACTCAGTATAGGCTCAAGGTCAACCACGTCCACCATGTGCACATCCACCAAAGATGAATTAATGAATGATTGAATGAATAAATGAATGGATGAATATGTTGGATCATGTTGTTCTGGAAGCAAAGAAAACTTTAAATTTCTGGAGTTTGAACAGATTAAATGCAATATCCACTTACTTGGATCATTAAATGGGACCAGTATGTATTCTGAAGGTTCGTCCTGCGTCCCTTTCTTATTGTCAATGATACTGTGTGCAACTCTCTTAGCTTCGGCGATGTCATCAGACATGCTGCCTGTTGTGTCAATTACAAAGCACAAGACAGCAGTACGAGCGATGCCCATCATCCTGAGACAGAAATAGACGAAAGATAAAACATAGAGGGAAAACATGTTAAAAATGACATGTTCTACATATTGTTTATATGTCCTCCAGCACTCAGTCTTTTCTCTTACCGCAGATATTCTTTATTGCCCACGGCTCCACGAACATCCTCCAGGAGTTCAACAGTAGCATCTATTGCCAGTGCGACTGCGGTGTCGTGTAAAGCTGCGTTATGGCTAAGGCGCTCATCTTTATTTATCCCACCACGAGGACTTTGGGTACTGCTAAGATCGGCACTTCCACCATGACTGCATTTACCTAAAGTAAACAAAACAAAAAAGGGTTTTGCGAAAAAATAATACTCATACAGGTGTAAACAGAGCGACTTTAGTTTGTTATTCTAATGATCATATGTTTAAATTAAAATTTGAACATATATATGCTATATATATGTATACAGATAGATAGATGGATGGATGGATGGATGGATGGATGGATGGATGGATGGATGGATGGATAGATAGATAGATAGATAGATAGATAGATAGATAGATAGATAGATAGATAGATAGATAGATAGATAGATAGATAGATAGATAGATAGATAGATAAATAGATAGATAGTACTTGTATTTGCATTAGTTGTACATGTATTTATATTTGGAGTCCTTGTCACCTTTTATAGTTGACAACTGTGATTAGTATCATTATAATGCAATGGATCTGGAATCATTTTATAGTTTCTGACTGCTTCTGGCCCAAAACATAGCTCTGCTTTTTTTTCTCTCATCCCTGTTCTTTTACTTAACCCATAATATATGTTTTGGCAAAAGAGCTACTGAGGTAATTTAGGATCAAAAGGAGATTTGTAGGTGTTTTAGCTGCAATTGCAATTCACTTTACATGCAGCAAAGAGCGCATTAAAAATGAGAAATTACAGCCTGCTCTGCCATGTGTAGAATACAGCAGATGTTAATTCACACCATTAGGTTTGTTGGGAGAATTCAGGCCCATGTATCCTGATGTGAGTTTCTTCTCTTTTAAAATGGAGGGCAGCAGGGGGTTCGAGCAAGTACCACTGGCACAGTCACTGCAGGTTGGAGTCCCCACCTCTACACACACACGCACACACACAACAACAACAAAAAAATAAGTTCAGTGAATGGAAAAATATTTTCAGATTAAGTTTAATACTGATGATTATAAGAAAGAAGTGGAAATGTGGACAATAAGTCAATAAAATAAAAATAAAAACTTATTTCCAAAAAGGATGAGGAAGAACATACTATAAGGAAAATGTTAAAACAGAAAAATACAAATAGGATCAAATCAAATTAAATGCAATTAAAATAAATCAAAAATACGTGAATGAACAGATTAGATAAACCAACCCATTAGAAGTCTATATTAGCTAAACAAAGTGAAACTGAAAATGAAATAAATTTAAAATAGGTCAGAGGTGTGGCCTATTGCTTAGGTCAGTGCGTTTCATAAAGGAGGGTAATTTACAGTGCATTTACATTTTACTCATTAAAATGACTAAAAGACCAGCCTGAGTGTTATCTATCTATCTATCTATCTATCTATCTATCTATCTATCTATCTATCTATCTATCTATCTATCTATCTATCTATTTATCTATCTATCTATCTATCTATAGCATTAGCATTTAATCTAACTTATTTGCTGCAAGCTAGTGGAATTTTAAAGTGTTGTCAAACAACATTTACCTGCAACATTGTCGATGGTGAGATCTGGCTTAATGAGGTTGGCATATGTGATCTTGTAGCCCAGCTCCACCCAGTTACTGTGACTGTAAAAATCCTAAGAGACATATCTGTACATTAGTTTACAATTAGGTTATAATATTACAGCATGTTTTTTAATAATGGAAGCTACCTGAAGTTATAACTTTACACTTAATTTAGTTTGAACTGTTTATTAGAGAGATTCTCTTACCTGCAACGTGTGTAAGACTTTTCCCAGTGTTTCCCGAGCAGCTTGTAAGTTATTTTTACGAATGTTGGCTTTGACTGCGGCGACACCCTGGCTGATCAGAGAATGTCCCTCTGTAAAAGCCTCACTGTTGAAATGATGTGGATTACTGGATGCATAGTCCCGATCCACAAGTCCATTCTGCATGTAAATCTGATTCAGTGCTTCATGGAACTTGGCACCTGACACTTGACCAGTGTTTGTACCCAAACACGCACGCAGTAGTTCTTCTGCAGAGGAGCCCTATGACAGGAAAAAATGGAGATGAAAAAGTTGCTCCTTCAGAGTTTAATCCATGATCTTAACCCGAGAATGAGAGAGTGAATCTAAATCAACATCATACTCACTGTTGGTTTGAATGGTCTTCCTTCTGACTCAGCCACTGCCTCACATACTTCATAGATCTTTTTCATTACAGCATTGCCAGTGATGGTCACATGCGTGTTGCCACTGCCTACTGGCACAAATGTCTGCACAGCAGGCAGAACCAGAACCACCAGAGCAATGCACACAGATGATCTCATGTTCTGCTGATCTATAAGAAAGTATATCTCTTTATAGGGGTTTTTCACAATGCACTTACCACAGCTCTTTCTAAACCCCGCTTTTAACCATGCATAGAGGAATTGATTCACACATTATTTTCATGCTAAGTGTACAGTGTAAAACAACGAGGTGTTAGAATGTTACAGCTAAATGCTTAGGAACAAGACAAGAGACAAGCTTTTATTTAAACCAGTCACACAATCTATTTATCCATTCATGGTTAAAACAGCATATGTGCAAATATGCAAGTAATAACTATAACCAGTGTTTAAAGACCAGATTATGAATAGCCAGGATTAATTGGTATGCATTAAAAATATGAGCAGTGCCAAACCTAGGATTCTGTTTACCCAGAGTTTACAATGACCCAAGTATAACTATTTCAAGTATGAAAACCTTAATGTTGGTGCATTTGAATTTCATTAGTAAATCTGTTCATAGCTCTGGTATAATTTTTCAGCGCTATATCCTTATTGATAAACAAAGGAGAAAATTATAAACGGCAACATGCTATACAATTAATAACATTTTAATTAACATTTTTAACTATATGCTGTAACTATTCATTTCTAATCGATTTGGATTGATTCATGCACTCCTTCTAATATGTAATTATTTCTATAGTGACACTTTATACATTGACTTGTATTTCAGATGCTGAAAAATTTTTAAATGAATAAAAATGTTTTCTGTAAGTTGAAAATCCTTGTAACAGTCACAGTTAAAGCTGTAACTTAAGGTTTTCTACCATGTCCACAAGTTTTCTTGGTATCATGATAAGTTGCAATTTTTTGTCTTAATAATGTTACGGGGGCAAGTGCCCCTGGTGGACCACTAGCGGGCCTTCAGCAGGGGTTTTGTTTATTCAGTCATGTGTTCGTTTTAGCCACGCCTCTTCCTAATGTGTTTCCGCCTTTGTTCACCTGTTCCCAATGTGTCTCTGATTATGTTCCTTATTTATAGTGGCCGTCTGTCTGCATTAGTTTGCTAGTCCTCGTCTTTGTGTAATGTCTGCGTGAATCTCTGTTTCTTTTGTTTAATAAAACCCCTGTCTGCCGTCTATTTCCGCGTTGGGTCTGATTCCTCTACACCGGCACGACCAGCGTGCTCCATCAGCTCAGCGATTTGTGACAAATAACAAGAATGGGAGAATAACTAACCACTCCACTTCCGGATTTCCGTGGAGGGCGTGGCCCCATCTCTCGCAGCGGAAGATGTTTTTAAAACCTGTATTTTTCCTTTTTTTGCTGGTACTCGCTCCGCTTCTGTTCCTGTGAGGTACGTCGCCCCACTTCCGGTTCTCCGTAGAGGGCGTGCCTCACTTCCATCGGCGGAGTAGAGTACCGGCTGCCCTTGTTTTTGTTTTTTGAGTTTTTCTTCTTCCGGAGTGAAATTTTTTTTTTCTTTTGTCCCTATGAACCTGTTTCCTGTTCCGGTGGGGTCTCCTGTTTAAATTTTTTTTCTCGGTATGGGTACATCGCTCTGCGTCTGTTTCCTGTGGGGGGCGTCGTTCTCCTTCTGTCTCTCCCCCAATCAGTTCTTCTTCCTCCTCGTCGCCGCCGGGACTCGCTCCGCCTCACTCCTCATTGGCGGAGGAGATCGCCGGCCACACCTCCCTCCCTCCCTTCGGGGGTTTTCGGCCCAGCCGGGCTGAGGTCATCGCTCAGCCCGACTACGTGTCAGGGGACATCGCTCTGCTGCTCGGCGGTGGACGTTGCTCGGCCCTCCCGCTCGGCGGTGGACGTCGCTCGGCGCTTCTGCTCGGCTGTGGATGTCGTTTGGGACCCTCTGGCCTTACCACCGTGCCCATCACTCCTCCCACTTGCCTCGCCTTGCTCCTCGCTTCTCCCACTCACCTCGCCATGTTCCTCGCTCCTGTCACCTGCCTTGCCTTGCTCCTCGCTCCCCCCACTTGCCTCGCCTTGCTCCTCGCTCCCCCCCCTTGTTGCCTCTCCGTGTTCCCAGTGTTACGGGGGCAAGTGCCCAGATGGACCACTAGCGGGCCTTCAGCAGGGGTTTTGTTTATTCAGTCATGTGTTCGTTTTAGCCACGCCTCTTCCTAATGTGTTTCCGCCTTTGTTCACCTGTTCCCAATGTGTCTCTGATTATGTTCCTTATTTATAGTGGCCGTCTGTCTGCATTAGTTTGCTAGTCCTCGTCTTTGTGTAATGTCTGTGTGAATCTCTGTTTCTTTTGTTTAATAAAACCCCTGTCTGCTGTCTATCTCCGCATTGGGTCTGATTCCTCTACACCGGCATGACCAGCGTGCTCCGTCAGCTCAGCGATTTGTGACAAATAACAAGAATGGGAGAATAACTAACTAACTAACTAAACTTAATAATAATAATAATAATAATAATAATAATAATAATGTTTATAAAGAGGGGGCTTGGTGGTTAGCATGTTTGCCTCACACCTCCAGGGTTGGGGGTTTAATTCCCGCCTCCGCCATGTGTGTGGAGTTTGCATGTTCTCCCCGTGCCTCGGGGTTTCCTCCCCCGGTCCAAAGACATGCCTTGTAGGTTAATTGTCATCTCTAAATTGTCCTGTGTGTGTGTATGTGTGTGTGTGTACCCTGTGATGGGTTGGCACTCCATCCAGGGTGTATCCTGCCTTGATGCCTGAGATCCCCATGACCCGAGAATAGATCAGATAAGCGGTAGACAATGAATGTTTATAAAGAACTAATATGTATCACCATTGTCAAATTATTGTGGCATTAGAGGAATAAAACTCCTGGTCATATTATTATAAAAATGAGGAAAGACAGAATAATCCAAATGTGGAAGATGAGACAAATGAAATGAGATGTAAAATCTTTAGAAAATAGGCAATGCTTATATTACATGCCCAAAAATGCATACAAGTTTTGCATGCAAATGTAAATGTATTTTATTCCACAGCATGCAGTATGGTCAGATAAGATTTTTTGAATGAAAACAAAAATTGAAGTTGACAGCTTTTGGGTTACTATTTCACTATTTGGAAGTTCAACCTTAAGCCACTAATGTGAGAGTCTTAAGTATGTTAGAATCATTTATGTTCATCTTATATTAATATACCTTCTATAGTTTGTTTAGTAAATATATACCTAACCTGGCCATAACTTTTTTAAAACTAATATATCAGGCTAATAATGACAATATAATGTATATTGTTTTATTTCTTTGATGCCTAATCTTTATATCTTTTTTTCTCTAAAGATGTTTGTAGTTACATTTACAATTACTAACATAAATTATTATTCACTCTGTCAATCTGCATTACATGAAAAATATAACAGGACCTTTAAACTAATCCAGAAATTATGATATAGATGATACACTATAAACAGTGTTAATACTGATTTTAATGAATGTCATTTTTCATACCTTCACAAATCCCACAATGACTCAGCTTTCTCCAGTAACTCCTTGAGATAATCTATGATACAATACAGTCACTGTTTATATATAGATTCTGTCATAGTGGGTGTGGCACCGTTTTGAAAGATAGTGAAATGTTGTACGGGTTACAAGGGTGTGTATTTGATGGTGCAATCACAGTAATCAGAAACAAGATGCACGAAAAATGGGAAACAGGGATTGTGACATTTCCGTCATCTGTGGATAATTGACAAGTTTGTCACACTATAAAATTACAGAACAACGTTCTCAACTCTCTCAATAATATTGTGAAATAAACAACATTGTAATTGTTGGAATTAACTGAATGTGGATTCATAATCTAGCAAATATAGAGAATGGTTATTGTTTAATGATCTTAATGAATGTCTCACTAAGTAAATCTCTCCGGTGCCAAGATAAGAATAAAAGTAAATTATTAAATGTGCTTGTAATCACTATGTCCATGGTCATGTGTATGATATCTTTATGCCTTTGTAGAAATAGCTTTATTCAATGGTTAAAGATCATGTTATTTTAGAAGAGCTTTTTGATACTGTTATGATCATCTATCAAACTTTACCAGGTTTATGATGGACTGGAAATGTACATATATGTCTCGAGGAGTATTTCAATCAGTTAATAATCTGTTTCCCAGTGAATATCTCCTGTTTGGGACAGTTAGATCCTAATATAATATATGTTGCATTAAGTACAATGCTTCATAATATCATAATCTCACAATATAGAGTTGTGCTCCAGTATAGAATAGTGACACTGCTCACATTTATGGCCTCTGTGCATAAAGAACTGACAAATTTACACACAAAAATGCTTAATGCAACATCCTGCAAAAAGGTACAAGTGTGGCCATACCTACTACATTACAGTCATACATATGTTTTGTAATTTATGTCCTGCTCTGCTCCTGAAGAGAAGATTGCCTACATGGATATGACAAAAACAAAGTGACAGGTTTCAAAATCTGTTGTGATACAGCCGTATCTAATGTGTAGAAGCTGTAGAAAATTTGTACTGAGAACAGTCATAAAATGATAAAAAAAAAAAAAAAAAAAAACTTTTCATGTTTTTCTAGCTTGGACTGTAACTAGCTACTTTCCAAATGCAAGAAGTATATACAATACAGTACAATGTAATATAAATTCCTTTGTCCCAGCTTGTTAGGAAGGTGGTGTCAGAATATTTACATTTACATTTCCATTTCTGGCATTTGGCAGACGATCTTATCCAGAGCGACGTACAAAAAGTGCTTTAGTTCTCAGTCACTGAATACATTAACACTGGTTCAATAAGACACAAACTTGGGATACCATTAGCCTAAACTGTTGGGTTTTTTGTTTTTTTGTTTTTTTTAAACTTTGCAACATAATACGTAAACAGGGAAAAATAAGAGCTAGTTTAAGTACTTCAGGAAGAGGTGAGTCTTCAGTTGCCGTTTGAAGACGGTTAGAGACTCGGCCTTATGGATACCTAGGGGAAGTTCATTCCACCACCTCGTTGCCAGAACGGAGAAGAGTCTAGATGTATATCTACCTTTTTCCCTGAGAGATGGTGGGACCAGTCGAGCAGAGTCGAATACAGAGTCCACTGTGATTACAGTGGCTTGGAACAGGTTCAGTAAGACAGAGCATTTAATCACAGAGTTACCACTGCTCAGTAGTCATAGTCAAATCGTTAAATGCATAGTTCAGATGTAGCTTGACAAGTTACAGTTACAAAGTAGTTTTCAAAGTAACCACTCAGTATGCTGCCAGAGGCTAGAGAGAGACAGAGCCCTGGAATATTCAAGAATGTAAAATCGTGAGATTATCCTATAGCAATTACCCCTAGGACAACCGATTGTTTTGATGCCAGTTCACACCATGTGTTTTTTGTTTACATTGCCTTGTTCCTGTTTACATTGTTTTGGTCCTGTTTCTGCCCCTGCTTTATAACTGGTCTGTTTCTAATTTGTTTTGCTTTGAGTTCAGTCCTTGAGTAGAGTTTTTATCTGTCTATATGTCATGTTTTCATTTAGTTTTTGAATATGTCTTATGTTTTGGATTTGGCCTTTGATGGATTATCCCTGTTTGATAACCTCTGTCTACCTATTCTCTGACCCTTACCTGATGAATATTATTGGATTTGTTAACATGCTGAATTTATGCCCTTGCATCGCACCTAATTTGTAGCACAGAAAGTTATGGCTTTTCATAATAACCTTTCCCAATTTTCCCCAGTGTCCAAGTTTTTGCCCTTTCTCTTGCCCTTCCCGAATTGTTAGAACACATACTGTATTTTATATTACAATAAAAGACAAAAAGAACATGTCCTCTCTTATATTTTCTAACCCTAGCAGAAGAACTAACTTGTACTTAATTTTTTCTCTCTTCTATCTTCTCTTCTCTCAAGGGGCATTGGTGGCTCAGTGGTAGGTAGATCGCCTATCATGCGGAAGGCCCGGGTTCGATTCCAGCCAATGCCTCAACCCCAGCCACTGGATGCAGTGCCGGTCCCAAGCCCGGAAAAATGGGAGGGTTGTGTCAGGAAGGGCATCTGGCGTAAAACATTTGCCAAGTTGTTGTGCGGACCACTTGGTCCGCTGTGGCGACCCCGAACAGGGAGCAGCCGAAAGCAACTTCTCTTCTCTTCTCTTCTATTCTCTTCTCTTCAGATCCGTTGTGGTTTTGTTTAAACACAAAAGCATCAACATAAAATTAACCTAAACTTAACATACACTGGCTATTATCGATATTATTACCAGTATGCTTACTAGGTGAACTTACACATTTGTCCTTTGTTTCGTTTTTTTTGTCCGCTTTTCTTTTTTTCAGAATTCTTTAGAACATATTCTTTTCCACTAAGTTAAGGTTACAAACATATTTGAAGCCACAGTAAATTACAAAAGTAGCTCAAAAAATGCAACCCACAGCTTGGTAATTTTTCCAGCAACTGCATTTCTAAAACAGTTCAATAATGCAGGAAAACCACAACTCTAGCAACTATGGACCCCATTCAACTATATACTGACTATACTAGATGTGGCTCAAGATGGTGGCACATGTGGACGCAGCGACTCGGAGCTCCCAGACATACAGCAGTATTTTTATTTTATTTAGTGTGTTAAGTTTACTTTTCCAAAGAATACACTACAGACCAGCCGAACTGCTTAAAATAGGAAATCAAATTCAGAATTACACCATCGGAGACCATTATTCTATCCCACCGGAGATTCTACCTCACAGATGCAGGATTGTTTTGAGAAAATGGACTGGGAGTTGTTTACACAAAGCGCAGACCTGGAGGAGTATAGCTCATCCGTTCTGGCCTACATAGCCTTCTGCACCGACACTGTGCTGACCACCAAGACCATCAAGGTGTTCCCCAACCAGAAACCATCTCTTGACAGGAATGTGCGTTCTCTGCTGAAGGCGAGAAACGTCGCCTACAGGTCAGGGGACTGACTGGCTTATAGTAATGCCCGGAGAGAAGTGAAAAAGGGCATCACAGAGGCCAAGCAGAGATATCAGCAGCGGATCGAGGGCCACTTCGTAAATAACAATCCCCACAGCATGTGGAGGGGTATCAAAGCCATAATGGACTATAAGAGCAGCGCCCCACTGACCAGCCATAACGCCACACTTCCTGACACCCTGAATGAGTTTTTTGCATGCTTTTTCAATCAGGCCAGCCAGGTGGATACTCACCACCACTGCCCAGAGAGGAGCCAGTAATCATCCTTGAGAATCACCAGGTGAGATCCACAATGAGAAAGATTGACATCACCAAAGCAGCAGGACCAGACAGGGTGCCAGGCTGCACACTGAAATCATGTGCTGACCAACTAGCAGAGGTGTTTACCAATATATTCAACCTGTCCCTGCAACAGGCTGTAGTCCCCACATGCCTCAGATCCACCACCATTGTCCCTGTGCCCAAGAAACCTCAAGTCAGGTGTCTCAATGATTATCGTCCAGTTGCCCTGACACCCATTATCATGAAGTGCTTTGAGAGGCTGGTTCTCCCCCACATCAAGGCCAGCATCCCTACTGATCTGGACAGCCACCAGTTTGCCTACCGTGGGAACAGTTCAACGGAGGATGCAATCTCAACCGCACTCCACACAAGCCTGTCCCACCTGGAGCATCTCAACACCTACGTCAGGATGTTATTTGTCGACTTTAGTTCAGCATTTAACACAATAGTGCCCCACAAACTGGTGGACAAACTTAACAATCTGGGACTAACCACCACACTCTGCTCATGGATTCTGGACTTTCTCACAAACAGACCACAGAATGTCAAGGTGAGAAACCACACATCAGCCACTATCACCCTGAACACAGGAGCACCACAAGGCTGTGTCCTTAGCCCAGCACTTTTCACCCTATTCACACATGACTGCAAATCCATCCACTCCTCTAACACCATAGTTAAGTTTGCTGACGATACCATAGTAGTGGGACTGATATCAGGAAACGACGAGACACACTACAGAGAGGAGGTTCAACATTTGGTTGAATGCTGTGTGGAGAGTGACCTTGTTCTGAATACCACTAAAACAAAGGAGATCGTTGTGGACTACAGGAGAACCCAAAAAATGACACCTCCCCCTCTCCATATAAATGGTGCAGAGGTTGAAAGGGTTAACGACATCAAATTCCTGGGTCTGCACATAACAAAAGACTTAACATGGACCATTAACACCACTTACTTAGTGAAGAAAGCTCAACAAAGACTCTTCTTCCTAAGAAAACTCAAGAAAGCCAAAGTACCCTCTCAGCTCCTAGTAAATTTCAACAGGAGTACAATAGAGAGCATTCTCTCTCTAGTATACTAGTTATTATTATTGCTATTATTACTATTATTGTACTTGCTATTATTATACCATTATTATTATACTATTATTATACTCGCTATTGTACTGCTTGTATTAACAGAATGAGTAGAGTGACAGATTCTTCTCACATAAAATGAATAGATAATTAGAAAAAATGACAACATTAGAGCTAGGATAAATGCAGTATTTAAGTTTTTACTTAAATACTTTTGGATACAAGTACTCAACTCAAGTAGAAATTCAAATTAAGGACTTTTACCAGAGTAACATTTTAACTAGGGTATCTCTACTTTAACATAAGTATAGGAGATGTGTACTTTGCCCACCACTACAACAGCAATAATAAAAAAAAATAGCAGACTGCAGATCACTGACAAGAAAACACAGTCATTGTAATCACAAATTGAACCATCACGAAGTATGCTTCAAAACATGATGTCAACTGCTAATCTTGGTACTCTCCCAAACATCAGGTAAAATGGGGCAAACCCAGTTGTTTCATGGGCAGTACAGTTGGACACAAATGCCTTTTTTTTTTGTTTAGTAAAACTGTGGCCACTTCTGCTTAGATGTAGGTGGAACAGATCATAGCATGTTACCCATCGTACCGTTGAATCTCTCAGTTCCCCCATTCCGCATAGGGTGATATGGTGAAGTATGCTACTTGTTGAATGGATCTGTATTTTCTTTATCATTTATCTAAAGTACTTTGTGTTTATAGATGTAAGTTTATATAATGCTTTCATGTACAGTCTTGGTGCTAGTTTTGTATAAAAGTGATTGAGTTAATTTGATTTTATCAATCCTGTACATATTCTATGAAACTAGGTGAGCTACTCAGAAGTGCGCCGCAAGCACTGTAACTACTGGTAGCTCGCGAGCGACGTGATGGAGACCCTTTATCTAGAGTGCGCTCGGCTGGAGTGTTGTGCCAAATTCAGACTAGCTGAAATGCATTTGGGACCTCTCAGCCTCATAGTTCCCACTGACAGAATAATCCAGCCAGATTCATGGACCCAGCAGAGCTGCACCAGCTTCAAACGGCAGTCGAGAACCAAGGTGCTCTCCTCAGCTCCGACCAACAAGACCTCCAGCAGATCAACCAAGAACTCCAATCTATCTCAAAGACTCACATAAAACATCCATGACCTGCAGAACCCGGCACCACCTCCACCCCCACCCCCTGTTCCTGGCCCAGCCACTGTGATACAAACTTGGAACCTTGTCTGCCTGCACCACCCACTTATGATGGTGACCCAGAACTTGCCACTCCTTCTTGTCCCAGTGTTCTCTGGTCATCGAACTCCAAGCCTCATTGTCATTTTGTCTATGGTGGCTTTCATCATCACCCTTCTCTCTGGCAGGGCTTGAGAATGGGCTACAGCCATATGGGATCTCCTTGCTGTGCTGACTTCACCTTCATTCACCAGCAAAATGCATCTAGTGTTTGATCGCTCCCACACAGGACAATAGGCTATGGGGCAGATTCTTCAACTTTGTTAAGGCTCACACTCCACGTATGACTATGCCATTGAGTTTTGCATGCTGGTGGCCTCTTGTGGCTGGGACAATCATGCCCTGTGTGACACCTTCTTTAATGGATTGGATGATGCTGTCAAAGATGAACTTGTCTCACATGAGTTACCTGACCAACTACATGACCTTATGGATCTTGCTGGTCACACAAACCACCACCTCTGACAACGGAGAAGGACTCACCCCCCCAGAGAGCACCCCTCCACCTTGCCTGAACCCATGCAGGTTGTTACAGACACGCCAGGCTCTGCTCACACTCAGTCACAGCGCACTCCCTCACCCGAGTTTTAACGAGACGCACCTGAACACCATAATCACCTCCCCTATAAATAACACCACGACACACTCCTCACTCGTCCGTTATCGTTAACACAGACCTCACGTAGTGTTGATGCTCTGGACTGTCTCGCTAACTTGCATTCTTTTGTTCATAGAGATCTCTACCTGTCTGTCCTCACGCAGCTCCACGGCACGCTCCGGTTTCCCCGTTCACGCCACGACCACGCTACAAGTCTTCGTTTTGTCTGCACGCTCTCCCCTCCTTCCTTTCTAAATAAACACCTCAACGAGAACCGCTGCCTCCGTCCTCGTTCTTAACACAGGTGGACTGAACTCGCATCTCCCTGAAGAAATGCCAACATCAACTCGGGAAAGGGCATGCTTTTATTGTGGTAAAGGTGGTCACTTTCACCAGAACTACCCTTTAAAAGGAAAAGCCCCTTAGTCTGGCTGAGGGCACTAGGTGGCCCAGACTCAAACTGCAACTCAACATTCTGTTCTTGTCTCTTGGGACAACAGAACCCATTTTACCAAGGAGCCCATTGACTCTGGAGCTGACCAAGACCTGATCTGCGCCTCCATGGTGGCCGAACTCAAGATTCCTTCGGTTTGTCTGGAACGTCCTCTCCCCGTCCAAGCATTCAATGGCAGCAGCCTTGAACCTATCACCCACCACACTGTTCCTGTCCAGTTAAGGGTCTCCGGCAACCACTCTGAGAGGCTCTCATTCCTTGTGATGGAAAGATTGCATACCCCTATTGTTCTGGGACGACCTTGGCTGACTCGACACAACCCTCATATTGAATGGATCAAAAATACTGTTGTTGTTTGGAGTCTATCCTGTCTGTCTACCTACCTCCATTATGTCATGATCGACACCACCCACCTTGAAGAAGGACTTCCCTGACCTTTCCAAAGTTCCCCCTGACTACTTAGATCTTTGATTGGTCTTTAGGAAGTCACGAGCAGTCTTTCTGCCTCCACATTGCCCATAAGACTGCGCCATTGACCTCCCCCAGGTACCAACCCCCCAGAGGTTGTTTGTATTTTTTGTCAGTACCTCAGACCAAGGCTATGAAAAAGTATGTGTCTGTGTTTCTGTCAGCCAGCATAATTCAAAACTCCTTCTCCCCAGGGGGAGCGGGGTTTTTCTTTGTTGAAAAAAAAGGACAAGTCACTGCGATGTTTGCGTCAGGAACATCTTCCAACTTACCCCCTGCAGGCCTCCTCAGACCTCTTTCTGTCCCCCACCTTCCATGGTCCCACATAGGACCCTATGGAACAGGAGGCCTTTGGCGGCCAGTGTAAGAAGTCCTGGAAGAGAGCATGTCTACAGATCCTCTGATCCATCAGCGCCTACAAGCGGCAGTTAGATCAGCACCACTGTACTCCTCCTAGGTTCTGGATTGGCGGAAAAATCAGAATCATCGATGTGGAATGACACCACATGTAACCAGTGCGGTCGCAACACCCAATAAGACTTTTGCGGTCACACAATTGTAGACAGCTTCGGACCACCAGTTAAAATTATTTCTTCTGCATTGTGTTGAAAAACCTAGGATGAACAGATGAACAGGCATTCGGTCAACTGAACCTTTTATTCTGAGGCCTAACAAACATAAGATAAGCAGCGTCTTTAATCAAGCTGCCCTCACATGTTCTGCCTAGAATGAACATACTTTAATTACCATGTACTCCAATTTCCAGACTTGGTTAAAGGGTAAAAACATAACTTAAAAGGGGTAAAATTACAAAAATATCACCATATTTACTGAAAATGACATTAAATACACAAGTGATAAATAATTTAAAGATGAAATAAGATTATTAAGAGCACAAATTAAACCTACTTACAGTGGTGTGAAAAAGTGTTGAAAAAGTCCTGATTTCTTATTTTTTTGCATGTTTGTCACACTTTAATGTTTCAGATAATCAAACACATTTAAATATTAGTCAAAGATAACACAAGTAAACACATCATGCAGTTTTTAAATGAAGGTTTTTATTATTAAGGGAAAACAAAATCCAAAACTACATGGCCCTGTGTGAAAAAGTGTTTGCCCCCTAAGCCTAATAACTGGTTGGTCCACCCTTAGCAGCAACAACTGTAATCAAGCGTTTTCGATAACTTGCAATGAGTCTGTTACAGCGCTGTGGAGGAATTTTGGCCCACTCATCTTTGCAGAATTGTTGTAATTCAGCCACATTGGAGGGTTTTCGAGCATGAACCACCTTTTTAAGGTCATGCCACAGCATCTCAATCGGATTGAGGTCAGGACTTTGACTAGGCCATTCCAAAGTCTTCATTTTGTTTTTCTTCAGCCATTCAGAGGTGGACTTGCTGTTTTTGGATCAACTTTGGGTCCTGCTGCAGGACCCAAGTTCGCTTCAGCTTGAGGTCACAAACAGATGGCCAGACATTCTCCTTCAGGATTTTTTGGTAGACAGCAGAAATCATGGTTCCATTTATTACAGCAAGTCTTCCAGGTCCTGATGCAGCAAAACAGCCCCAGACCATCACACTACCACCACCATATTTTACTGTTGGTATGATGTTCTTTTTCTGAAATGCGGTGTTACTTTTACTCCAGACGTAATGGGACACAGACCTTCCAAAAAGTTAAATTTTTGTCTCTTCAGTCCACAGAGTATTTTCCCAAAAGTCTTGGGGATCATCAAGATGTTTTCTGGCAAAACTGAGATGAGCCTTTATGTTCTTTTTGCTCAGCAGCGGTTTTTGTCTTGGAACTCTGCCATGCAAACCATTTTTGCCCAGTCTCTTTCTTATGGTGGAGTCATGAACACTTACCTTAACTGAGGCAAGTGAGGCTTGCAGTTCTTTGGATGTTGTTGTGGGGTCTTTTGTGACCTCCTGGATGAGTTGTCGCTGCGCTCTTAGGGTAATTTTGGTCAGCCGGCCACTCCTGGGAAGGTTCTCCACTGTTCCATGTTTTTGCCATTTGTAGATAATGGCTTTCACTGTGGTTCGTGGCTGTCCCAAAGCTTTAGAAATGGTTTTATAACCTTTTCCAGACTGATAGATCGGTAGGTTTGTGACCTCAAGCTGAAGCGAACTTGGGTTCTGCAGCAGGACAATGATCCAAAACACACCAGCAAGTCCACCTTTGAATCCATGTAGTTTTGGATTTTGTTTTCCCTTAATAATAAAAACCTTCATTTAAAAACTGCATGATGTGTTTACTTGTGTTATCTTTGACTAATATTTAAATGTGTTTGATTATCTGAAACATTAAAGTGTGACAAACATGCAAAAAAAATAAGAAATCAGGACCACCACACCACTGTATATAAAATCACACAATGGAAAAGAAAAAAGTGAATCCAAAACAGGAAATTACATAGAGCTATGGCAATTAAAGGGAAAGCACTCAGACACCACTTAAGTGCACAGGTTCAAACTATTTTGTATGGATTCTTTTAGTATAAAGTATATTTAGCAATATACTTTCTATACCAGTTACACATGGACCTTCCCATTTACTTCATTATCTACATACAGCAGCTCCTCTGTGGACATGGTTACGGTGTGGATGGAGGACAAATTTCAATATAAGTAAAACTCCTTTGAACATGCTAATGCGTTAGCTAGCTACCATGCTAACAAAAGATTAGCTTGTGATTTGCTATTCATGCTGGCTAATGCTAACTCTCATAAGAGTCGATTCTTCATTTCCTACCTGGGAATCGAGTGTGGAATTTAGAGTTTTAGCTTGAGCATCGATTTATTCATCACAAGAAAGGAAGTTACGTTTGTTTACTTATTCCTAGGCAACGTTCATCAAAAGATCGCTCTGAGTTATTACAGTGAAGTCAGATAGTTAACTAGTTTGGATTATCTTTCTTTTTTTTGTTTTAAATCCTAGACAACACGAGGCCTTGTGGAGAAATCATGAATTTAAAGAGAGAAAGCAACCATCTGAGAAGTGATAGTGTTAAGGTGAGGTAAAAAAATATATATACAGTCCATGAAAGCCTGTTTTTTAACATAGCTAAACATATAGGCATTTGATCTTCATTTTAACAGTAATGAAAGATTCAAGTAAAATAACTAAACAAATAAAACCAAAGAAAAGTCTTTTTTAAATGATCTGTAAAATCTAATTTAAAAAAAATCCAAATTCTTGTGAGGGAAAAGTAAGGACACCCCCACATTTATTTGTACTTGTACTGTAAAATTACCTACAGGTGTATCACATCAGGTGCAAATTATTAGAACATTGTTCCAGAGCATTTTGAAGGACGCTTGCATTATTTAAACCTAGACATTTAGCTTGGTTTGCTCTTAATTGTTGATAGGAGGTATCACCATGGTGAGATCCAAAGAGCTCTCTGAGGCCTTCAGAAAGAAGATTGTTGATGCTTATGAGTCTGGTAAGGGATATAAAAAGATCTCAAAAGAATTTGTAATCAGCCATTCCACTGTACAGAAAATCATTTACAAGTGGAGAACATTTAAAACAACTGCCAACATGGCCAGGTCAGGTCCTCCATGCAAATTCACCCCAAGAGCAGACCGCAAGATGCTTAAATATGTCTCCAAAAACCCTAAAATATCATCACAGGACCTACAGCAAGATTTTTCAACAGTTTATGCCAAAGTGCATGAATCAACAATCAGAAAGAGACTACACAACTTTAATTATTATGGGAGGTGTGCAAGAAGGAAACCTTTGCTGTTCAAAAAAAATATGAGGACAAGACTGTAGTTTCCTAAAGAACACATTGACAAAGGCCAAGACTTCTGGAATAATGTGCCTATTCTAAAATTGAATTATTTGGTCTTTGGTGTAAACCAAATACAGCATTTCAGCAAATGAACCTCATACCAACTATGAAGCATGGAGGTGGAAGTGTTCTGGTTTGGAGATGCTTTGCTGCAGCAGGACCTGGCCAGCTCACCATCATAGAATCCATTATGAATTCTACATTGTATCAGAAGGTGCTTGAGGAACATGTAAGACCATCTGTCAAAAAATTGAAGCTAAAGCGAAACTGAACCTTGCAACATGACAATGACCCAAAACATACCAGTAAATCCACCAAGGACTGGCTGAAAAGTAAAAAATGGAGAATTCTGGAATGGCCAAGTCAAAGCCCAGATCTAAATCCTATTGAGATCCTGTGGGATGATTTGAAACGGACTGTGCATGCAAGAAATCCCCCAGACATCACACAGCTCAAAGAATTCTGCATTGAGGAGTGGGGGTAACTTTCTTCCAGTCAATGTCAGAAACTGGTAGATGGCTACAAGAAAAGTCTCATTGAGATTATTTCAGCCAATGGAGGAAACATTAGCTATTAGGGCATAGGGTGTCTTAAATTATCTTAAGATTGAATACTCATTTTTGTTGATTTATTTTGTTTAATAAGTGATATTTTGTTGTTTACATGCAATTACATGACTTTCATCTACAGGTACAAATTAAAACTAGATCAGAAATTGACATGTTGACATTTCTTAATCTTCTTCTTCTTCTTCTTTCGGCTTTTCCCTTCAGGGGTCGCCACAGCGAATCATCTCTCTCCACCTATCCCTATCTTCTGCATCTCAAACAGCTGCTCCCTGAAGCTGGTCCATGCAGTCAGAAAGATGAAAGGCTCCAGCAAGGGGAACTCAGTCCAGAAAGCATTTGTGATGCTGGTTACCAACTTGTACCTGATACTGTCGTCTAGCCAGATGTCCTTAAATGGTAATCACAGTCACGTATACCCTTTGTTCAGTGATGGTCCTTGATGTCTTGCTGCCACTCCCATACTAATAATTGATTGGATTAAGTGTTCTAAATGTTTGGTAAGCCTGCTTTAAGCCAATGTAAAAAATACCCTACAGATAAACTGAATTCAATTAAACATATTTCTATATGATATGTAAGCCTTTTTGTGAATGAGCTCTTTCAAATGTTTACTGTGGAGTGGAATCTGCATTTAGGTAGTCTGTAGTTTCTTCTACAGTATGTAGCAGACAGTTTAAAGATCATCTGGAGAAGCATATCAGCATTTGTCAGAAGGTACATTATATTCAAACTAATTCTTGAAAGTTTGAATCTTTGCCTGGTAAATTGAAAGTATCTGTATACCAGACACAGAAGCTATTTATGATTATAGGTTGGCTTTACCTTATATATTATTTTATATACTATACTACAAACCCGATTCCAAAAAAGTTGGGACACTGTACAAATTGTGAATAAAAAAGGAATGCAATAATTTACAAATCTCATACACTTATATTTTATTCACAATAGAATATAGATAACATATCAAATGTTGAAAGTGAGACATTTTGAAATGTCATGCCAAATATTGGCTCATTTTGGATTTCATGAGAGCTACACATTCCAAAAAAGTTGGGACAGGTAGCAATAAGAGGCCGGAAAAGTTAAATGTACATATAAGGAACAGCTGTAGGACCAATTTGCAACTTATTAGGTCAATTGGCAACATGATTGGGTATAAAAAGAGCCTCTCAGAGTGGCAGTGTCTCTCAGAAGTCAAGATGGGCAGAGGATCACCAATTCCCCCAATGCTGCGGCGAAAAATAGTGGAGCAATATCAGAAAGGAGTTTCTCAGAGAAAAATTGCAAAGAGTTTGAAGTTATCATCATCTACAGTGCATAATATCATCCAAAGATTCAGAGAATCTGGAACAATCTCTGTGCATAAGGGTCAAGGCCGGAAAACCATACTGGATGCCCATGATCTTCGGGGCCCTTAGACGGCACTGCATCACATACAGGAATGCTACTGTAATGGAAATCACAACATGGGCTCAGGAATACTTCTAGAAAACATTGTCGGTGAACACAATCCACCGTGCCATTCGCCGTTGCCGGCTAAAACTCTATAGGTCAAAAAAGAAGCCATATTTAAACATGATCCAGAAGCGCAGGTGTTTTCTCTGGGCCAAGGCTCATTTAAAATGGACTGTGGCAAAGTGGAAAACTGTTCTGTGGTCAGACGAATCAAAATTTGAAATTCTTTTTGGAAAACTGGGACACCATGTCATCCGGACTAAAGAGGACAAGGACAACCCAAGTTGTTATCAGCGCTCAGTTCAGAAGCCTGCATCTCTGATGGTATGGGGTTGCATGAGTGCATGTGGCATGGGCAGCTTACACATCTGGACAGGCACCATCAATGCTGAAAGGTATATCCAAGTTCTAGAACATATGCTCCCATCCAGACATCGTCTCTTTCAGGGAAGACCTTGCATTTTCCAACATGACAATGCCAGACCACATACTGCATCAATTACAACATCATGGCTGCGTAGAAGAAGGATCCGGGTACTGAAATGGCCAGCCTGCAGTCCAGATCTTACCGATTATATACCTCCAGAGCTACAAATTATTACCTGCTCTTGCAGCCACCACCACCACCCACAGGAAGGCCCCAAGGCAACAAGCTCGAGTGAGGAAGCTGACCTGAGAATAGCGCTCCGGAAATGGTGACGCAAGTGAAGCAAGAGTGGAGGGCTCCATACTAGGCTAAAAGCCTGTGCTAGCTGTAATATTCTTATGCTTTGCTAGGGGCCAATCAAATGTTATATAAAAGTCAGATACTGTGTTCCTACTGGCTACGGTAGGTGTCTGTCAATCTATGTCAATGAGTTTGGAAGTTTAGGTTGTGCACTGTTTGATACCATTTAGTTTTTCACGGAATGTATCCAGTGGTTGTGGAATAAACCCTCGTGCAGTGAACCCAGCGTGCACCAATTGACCGAGTCTCAATATACACTTTATTGGCATACAAAATATAATATTAGCCGGCCACCACTACCCAGCCTCTTGTTAGCTAACATGCGATCTCTGGAGAACAAACTGGACGAGCTGAGCGCAAGGAGTACATCACCACGGGAAGCAATAGAATGCTGCGCTCTGATTTCTACCGAGACCTGGCTCTTAGATAAAGTCCCAGAATTCTCTGTTCAGCTACAGACTCGCTCCATTCACCAAGATGACCGGACTGCAGCCTCTGGTAAGGCTAAAGGGGGAGGTGTGTGTGTTTTTACCAACACCTCGTGGTGTGGAGATATGCATACTGTTTATAAGCACTGCTTGCCAGATGTGGAGTTTTTATTGCTGAAATGCCGTCTCTACTATCCATGAAGGGAACTTACTGCTGTGTTCATGGTTTACATTCCTCAGCAAGCCAAATCCAAAGCCACGCTCGGTAAGCTCCACAACATTTTCAGCGCATTAGAGACGGCTCACCCGGATGCTGTTTTTATCGCCACTGGCAACTTTAATCAGTGCAATTTACAGACTGTGCTTCCCAAATATCACCAACATGTGGACATTCCCACCCCCAATAATAACACACTGGACAATGTTTACATTAACATATGTGGTGCACCATGGGCTGCACCATGCCCCCACTTTGGACAATCAGACCACATTTCTTTGTTCTTGTACCCGGCTTACAGACAAAGACTCAAACAAACAAACCCTGTCACCAAACATATTAAGCTCTGGACCCCAGAGACTGAGGGCATTTTGCAGGACTGTTTTACTCTGTCAGACTGGGATGTGTTTAAAGTTGCAGTAACTTGGGAGGACTCTTCTGTCAGCATACAGGATTATGCTGAGTATGTGACTGGATTAGCATTTGTGTTGATAACATCATACCCACCATACAAGTCAGGAAGTTCCCCAATCAGAAGCCCTGGATAAACAGTAAGGTATGACACATGCTGCGTACTCAACCATTCAAATTTACTTTGGGCAATGAGAGAGAGTACAAAGTTATGGACTGAGAAAAGCCATTACAGTGGCCAAGAGACAGTTTAGAGAGAAGCTGGATAGTTTCTACTCTACTGCTGATGCTGGGCGGATGTGTCAAGGCCTGCAGCACATCACAGACTACAGGACCACCACGAGCACTACTATCAGCCCCTCAGACAGCCTGCCGGATGACCTCAACAAATTCTACACCCGCATCAAGACCTCCAGTTACAACACAGAGAGGAGGCACACACACACTGGGACCACCCAACCCCCCTTCTTCCCTCCTACTGTATCATCAACTGTGGTACACAAAGCACTGAGGAAGATCAACCCCTGCAAGGCAGCAGGGCCAGAAAACATCCCTGGGCGGGCACTCAGAGCTTGTGCTACAGAGCTTGCTGATGTACTCACCTCCATCTTTAACCTCTCCCTCAGTCAGAGCACCATACTCACCTGCTTCAAGACTGGAAGAAGAAGAGGAAGAAGGATGATAGGAAGGATCACTGGCGGGGACGAAGTGGCCTACAGGAGGGAGGTGGCCAGTCTTGTGACATGGTGTGAGGACAACAACCTCACCCTCAACACAGACGAGACAAAGGAGATGAAAGTAGACACGAGGAAGGAGAGGAGAACTCATCAGCCACTGTTTATCTGAGAGCTTGAAGTGGAGAGGGTGAGCAGCTTCAGATACCTGGGGGTCACTCAACACCACCCAGTTGGTTAAGAAGGCACAACAGCGGCTGTACTTTCTGAGGAGGTTTGGCATGTCACTTAAGATCCTCAATGGCAGCACTACTGTGAGGGACCGCAAACATTTGCAGGATTGTGAAATGCAGGATTTCCAGATTAATGGACTCCTTCTTATTTTATTTGATTATTGAGTCTGGTCCAGAATCAGTTATGCAAGCCCAAACCATGACATACCACCACTGTGCCCAAATTGATGAACTTGTATGTTTTGGATCAAGAGCAGATCCTTTCTTTCTCCACATTTTGGCCTTTCCATGACTTTGGTAGAGGTTCGTCTTGCTCTGATTGATTTTCCCACTTTTCTCAGCTTTAAAATGGCTTGCTTTTCCCCCATAGATAGCCCTGGCTTTCTGGTCTTCATGTTTAATTGCATTTAAAGAACAAATGCAGTCTACAGGCAAGTAGACATTCAGAGCACTGTTTAAACCAGAGGTGCCCAAACTAGGGCCTGCAGGCATAGGTTGGTCCGTGGTGAAGTTTGATTTGGCCCGTCATGTCATATATATGAGAAGAGAGAAAAAAGGGGGAAAATCTATTGATGCATACCTTTATTTTAATTGAGCATTCGAGCAACAAAAATAGTTAATTGAAACTAATTGTACTGCATGAACAGATAAATGCTGTTGCTATTGGCTACTGGGGAAATTACCTCTTGTAGACTACAGTGTATGTGACCTTAGGCACACAGGCATGGGTGGTTGACAGGAGAATATTTACAATGGGAGGTTATATACAGTTATCTGTATGCAAATATATAAAAATTTTATAATGTAACAGTTTGCTGTCAGGGTTTTACAAACATGATAAGACTGAGATGCTGTGCTTTTTTGTTTTTTTATCTGAAAATGTCACAGAAAAGACAAAAGCAAAGTGCAGCACTACTTAGTGGGGGAAAAATAGTTATAAATATAAATAGTTATATTTTTAATTTAATTTAATTTTTCAATTCATAAGCTGCTGAACTTGGAGGTGGATAAGAGGGTGAGTTTAATCATTTGTAAATAGAGGACAGGAAATACGGTTAAATTCAAGCTAGATACCCATTTGATCATTGTGGATGCTGTGGATATTCGTGACATGGTCAATTGGAGAATTAAAACAACACAATTAGTGTTTTACTGGAAAAAAAAAAGTAACACAAGGTGCCATAATTATATTTTGGTGTTTTGATAATTGTGGAAATGTTACATTATTACTCCAGGGGAGTCATTTGATTGCTTGATGATTCTGCCACCAAGTGTAAATTGTGTGCTGGAAATATGAAAAAAGAATGAAGAGAAAAAGGGGAGGGGCAAGTGATTAAGAGACAGAGATGCTTTCCAAAGCTGCTTTCTGATGCAGAATGTGGAAAAAAAGGGACAACGAAAAACAGGCACAGAAGGACATCTGGACTGAGGGTTGGATATTAATGTTAATGTAAGTAATCTCAGTGGAAGCAGGAAGGATGGATACCATTGATATTCCAGAGGATAAGATTGTAAAAAAGGTGAATATTTATTTATTTTTCTTTATTTTTATATTTATTGTACTTGTAGATTTTCTTTAGAATATATTGTTACATTTTCATTTTGTCATTATAAAAATAATAGTAAAGTTACTTCAACACTTGATTAAAATGCACAGCAAGGGCTTGGAAGACCTCAAACTGCTTGATTAAAAAAATGTCTCAGATGAATAAGCATAATGAACAGATATTATGTGATATTATATGAAGATTTTTTTTGTGGTTCAGAGATAATGGTATTTGTGATTATGTATGTACATGAGTAATAATCACAGGTGGTTCATTAATCAGTGTTAGTCAGTGGTCTTAAAAAAAAGTCAAACATTTGCACATTCCTTGGAATTTTATACTTTGTTTAAACTTTATTACATACTAGGAAAAGGGGTAACGGTGGCTTGGTGGTTAGCACGTTTGCCTCACACCTCCAGGGTTGGGGGTTCGATTCCTGCCTCCGCCATATGTGTGTGTGGAGTTTGCATATTCTCCCCGTGCCTCGGGGGTTTCCTCCTGGTATTCCGGTTTCTTCCCCCGGTCCAAAGACCTGCATTGTAGGTTGATTGGCATCTCTAAATTGTCCATAGTGTGTGATTGCGAGAGTGTATGTGTGTGCCATGCGATGGGTTGGCACTCCGTCCAGGGTGTATCCTGCCTTGATGCCTGATGGCACCTGAAATAGGCACAGGCTCCCTGTGACCTGAGGATAGATCGGATAAGCGGTAGAAAATGAATGAATAGACATACCAGGAAAACCATGCTGATGTTTCCATTCCTATAATTCCCTCTTCATTCCTTTTAAATCCTATAATTTTACTGTTTCCCCCAAGTTCAATTTGTACTTGACATATCACTGTGTAACTTTTAGTTGACTATAGTCAAGTGAGAGTAACTGTTTTTCATTCTGAATCCATTCATTTCTTGTATAGAATCACTACTTACAGATCATTTTGTCTCCAAGCAGGGATCGATTAAAAGCAAGATCGAGAAGCTGAGGAGATGGAGCACCTCCACAGGTGGGAGCTTCAAACAACCCTCCAAAATGAAGACCCTCAGCTTGAGGTCATCTACTGTAGAAACAGAAGAAGGTGTATGCAATGATGAACACGAGCGCAAGAAACTCAGACCTATGGTGGCGTCTGTTTTTGGTCAGGTATGAAAGCAGGCATGTGGCATACTCTAAGACAATTTTTGTCCAATGGAAACTTTGGTAGCTTTACTCTGACATTTAAATTGCATTTTTCTCTTTTGATTCTTGTTGATTTTTGGGCTGTGAGTTGTGTTGTTTAATCTTAGCTATTTTTTTTATCGTTGCCTGAGAGCAAAACTACAAAAAACCCAGTGCATAAAGAATGCAATACATGTCGACTTTCGCATGGACAACATGACCTAGGACATTACAAGCTATATCTTTTCTATTCCTTTCACCTTGATTGTCATCTGTGCAAATCTGAGCCTCATGGTGACCCGTAGAAGCATAAATGGCATACACTTTGAGTTTGCTCATAGACATTACATAACACCTTGCAGAGCCTACTTGCTAAAACTATCTAATGACAGAATTTGTAATAAATGTAATACAAGCTTTGCTGGGGAAATTCTCTTTAAGACATGCCTATCCATCATGAGTTTTTGGAAGTATGTGGTACATATTCTTTCCATACTCTTAATGATTGATATGCCTTTATGCCTTACTTTTGGTAGTAAATGAGTCATGTATGATGCTTAGTTTACAGCAGAGGAGAATATTAATGGCTGCATTAACTGCCTCCAAAAGGACTATTTTGAAAGGCTGGTTTGAGCCACATGTCTCCAGTATCATGGAGTGATACTGCTCCAGTTTACTTTTCAGCGTTCTCAGTAACATGATTGTGTTGTTGTGTTTTTGTTTGTTTGTTTGTTTTTGTTTTTTAATTAATTAACATTTAGAGGGAAAAAGGCAGAGAGGCTAGTGAGGGAATGACTCTTTATAGTTTTTGTATAAATGATAAGTGAACTAACTTGTCTCACAGACAATCCACAACATTAAATGTAGATAGAAATAATAAAATAAAAAATAAAAAGCATGTGATGTGAACTGATACAATAAAAATTTAATTGTTGACATATTGCTATGGTATGAACAGGAATAAACCATAGCAGGATGTGCTGCTATTGGAAAATATTTAACTTTGGGATGGAAATCACACCACTGTTGGCGTTTATTATATTTCTATAACAGCATTTCCTGTTGTGTTTTATTCCAGATTAAAATGGAATGATGAGATTACACTGAAAAATACTATTCATTATGTATTTGTTCTTAAGCCTCAAAGCCACCTCAGTGTTGTTGTGAATCCATGTTATACTATCATTTAGAAATTCTAGCTTGATTGTCTTCATTAATAGTGAGAAATCATATTAATTAAAGCATAAAAGTTATTTACTTTCTGTTCACAAGGCTGAAACGAAAGTTATTTATTGACTCAAAGCAGAGAAAAGGCTGATGTAAAGAGGGACTGTGTATTTGCTGGTCCATTAGTAAGACATTTGTGCTTGTAAACATAAACATTGAGGTTAGAGCTTCCCTTCTTGAATGAATCTGTGTCATGGAAAATAAGGGAGAGAAATCCTAATGTCTTGGCATATGGAATGAGCATTTGTTGTTTCTGGCTTCAAACCAAGTATGCAGCTTTATTATGCTTGCTCTGTATATGCTGCCAGCCTGGAAGACATGACGTAATAATCACCTCTAAGCCCAGAGTGGCTTCCCAAAGCCAGTAGATAGAGAGTAATGACTCCGACTGAAATAGTTGAGCTAGAACCTCTAATAATAAAACAACTTATTTGTGTATTTTTTTTCAATCAGTTCATTTTAGCATACTTAGAATTGCTGCCAGTTATGAGCTCAGTTGCTGTCAGTGCAGACTTTCCCATCTCCTTGTGTCAGTTTTTTTCTGGTTTCTTCCCACCTTCCAAAAACATGCTGGTAGGTGGACTGGTGACTTTTAATTGCCCAAGGTATGAGTGTGGACTCTTACCTCGTGTGCAATATTTCTTGGGATTTTACACTCATAAAACTGATAAGAAAGATTAGAAGGCTGTCTGTTGTACCAGAGCTGAAATTTCCCTCCTTGGCTGTACTTCATTTGTAATGTTCTTCATTAAATAATGGCATAATATAGCAATGAAAAAAAATCCAATCCATTCCAATGAACAGTGACAAACTAAGAGTGTAACCATTTTACTAAGACCTTAAAAGAGGTTGAGTCTTTACAGCACTGCCAATCAAGTATTGCTACTCTGTTTTTCACTCTTTATCTCTTCCACTCACTCTTCAGCCATTTGGGCTTCACTGTAATCCACTGGCAAACCGCGTGTATATGGACTATGACCCAAATCCCTGATAATAACACACCCACCCACCAACACACGCACATATACACACAAATACACACATACACACACCCACACACAAACACACACAAACACA
The DNA here is from genome assembly GCA_033459395.1 of Hemibagrus guttatus. Classification (NCBI taxonomy): domain Eukaryota; kingdom Metazoa; phylum Chordata; class Actinopteri; order Siluriformes; family Bagridae; genus Hemibagrus; species Hemibagrus guttatus. The sequence continues at coordinate 24,307,163 of JAUCMX010000002.1, forward strand.
CACACATACAGAGAGAGAGAGAGAGAGAGAGAGAGAGAGATTTATACAAGCATTAGTAACAAAATGAGATGAGAAATCTTGTTGTTTGTAGAATGAGAGCCAAGATTGTCTGGCATATCTCTCATTCACTGAACAGAATTTTTGCTTGTAAATCTAATCAGTCTGCTAGAAAAAAAAAAATATTTTATTAATTATTATTTACATTTACAGTTTCTCTCATTTTGCTGTATTTCAGCTCTCAGATGTGCTAACGTTTCTAAAATAAACACGTTTTGAAGAACTTCCAATTTTGTGAACAACAGAAGACTACTTGATATTTTAAACAGACACTACCTATAAAAACATGACCAAATCTCCTCAAATAAATGTATATCACATCCTTTTTAAGACTGCACTACTTAACTGAGAATCAATCCGTCACTGTGAAAGCAGCAACCTCATACATCAACAGCAGTAAAAATGTATAGAAATGTTATTTATGAAGTTATTTGCGAAGATTACTAATTTTGACATAATCTGAAGTGTGTGTGTGTGTGTGTGTGTGTGTGTGTGTGTGTGTGTGAGTCTGTTAATCATTAGAATTGTCCTGGATTCTGTTTGGAATGTCCAGTAGTCATGTTTGAGATATTCAGTAGTCGTGTTTGGAATTTTTAGCAGTTCTGTTTGGAATGTTCAGTAATCACGTTTCTCATGTTTATTAGTCTTGTTTGGAATGTCCAATAGTCATGCTTGGAATATTCAGTAGACATGTTTGGAATGTTTAGTATTCTTGTTTGGAATGTTATGTAGTCTGGTTTTGTCTTGTTTGGAATTTATAGCAGATCTGTTTGGAATGTTCAGTAGTCACGTTTCTCATGTTTATTAGTCTTGTTTGGAATGTCCAATAGTCATGTTTGGAATATTCATTGGTCATTTTTGGGACATTTAGTAGCTCTATTTTTAAAAGTTTATTAGTCCCTCAGTACTTCATGCAGTGAATGATTGTGTGGTTTTTCAGCATGATAAAACATATTTTTATTTTCATGTTGTGCTCCTGAAATTTGGCACTGTCGTCTGATGGAATAAGTTTGCAGGATTTTGCAATGGGAGTTACAGTGTTACATCTGGTGAGCTGTTGTTTTTGCCACCACATTATGCTGTATAGAAGTGGCTGGGTTGATGGTGGATTGGTCTTAATCTGCCAGCTGGTGGTAAAATAAATGCACTACAGCATATCAGTATATGCGCCTCACTGATTACGGCAAGGGGGCACGGTGGGAGTTTGCATGTTCTCCCCATGCCTCGGGGGTTTCCTCCGGGTACTCTGGTTTCCTCCCCCGGTCCAAAGACATGCATTGTAGGTTGATTGGCATCTCTAAATTGCTTCAGTGAATGAGAGTGTGTGTGTGTGCGCCCTGCGATGGGTTGGCACTCCGTTCAGGGTGTATCCTGCCTTGATGCCCTATGACGTCACAGGCTCCCCGTGACCCGAGAATAGATCGGATAAGCGGTAGACAATGAATGAATGAATGATTACAGCACTCACAATGACAGGAGCCCTCTAGTGGTTGATATTATATATACATGCCAGTGAAATAAATCAGCTGTGTTCCATTAGAGATTGTTCAGTTGTTCACCTATCAATTTCACTCCCCATCCAGATACCGGATTAAGATACTGTGTGAACATCTGTGTTCAGGTAACAGCTAAAATTGTGTGTTTGTATGATCAATAAATGATCTTATATTTAAGATTATCTGGTGGCCTGTTGATAATAAAATCTTAAAGAGGTGTTACAGAACAGAAGAAAATAGTAGAACTGCTACTATAGTATAGTTCTGAAGATGCAGTCTTCACAGGGCCTGGACTAAATGAGAGATTACATAAAAAAGATTGCATTTACATACAGTATAGCCTTGAAATATTTTAAAACGCCCCTGACCACAAGATTCTTATAACAGTTTAGAGATATACATTATAATATATATGGTCTCAATACATCCTTGTCGTCCTTGTCTGTATGTTCCATTCAGCCAGCAGTGGTCAGGCTAAATGTAATGACAAGTATTAGATACTAAAGAAGTGTTTAAATATTGTGACGTAAGAACACAAAGCATAAATTGTACTAGGCAAAGTAATAGAGAGTGGTTGTACTCTTAGTTAGAACATAACTCTTGGTTATGTTTTCAAATCTTTCTACAGTTCCCTCTATTTTTTTTGCCCGTCATTTCTTTCAGCCACAAATCATCCATTACATATCAACTTCTTTCCTGACGTTTTCAAAAACCAGTTCATAGCATACACATCTTTCATCTGTTACTCTTTCTCTTAATCTATGTACCTTATCTTCATATTCTCTCTGTGGAATTTGCCACAATCTCTGCTGTTTGGTCCTCAGCAGTTCAGATTCCAGCTTCTCTCTCTCTCTGTCTGTCTTCCCCTCTCTCTTTTCTCTGTCTCTCTCTCTCTCTCTCTCTCTCTGTCTATCTATCTATCTATCTCTCTGTTTACTTTGTCAGTACTCGGCTCTTGTCATCAGCACCAATGTGATTTCACTTTCATTGCAGTGTAATCTCAAATGTTCCAGATTAAAAAAAACCTGCAGTGCTCCCTAATTTCCTCATCCCCCACCTTCCTCTATCCCTCCCTCCCATTTCCCTCTCCAACTCTCTGTTTCTCTCTCCCTTCATCACCTTCATGCTGATGTTGAATGAGTAGCTAGTAGTCCTGAATAGTAAAAGGTATTCTTTTTGGAAGGAAACTTAAGCTAAAGGGACAAAATGAGGCAGAAAACAACATGGCGAGAGGGTGAGAGGTGATAAAAAAAAAAAAGGACAACAAATCCAAAAGAAAAGCAAAGAGACTAGAACAGTTGAGATAAGTAGATAGCTTCTCCCATAATCTGACGTATTGAACTGCACAGACAACCTAAAATTTGTCTAATATCTGGCAACAGGAAGTAACAGTGAATAAAGGGGAACGAAGTGGGCAGCAAAGAGAGGGTCAAGAGAGTGAGAAGGCAAGTGAAGGTAGAGCTAAAACAGGGAATGGGAGCCAAGCCATCAAAAAGAGATAATATCATAAAGGTAAGACATGTCCAGTTCTTTTTTTAATATTTGAAGAAGAGAAATATTGAATATTAAAGACCATATTGAAAAAGAGAATAAGCTTTTTACAGTTTTTGTCTTCTGGTGGCTAATAGGTTAATTTTACCAACCTCACAACTTATAAGAATGCATTGTATAATACAGAGTGCAGAGTACTTTATGAATCCCCAAGAGGAAATTTGATAGTCAGTTGTTTGAATTCGAAACTGCATTTCAAACTGTGCACTACACCTTTAAGCTGCACAGCTGGATAATCCCATTAAACTCATTATTACTATTGCGGGAACAATAATGCTTTGAGCATGGTGTTTGATTGCTGAATAAACAGAACATGGCTTAGAACTGACTGTGTGGTTCCTGATAAAGGGTGTTGAGTCTCTGGACACTGGCACAGCGGCGATGCACGGAGTTCTGCAGGGTACAAGGGGAAAAAACGGTGAGGACGAGGAGTCAGGGAATGAGAGAGAGTTTGACGAACCTCTATGTGCTTTGGTCCAGAACTGTACTATGCTGCACAACATCATAGGTCCTGCCTGCATCTTTCTCCGGCAGAGCCTTGCTCAGGCCCAGCTTGTATGTATACACACATTCACTTACACTAACAGAATTTCATACATGCACGGTGCACTACAGTGTTCACTCTTTCAGCTAATTACTCTGCTTTTACATCAAATCATGTGTTCAGGCAGAGAAAGTATGCCTTATTGTTGTCTTAGTTTTTTTAACATCTGGAGTTTCAGGGCTAGGTGTAAACAGATTCATATTCAATATCTCAAACTACTTTAGGAAGCCTGAGATGCAATTTAACTCAATTTTATACATCAATAAGCACACAGAACACAGTAAGTTCTGAGCTAAGTGTTTTGCATCTTAAATTTCAATTCACTCCTTTGGCTAAAGGTACAATTAAAGCTAATTAAAACCTTATTACAATAAAATTCAGATTTGGGCTATAAGTCACTGCTATGTATCTAGCATGACTGGCATGATGTATTTGCATATTATAATCCTGACCCACAGATTGACACAGCTATTTATCCCCTAACTATTATATGTTGACATCCCTGATCATATACCTGTTCATCAATTTGTATTTGTTTCTATCTTCAGTCATCCCTTCATAACCACCACATTCCAGAGTTTCCCTCCCCCTTCAGCCCAACATCATCTCCTCCCTCCTGATGAACCCTGAGATTGAAGACTTGTCTACTGACAAGCACCTTTTCGTGTGAGTTTGTTTTTAAATGTGTCTTAATTTTCCCAAGCTCTGTGGGACTATAAAGACTATCAGGTTAAATCTGCAATTACAATCGTGCCAGTTTCCCTTCTCATCTCAGGTTGTCTCCAGCATTATCTTTAAACTGCATAAAATGTGACTAGAGTGTTTATACATAATCAAGCTCTAGAATGAAAATGCACTGAAAATTTTGCATTTTGCTTCAGACAGCTCCATTTTAGTTTAATTTATAAAAAGGTTTGTTCTCCATGTTTCCCTCATAAATATTAATTGCCTGATAAGGGTGACAAAACCAATAGGGATAACATTTGCACACAACTGATGAATTGGAGCTTCTTATCATGCTTCTTATCTCCACATCTAAAGCTGAAATGCAGTGAATTCAGTAGTGATTTATATGAGCAGTATGAAAAGTTAAGACTAAATTTAGCTTAAACTTGAAGCCCATTTTTGTTGCATATTATTGGCTCAAGCATGGAGCACTGTTAGGTCCAGCCTAATGTTTTTGCACAAAATATTATACTGCTTTTTTATTTCCTGGACCGGCAGCCAATCACTGTGGTTTTAGCACATATTAAATTGGGAAATTTAAATGCAGTAATTGTGTGATTAACTTGATTATCAGGATTATTATTCAGATTCTTTCCACCTCTTCATTGTGACAATACTCTTATACTCTTGATATATTTCCAATATGGTACACCATTATTAGATGCTTATTACCATATTTGTTGGCATCACAATTATATATATATATATATATATATATATATATATATATATATATATATATATATATATATATATATATATATATTAATATAATAGATAATATACACTATTGTGTGCTTTCTCTCTTAACACTCTTGTCTAGTATTAAATTGCATTCAGGTTGCATTCAGAAGTGTGTGTGTGTGTGTGTGTGTGTTCTTGTAAATACTTTTGTATCCGTGCATTATGTAAGCATGCTGGCTTGTATTTGAACATGTCAGGCTTCACTAAAGCTCCATTAGTTGCCTGGTTGTAATCTGCCAGCTGTAACCTTGCCAATTCACAGTAGTAATAATCCTAAATACACAGCAGTTCAGCCAGGAGGTTACACTTAGTTACTGCCAAAACAGAAGCTCAGTCAGTCATATTAAAGCTTAAATCTGCTGAAAGACACAAAAAGTCTCATCTCCTTTTTGGATTATTTGATTTCTGAACAAATGGGTCCTAAAATTTGATCTTGATTATCCAAAAAAAAAAAAAAGATACAAGAATTACAATCGGTTTTCTTGGACAAGGAAGTTAATGAATTAGATTTGAGGCAAGAAAAAAATAAGACAAGAATAATAGAAGAGTCTTACATAACAAACAAAGCAGAGAACATTACATAGTGCCACAAATATTAGATAATTGGATATCTCAGAAACGTAATCTTCTCCAGGTAAACTCCTAGTAACTGTAGTTAAATGATATGCTTTCAATTTTAAATTCTTCATGGATGAAAGTAACAGTCTGAGAAATGCTGAATATGAGCTCACTTTGTAATTTCATGAAATCCAGAACTTAATTTTCCACCAATCATTTTAATTAGTATGGTATTTTTCTGATTTATTAAAATTATTATTTATCAGGGGGGCACGGTGGCTTGGTGGTTAGCACGTTTGCCTCACACTTCCAGGGTTGGGGGCTTGATTCCCGCCTCCGCCATGTGTGTGTGTGGAGTTTGCATGTTTTCCCCGTGACTCCGGGTACTCCGGTTTCCTCCCCCAGTCCAAAGACATGCATTGTAGGTTGATTGGCATCTTTAAATTGTCCGTAGTGTGTGATTGGGTGAGTGAATAAGAGTGTGTGTGTGTGCCCTGTGATGGGTTGGCACTCGTCCAGGGTGTATCCTACCTTCATGCCCAATGACGCCTGAGATAGGCACAGGCTCCCCGTGACCCGAGAATAGATCAGATAAGCGGTAGACAATGAATGAATGAATATTATTTATCATTTAATTCAATATTTTAATGATTTAATTTATTACACTGATTAAGTGAGTGCAAACTCCTATTGTCTCTATACTATTCCCAGAATAGCCCACATCACTGCACCCCTACACCATGCTTCACAGATGGGATGCAGGGGGTTTCCTGTTGATATCCAGGTTTCTGTGAGCATAAATGTCCAAGAAATCCTTTGTAACCTTTTCAAAGTTTAATAAAATGGAAATCTTTATGAATAGTGTTTTTTTTTTAAATATATATATGGAAAGTTAAAGTCATCTGCTGATTTTTTATCAAGGGGTCAATATTATATAAGGTTTCTAAAGTACATATAAAGGGACAACAAACTTTTTTTTTTTTTACAGATGTAGGTATGTTTGCTAAGATCGGTGTATTTTGTTGAATTGTGAGTAAAACCAGACAGTACACTATTATTATTTTTAAGTCTGCTCAATATAACTATGCTTTGTTTGAATGATACTTGTTATCTGGTAGTCACACTACTGCCAAAGCAGGTAGTTCTAGTAAACACATCTTAATAGTATCTGTATACACACACACACACACACACACACACACACACACACACACACACACACATCACTAAAGTAATACTTATAAACACATTTCAAAGTAACGTCTGTTGATAAAATGTCAATAATTTTTTAATTATCCTTTTGCATTGGATATAAGAAGGAAAAAAAAAGCATCTCTCCGTCTCAGTCACAGAGAGTTAATGCATAATAAGTCACTGTGTTTCCTGACATTAGCAGTTTCAGCTACTAATTCAGAGTGAGCATGAATGGTTATACTTTTGTACATATTCAGTGCCTGTCCTGAATTACTGTTTGTTTTTGTGTGTTTCTTGTAATTGGTTATCACTACAGGACAGAGATCTGAGGCCAGAAGAAATTGAAGGTACAATAACTTGTTACATTTCACTTTCCTCCTGCAATCCAGAGCATAACAGATAAGGGCTTAATAACCAGCACTGTACGACCATTATACATCCTAACTGAAACTCTTTTTCACCATTTTTATTCTATTCTATTCTATTCTATTCTATTCTATTCTATTCCCTCCCTCTCTCTCTCTCTCTCTCTCTCTCTCTCTAAACAAGTTCTACCCTTAACTGTAACCTTCAGTATCCTCCAGCTACACACTGCTTAACCAGTTCTTTTAAACCTTCTCAACCCGGTTAAGCAAAGTTAACAACTCTTTCTCTCTTAGAGCTAAAGGAAGCCTTCAAGGAGTTTGACAAGGATAAGGACGGCTTCATTAGCTGTAAAGATCTGGGCGAGTGCATGAGGACGATGGGCTACATGCCAACAGAGATGGAGCTGATTGAGCTCAGTCAGCAGATCTGTAAGCACAACTGTGTGTGTGATGTAGCACAGAAATAAGGCATAAAAGACTGTTTTAGGAAAATAATCAACAATAAGGTGTGTGATTGTGTAATGAAGGAGTTAAACTTAATGTTTGTTCGTGTTATCACTCACATCATCATCTATATGCAGTCATAAATTAAAAACAGCCTCTCTTTTGTTCTCTCTGAAAGTTAAGTGCAGCACAGTGTTCTGTCCTCTGGTTGAAAACTGATAACCAAAACTCTTTCCACAAATCCTACATAATCATCTTGTTACAGAAAGATTCACCAAATGAACAGTTATAATTTTTTTTTCTTCGAAAAAGAACAAAACAAAATGATCAGCCTTAGATTATTTTGGTCACCTGTTATACAAGTTCCTGTAAATGAAATGTTACTATAAAAAAAGTTACAGAATGAATATATTAATTTACATCTTATATTTACATTTACAATTTATATTAAATAACTAGTAAAGTGAACCACAGACAGAACTACTGAGGTTGTTCTACTGTTCCACAACAGTGCTGTGGGATAATAGTGTGTGTGTATATATATATATATATATACCGCTCAAAAGTTTGGGATCACTCAAAAATTTTATTGTTTTCCAAGGAAACACACATGAAATTAGTCTGAATAGAAAATATAGAAATATATACGATTTAGATGGAAATGATGAATGTTTTCTTCATCAAAAAAACCACCTTTTACAGCAATTACAGCCTGGGCATTCTTTCTCTCTCTCTCTCTCTCTCTCTCTCTCTCTCTCTCTCTCTCTATATATATATATATATATATATATATATATATACTGTTTATATCATTTAAAGGCGAGTGATAGTCTTATAATAAATGTCAGTGAATAAACAGGAGTCTCCTTTCATAATTTTTTCACGCTCCATGCAAACCACACAGACAGTCTAGACACTCAGAATGTATATGAACACTGACTGTTTTATGAATATTCAAATTGAGAAAAACCTGTGCTGCTGTTCTGTCACTGTTTAGGCGGAGGCCGAGTGGACTTTGATGACTTTGTGGAGCTAATGGGGCCTAAAATGTTGGCCGAGACAGCAGATATGATTGGAGTCAAGGAATTGAGAGATGCTTTTAGAGAGGTTAGTGAAACCTTGTAGTCTGCTACAAGTCTACAAAACAAAACTGATGTTAAGTTTGTTAATTCTCTCTCTGCTTCAGTTTGACTCTAATGGTGATGGTCAGATTAGTCTGGCAGAGTTGAGGGAGGCCATGAAGAAACTCATGGGTCAGCAGCTGAACCAAAGAGAGATTGATGAGATCCTCAGAGACGTGGACCTGAATGGAGATGGCTTAGTCGATTTTGAGGGTGAGAGACAGAGCAAAGAAAAATCAAACAGCAAATATCTGTGTATCTTATTCACTATATTATTCTCTTGGAATATTAGGGAGAATTTATTTCCAGGGCCCTTGTGCATTTGCAAAAAAAAAAACAACAACATTTTTTTTAAATCATGTAATGAATCATTTAAAGGTTAGAAATTTCATTTCTGAAAATTTTAAGATGTCTAGTCAGAGTTCTGAGCCTCAATTAAGTATTTTATCTGCTTTTTTAAAAGAATAATTTACTGTAAAACTTACCACACATATTCATTAGTGGGTAAATAACAAAGTCAACCTAACTGTCCTAATTGTTTTTTTATTATTATTTTAATATATTTTATTAAAAACTTGCTGAAAACCTTTCCATATGGTGAATACCTTACTGTTATTTTTCTCTGCAGAGTTTGTGCGGATGATGTCTCGCTAAATTTACAACTAAACACGAAAAACCAGAATAAATCTGTTCAGTCCTGCTATGAAGAGAGAGAATTATTACCTGTCTAGCAGAAAATAACCTAATGTAGCATATCTCATAATGGCCTGATTTACTGATTTTCTCTGTTTTTGTTTAACGTTGAATAATGAACCTGAAATAGTCCACATGAAATATTTCATTTAAGAGTCAGTGGTGATTTATGTTTCTATGGTTAAAAACACATAATTCTCTGGCAGTGTGTCGAAACTGTAGAAAACTGGCTCTTGTCACATATTTCACCTTCAACATATTTATTAAGGTATTTTTGTATGTGTACCAGTGACCAGTGTTTTTTTCCCATTAAACTAGCAATACATTTTTTATATACATTTTATATTTGGGCTTTAATTGGCACAAAATATACTGCATATGTGGATGATTCAACTTTTAGATGAAGCAACTTAGTGGTTATCACATTAGCTTTGTACCTCCATGGCTGGGGGCTCGATTCCAGCTTTGGGGGTTTCCTCCAGGGACTATAGTTTCCTCTGCCAGCCTAAATACTTATGTTGTAGTCAAATTGGCATGTCTAATTTGTCCATAGTATGTGAACAGGTATGTGAGTGTTTCTTTGTGATTGTGCCCTGGGATGGGTTGGCACCCTGTCCAGGGTGGCCTCTATCTTGTGCTCCAAGTCCCTGGGATAGACTCCAGGCTCTCCATGACCCTGTATATAATAGGCAGAGCAGAAAATGGATGGATGGATGAAGTGACTGAGTTCATACAAAGGTCTTATGGCCATTATGAGAGTTACAGAGCACAGTAAGAGGACAGATGGCACGTAGCTTTCTCCAGCACAATCTGTGTAACAACTTTAGATGATCCTGTATACTTTCTCTCTTTTAGATCTCTGTTATTCTGGTTCAGACCATTTAATATGATTCAAATGCCGCATTCAGTTTATTTATTTTCTCAGGTCCCTTATTCTGTAGAATCCCAAGTTAACACCATACTATCTGATATTCACTGTATAATAAACTATATTTGTGCCCTTCACCCAGGAAAGATTACGTTCAGATTAAATATGAATGAGAATAGATTCGAGAGAAGTGCTGTTTACATTGAACTTCAAATGAGAGTTTAAATGCATATTTTATGTACAAACATAAACATGGGTTTATGGTAATATTGACCAGTATACAGTGCTGGTGTTGGCAAATTGGCTCTGTGAGTATGTGTGGTCTGCTGTGTCATGTCTGAGCTGGTGTTGCTCCTAGCTCCTTCCCTTTCACAATAATAGAGCTTACAGTTGACTGGGACAGATCTTGCAATCTAGTAATCAGACAGATCTAGAAATTTGATGAACTGACTTGCGACAAAAGTGGCATTCGATGACAGGAAGTTTTCACTATGTTTGTCTGTGGAGATTACATGGCTATGTGCTTGATCTTATGCATCTGTTAGCAATGGGTATGACTGAAACCCTGTGACACGTGATCTTATCCAGCTCATGAAGCTTTCAGTAGCTCATTATCAAGATGCTGAGTATTGGAAGTAGAGGAAGCCTGAAAATGTGCTGAGCAGCAGGTCCATCAGATCAGGCTGTAAATATGCTTTTAATAAGCAATTATAAATGTCATGAATCAGAGGCAGGTGGATGTATACAATAGATGAATTTGTTTAAAAGTCAGTCAGCAGGCAGAACCGTGGTCATAAATAGGCAAAGGTCAAATGATGAAACAAACAGGGACAAAACCAGCTAAAAACAGAAAGAGAGCAAAATGAGAGAAGCAGTAGGGAATTACACTCATGCATGACTGAGCTGCTTAAATAAACAAGAAAATGGGTGTCTTAGAAAACATGTGAGTGACTGCTATAATGTCCCAATTGTATTCATACCGGAAAGAGCTGCAGTGGATCTAATTGCTCTTATAATCTTCATCGTAATGTTTTGAAACTGATACCTAAATGTTAATACTTTATATAAACTGTTTCTGAAACTTAATATCATATATATTTACTAAAATTATTAATAAGTGAATTGCCATGCTTATAAATTATTTGCTACGTGTTGTCTTCCTTTTATTACGTCTGATGAGCTTAAATCAGTTAAGAGTGTGAGAGCTGTGTGTCTCCTCCCTTAGTGAAAATATTAATAGCAGCAATCATTTATCATTTCCCAATATTCTATTCGACACTGTTCTATTCTATCCTACCATATATTAATAGAATATTCTAGAATATTCTGTCCTACTGTACTCTTTCTATTCAGTTCTATGCTGCTTTATTCTATCCTATCTATTCTATATACATAGAATATTCTATCATATTCTAATCTATTATACTCAGTCTGTTCTACTCAATTGTGCTTTGTTTAGTGAAGGCACAAGACTACATTTCTTTCTGAATTCTGACAATTCTGAAACTATACTACTAAATACAATATTACTTTTTAAAAACTACTCATCCTTAAGCTGTTTTTGTTTTTTGCCTTTAGTATAAATGTGCTGACATGTACAGTATCTATTATATTTAATACCTTCATGTTTGTGAGAAGTAAGAAAATGCTGCCTACAACAATGATATGTAGAGTTAAATCTTCTCTGTAAAAATCACAGATAGTCTAAATATAAGTAAAATATAGTATTGAAAAATAATCAAGCCTAGTAAAAGAAAAAGCAGCTTTCTTTGCTTGTTTGTTTTTTTGTATTGACAAATATTTTTTTATGTCAAATAAAGGTCCAATGGTAGCCATTTGTTACAGAATCTGATATCCAATATGTTTTCTCTGATATCTAATACACTGTTTTTTGATGCTATGCTGATTGGTTGTTTTGTTTTTTCCCTGATACCAATATGATATCAGATCAGTGTCATCTCTATTACAATTTTTTTTTTTTGTAATTTTCACTTGTATAATGCAAGTTGTCAGATTTGAAAGTGTAGCTTTACATAATCAGCTGAAAATATCATTATTATCTATTTGTACATGACTGTGAATATATCTGACTGGGTAAAGCACAGAATTCTGTTTTCAGGTCTAAACTTTGCATGTGTAACACCATTACGGATGCTTAATAAATTGATGATAAAAAAAAGAACTGCAGTGTGTTTATAAAACTATTTCCCTTTTTGTGTGTCTGTGTTTGTCTTTTTTTATGTCATTGGCAAGTCTTCTTTGTTCTATATTCACAACTAAAATAAAACATTCACAAAAGACTGTTGTACTGTGCCATTTTAATTCATATAGCTCCATTCCATTCCATTGCCCGTACAGCTTACATATTGCACAGGCGCATATGACACAGCTTTACTCAGCTGTTATTGAGTTGGTTCTGTGCTCTTCTATAACTGTTTGGATTGGGTAAGCCAGCAAATCAGATTTAAGAAGACTGCAACGGACTGTTAGGACAGCAGAAATGATTATTGGTGTACACCTGCCCAACCTTCAGGACTTGTACAACCCTAGAGTGAAGAAACGGGCAGGTAACATGATCACAGACCCCCCTCACCCCGGCCACAACCTGTTTTCCCTTCTCCCTACAGGAAGACGCTACAGATCTCTGTGCACTAAAACATCTAGGCACAGAAAGAGTTTTATCCCCCCATGCCATCTCCAGCTTAAACAGCTAATACAGGGATCATTACCTGTGTTCTGTAATTAATTTCTGTAATTCATTCTCCATCTCTAATTACTGCCTCTTTCTCAGCACTATGTAAAAATATATGCATATCTCTTTTATTTATACAGCTGTATATAGAGTATATAATGCACAAATCTGCACATAAATCCTTTGTTCCAGATACACATTATTATTATTTATTGTTAAGCCTCCATTTAAATGTTTACTGTTCTCATGCCAGATATGTATGTATATATATATATATATATATATATATATATATATATATATATATATATATGTATGTATGTACTAAGAGCACCTTAAAAACCATAACAAATTCCTTGTGTGTCTGCGCACATTTGGTGAATAAAGCCGATTCTGATTCTGATTATATATATTTGGTACTATAGTGCAGATACTCCTCTTGAAGAGTCAGCATGTAGCATGCTTTGTGTGTTTCCTCCCTTTGTGGCCAGACTTCTACAGTGCAGGAAGACGTTCAGAGGATGGACAAAAGCCAGGAGCATCAGAATGGTCAAAATAAGGTTCACCTAGAACAACAGTAAACATAGACTGAATGCTCATGTTCATGTAACTTGAACACAACTATGAATGTACTGTATACCTGTCAACAGTATGAGCAATGAATAGTATGAGCAAATAAGTCACAGTATGAACAAAAATGGCTTACATAGAAGGGATCCCCATCAAACGTTTTGACCAAAGCAAAACAAGGATACTGCAGCAGTGTCACTAAAGCTGAGAGGGACATCACAAGACCGTACAGCTTCCCAAAGTGTTGGGCAGGAAACCTGTTACAATTCAAAACTTCACAGTTTCAAATTTCACCTTCTTTATTTCATTAATCACTTCCAATACTGTTTCATTCTGGTTCACTTACGCAATGCTGATGAATGCAGCATTCCCACCGTACAGGAAGGATCGGTTGAGGACCTGCAGAAAGAACGTGGCATACTGCAGAGGAAGAATAGGAATGGTTGTACACACCGAAAAGAAAAGACACTGCAGAGCGGTGAGGAAGAGGGACAGGATGGACGAACGCAGGTCGGCTTCTTTCTCTGTCTCTCCTTCAAAGCAGAAAGGAAAATAGATATTTTAGGGATTCTCTCATATCTGGTTATAATAACTCATTTGAAAAAGTTCTGCTTCTGACCTGGCTTCAGTGCCTTCCCCTTGTGTCTGTCCATTAACAAGCCATTCCATGGAGCACAGAGAATCCCGGTCAGTTGAGTGAAGGCAAATGCATTGGTGTAGCGGCTAACTGTGGGGGGTAGATGTTTAAGGGAAAATGTATGTTTAATTCCTTACTGGGGATACCAGGAACTAGCAATTATCTATATTCATTATCAATATATTCATATATAGAAAACCTTCAAATGTCCCAAAATATTATACATTTATGACATTTGGCAGAAGCACTTACCCAGGGCGACTTACAGCTGAGCAACTGAGGGTTAAGGGCCTTGCTCAGGGGCCCAGCAGTGGCAGCATGGCGGACCTGGGATTTGAGCTCAAAACCTTCTGATCAATAGTCCAACACCTAAACCACTAAGCTACCACATCCCCAGTGGTAGTATACTAAATAGTATGTTAAAATATTATACCATAATAATGATATCCAACTGTGGTCTCTTTAGTACTAGAGTAGAAGTTGCTTTCGGCTGCTCCCTGTTCGGGGTCGCCACAGCGGACCAACTGGTCCGCACAACAACTTGGCAAATGTTTTACGCCGGATGCCCTTCCTGACGCAACCCTCCCATTTTTCCGGGCTTGGGACCGGCACTGCATCCAGTGGCTGGGGTTGAGGCATTGGCTGGAATCGAACCCGGGCCTTCCGTATGATAGGCGAGTAACCTACCACTGAGCCACCAATGCCCTATAATGGAAAAAAACTGCATATGTGCTTGGTCAGATTTACTTATAGTTTACTTACTTCAAGCTGAGCATTTGCACTGGTCCACTTTTGCACATCCAGCACTAATGTAAAGTTAATGTTTCTATTTTTATTTTCTTTCATTTTTAGATTCTTATGGTTATGCTCAGTCTTTCACAGCTTATAGTTTCTTTATATTTATGCTTCTTCATTACTATGCACCAGTACACCAAGGCAAATCCTTTGTTCATGTAAACTCACAGTACTTGGCAATAAAGGTGATTCTGATTATAGTTTACAAAAAAACATGATGCTTCTCATCCAAACATGATTTCATTGGTAATACTAGATCTAATTGGGCTAATTAGATGGGTGTGATCATGTAGTATTAACAAAAATTAAGTACTTTTTGAAATTTTGCAAGGATAATGGAACTGACGAGAATAAATAACTAGAATATTAAATTAATAAACATTTCCTTACATCAAATCCACAATGTTTATATTTATACATTTTTACTTGTTTAATACATTAAATTAAATTATGTGCCTCTGTTAATTAACACCAATCAGAATGGAGAATTTAATAGCACTTAGGTACAACACAGAATAAATATTGTGTTATATTTCTTAAGGGCTATTTACCAGTGGCTTGGTCTTGGTTTGCCAGTCGGTTCAGCATTGGGTTCAGTGTTCCAATGAAAAGATAATGACGCAACTGCATGACTGAAAGCCATATCAGATGCCACAGAAAGAGCCAGGAGAGAACGCAGCTTTTAAAGCTGATATCTGGAGAAAGAAGGAGTGCAAGAGTGAGATTTATGCTGATAAGGACTTAGAGAGAAAGAGAGCACAAGACAATAGCAAGTGCTCTCAGAAAAGATTTCTTATAATAAGGGCCTTCAATTTTCAAAGAAAAACAAGAATGTAAGCTTGTTCCTTGAGTGAAATAGTAAGCAGTTACCTTTGCTTCCTTTGCAGACATCCTGAGGCAAGGCATCTGTCTGTAGTGGCTCACTGTCTCTGCTTGTGTCTTGTATTGCTCTGTCTGGTATGGACTTTAATTCCTGCTTGAGCTCATTTTCTTCAACACTGTACCTCTTTGATTTACGACAGCTTAACCTG